>JANAVB010029019.1:402117-539617 GCA_029216955.1 Iris pallida | reverse complement strand
ATATGACAAAAGGAAAAGAAATCAAACCTCTCATCCTGCACCCTGTCATGCGCATCCCTCATAGTTTCTTCATAGCTTGGTGGTGCACCAACACTCTGCTCAGAAAGTTTGTGCTCAAGCCGTCTGCTTAAGAGTATTAACAAATACTATAAGGTTCATTGCAAATTCAGAGCTCAAACCAATAATAAATCCTTACACTATAAACAATTAACAAGACTCAGATAAAATGAAATGTCACCTATCATCCTGAGAAGGGTCATCAACTCTGGCACCACCACTTCTACATACAAAAGAACATGATACTCATTATCACACTTGTAGCAAAAGCACTGCTTACAATATTTCATAAGAAATTGGCAAGGAACTAATCAAGAAACAGAAATATTCTAGAACATTACTAGTATGATAACATTGCTATATTATAAAATGGACAAGATTATCCTTGCAATCAACAGCACTGTGCAATCTCTAAGAACAGTGTTAACAAATTAAAAAAAAAATGAAAAATGGTGCATACCGGGAGGAATGACGATCATCATCTTCAAACGAACGGTCTCTATCTCTGTCAAGACTCTTTCTTGCCCCAAAGTTATAATCATCACTGCCACGTCCTCCTCTATAATCATCATTGTAAGTGTCTTTTCCATAGCGTTCATCAGAATCTCTACTATAGCGATCTCCATCTCGGTGGTACGAGTCTCCACCTCTGCCATATCGGTCATCATCCTTGTTACCCCAGTCTCTTTCTCTGCCATAGCCATTTCGATCCTCATCTCTATAACGGCCTTCATAACGATCATCATCACGGCGATCACCATAATCCCCACTACCTGAATAAGGACTTTTACCTCCACTTGCATATGTACTTCGATATCTGAACGATAACACAAGATATTAGTGAATGACCATTAAATTTATCTGCAGTTGATGGTACATTGTCTTGGAGGAGAACTCACTTGTCTCTGTTAGCAAGGGCTTTCTGTCTAATCTCCTGTATTCGTTCTTTATCATTTACTAGAGAAACAAGAGACTGAGATTTCCTCCTGACATTGCTTCCTTGGTCTCTTCCACTGGAATCAATATACTGGAAGTCGGACAAAGTCTGGCATATGAACATAAGATCTAGTTATAAAATTTGCCTTAAATTAGAATAACTGTCGAAGCTTATATCGAACATAGTATGAAGATATAAACAATTAACTTGTGCAAATGAAGGCAAAGCACAAAAGTATTACCGATATCTGGTAAGCATGCTCCTTAATTTCATCAATGACACGTTCAGATCCATGACCAGACAGGTATTCCAGAACAGTTAAGGCCTAAAGTCCAATGGAAGGTACAATTAATTGGAAATGGATAGACTAATGTAAAGTAGACAAACGAACGATGTGACTCTTAGAACACAACAGACAAATATATGCTAGCTATTTCAAGAATAACATTCACTATGACAAATTGGAGAAAGCCACAGTAAGCAAGAGGAAAGGAGCAACAAGCACCTTGTAGACGTGACGCCAGTTTTTTCCAGTATCATTGAGCCTCTTCCATATAACATGCATAATGATCTGGTATTCATGACTGCACAGTTTGTTAGTACAAAACCTTGATATGTAAGAAAACTAGAACTCACAATATTGTAATATAAGCTTACTAGTTCCGAGTAGCTTGTGCAATATCTGCTAGATGCGATCCATGGGGACCCCATGGCTCATTACTCGTAGCATCAAGAATCTGTATAATAGATCAATCCATCCATATCAAATATATTACTGATGCCACATAATACATTACTAATGTCATAACATTGAATTTAAGTTATGAGCTTTTAAGAGATGTCAATTTACAACAACACACCTTCTGCTCTACTCCAGGCACCTTCAGAACTTTCTTGTTCACCTCTCTCTTGCTGGAAAAAACACACAGAATTAATGATAAAGCACATTGTAACTTAACACTTGGACAGAAGACTAGAACCCCAACTTAACCACCTAGGAAACACGGACAGTCGTCTGTGTCGCATCTTGTCAAACACACCAAAATAAAAATGGACAAGCCAAAATAAGTTTCATGTCAGTGTGTAGTGTCTATATTGTCCCCTGCCATATTTGTACCGGTGCAACATAGCTCAATGCACTTCTTCGTAACAACATGTACAAAAACAGCAGAACTCAACAGAAACTTGAGTCAATAACAACACACGGAAGGAAATATTCGAAAACCCACAAAACATGAGAATACTTACAGGTCCCTAACAGTTTGATCGAAAGCTTTCTTCATGACTTCTGTGGATGCGTTGCAATATTCCCCTCAATTTGTCCCGCCGAGAATTCACCGTCTCCGGTATTAACTATAAATACACCGAAAACAATTGTTAACAACCCGTTAAGAGAATCAACCTACTTGCAACCATTTTAACAATCTGAGCGCAATTAATAACACGAATCATTCAAACCCTCCAAACCTAAATTCGACCAGGGCATCAAAATATGACTATCGAACATAAACATCTGTGAAAAATTAATGATTATAAATTTACACGGAAATGAAACAAAATTAGTCAAACTTTTTAAAAAAACAGAGAACCCTAAGAAAGTAGAAAGCTTTATATGAATCAAACGAAGTATTTAACCAGCTGGACAAATCCTATCAATTTAACCGCCTAAATAACCCAAAATCCCGTAAAACCTAAATCAATCGACAACCAAACGCTGATAACAATCAGCATCAAGAACAATAAGCTAAAACTAAGATAAATCCTCCGAATCTTCCAGAAAACACCTAAATCTCTACAAATAACAACAAATTCAATCGAGAACACAAAATTTAGCAGCGAATCAGCATCAAGAACATATCAACAAGCTAAATTTGGCACCGATCCGAAGATCTAGCTGTTTCCACAGAGATCCGACATAAATCGAGCTGAAATCGACAGAAAAAATCTAAAAATCCCAAAAAATTTGGGGGAAAAGAGAGTAAGTACCAAACGGATCGACCGCTGCCGACCAGATCGGGACTCGATCTGGCGGAGAACTTGGGGAAAATCTCCGGCGCTCGACAAGAATTAGGGTTTGGCGAAATGAAAATTTCCCCCCTTCCTCTTCTTATTCCTCTCCTCTTTGTAAGAATAGAACGAGAGAAACAATGGGAGGGAGAGAAAGCGATGGTCGGACAGGAAAAAAAATGAAAAGGGCAGGAAAGGACACGTGTCGGTGGACTGTCGGTCGTGTAGATTCTCAGCAGACCTCCTTTCTTTACGGGACTATGTAATAATTCAGTGGATGGGTGAATTACGGAAATACCCTTGTACTGTAAGAAAGTACATTTATTTTTTCATGTTTGGACTTGAGTTCACCAGTAATATGACGGGGTGGTCCCATTCTGCAAAAGATTATTGAGGAGTTTGTACTGTATGGGTCTCCTGACCTAAGTTGCAGTTTGAAAGTATCTATTTCGGTTGTCATGATTCATTTGTATCGTTTTTTTCTTTCAAAAAACTGTAGAGGAACTCAAGATTGCTTAATTTTTAAATTTTGGTCATAAAAAATCGTTATATTACATGTATTTTATGTCTTTATTTTTAAAATTTGGTCATATTTCATGCATTTCATTCCTTTTATTTTTTTCAAAATACTAAAGAAAAAAAGTATACTTTTAATATTAGTTTAATACATGTGTCATATCTATATTGTAAGTTCTTAATTTGAGTTCTCATTTAAATTTATGTAGTCGAACTCATTTTTTGGTTGTCTATACGTTGTTATTAAACTAATATTTATTGGTATTTGGTTACTTAAGTGGACAATGTGAGTGAAAACTAGGAATTCAATATGAAATAAATAACACTTTTGTAAAGTACAAATTCAAAAAATATATTGGTAAAAATTATATAAAGTGGTTTATGGATATGTCATTTTATAATTTCAAAAGTATTAGAAGTTTACGTCATCTTCTCATAGTTTATCGAATTCTCCTAAAAATAGTCAATCATTGGATCTCATTCAGTCAGTATCGTCTTGTGAGTTGTTCCTACCTTGCTCCTTAAGTGTTGTACTTCCATTATCTGATGTGCTTTAATCCCATCAAGTTAATACAGAACATGTCGCTTTGACGGACCATGACGGCTATTTCCACTTTGTACACCACTTTCGAAGGTTGCATGTCTATTAAGTAACATAAGGAAAAAAAAAATGTACTTGTCATTCATTAATAGGGTTTCCCACCTTGAATATGGAGGGAATTTTTCAGTTGTAATATTGGAAGTGTATTTGAATTGAATTTGTACTTTTTGACACTTATAATATTAGAGCAAATATTGTAAGTGGACTTCCAATGAATGACTACTTTCACCCTCCACCTTCACGCAAGCTGGCATCCCCCTGTTATCCTTAAAAAAAATGGTCCCTAGGCAAAAATAATGTTACTTGTCGTAAAGTTGGGCTTGGCACAATTGATTTTTGCTTATTTATACTTATTAGAAAAAACAGCATAAGCTATTTGGTAACATCAAGAGTTTTTTTATGAGCTTGTTTATTTTGGAACAAGTTTTACTACAACAAAATAGATAATTTCTAACGGTCATTACCATGATAAATAATTTTTGTAATTTTTGTCAAGGTAATATTCGTGATGAACTGGACGTGCTAATTTTAGTAACGGTTTTTGTAACGATAATAATGTTACGAAAATAAATTTAGTCACGATAATAACCGTAACAAAATATACCTTCGTAACGGTTATAATATTGATAAAATTTACCTTCGTAACGATAATAACTGTTACTAAAATTATTTTTTTAACACTTATATACCGTTACAAAAATGTGCTCTTTCATTACTTACTTTCACTTTTGTAACGGCCCTATACTCGGTGGAGATCGATCCAACTGTCGACTCCGGGGATCAATGGGGAGGGGTCCGGTATTGCCAAGTCCCAGGCTAACCTGGACAAAGGCAAAGCACCATTGATGGAGGGAACTCACAGTAAATCATGGGCAGACTTTGTTCGACCGGATCCTAGCAAATCCATTGGCGCTGAAATTCGTGGAACCCAAAAAAGTGGGTAATGGCTTGCGAGCATCCTCCACAGAGGAAGATTTGGCGGAGACGAAGGAGTATTGGAAGAATACGATAATACTGTACGTACTCGAACATAGGCTGTTCTATTGGCAGATACGTGCGTATACGCATCGAGTATGGAAACCTAAAGGCAGCATTGAGTTCTTCTCCAGGAACAATGGGTTCTACTTTGTGCGGCTTGGAATACAGGAAGATATGGAACGGGTCATTCAAGGAGGGCCTTGGACGTTTGATGGAAGATTGATTATTTTGAAGACGTGAACACCAAATACTAGATGTGAGAGGGAAGCACTCCATGCGCAGTCCCTATCTGGATTCGTCTGCCAGGGCTACCTATTATATAGTGGAGTACGAAAATGATGATGAAGCTTGCCAGCCTAAATGGGAAGCCTATAAAGGCCGATGACGCGACTGTGACCCAATCTATGATGGGTTATGCCAGGATATCTGTAGAGATTGAAGCTGGCAGAGAACTTCCTTCTTGCCTGGAGTACAAAGTCCCCTCAGGTGCTGTATTTACACAAGAAGTGGAGTACGAATGGGTTCTGCCTATGTGCCAGTTCTGTCGATGTTTCTGTCACCCTCTGAAAGAATGTAAATCTAGGGATGTCGACAAGAGGAAGGAACAACCAGTTGGAAACAAATAGACTCCTATCAGGCCCCAGCATAGGGAGGAACAGAGCTCGGGTAACATGGCTTCTACCGCGATCGCTCCGGTGGGGAGCCATAATTTGGCACAGAATAGTGGAAAACGGGATGGCAAGCTAGATGGTATGGAGTTTGAAATAGATATTGGCTTGGAAAGTGCAAGAAATGCTGGCCTAAGTAACCCATTCGCGCCTGGCTATTTGCTTGGGAGAGACTTGTCGAAGGAGGTGAACGGCGGCCATCAGGTTACTTTTAGTTCAAAGAGTAAACGACATACGAAACGAAGGATTCTACTAAAAAGGCTCGAGGGAAGGAGGCGGCATAAACACAAAGGGGCTGCGAGTACGCCAGAAGGAAATGGTAGCAGGAAATGATATGTTGGCATCACCGCAGAAGATTCGAATCGGCCAGTAGAATCTCCTACCTACAGCGGCATAGGCGTATGCATGGACAATCCCAGATGGCATAAAAAATTTAAGAAAAAGGAAGCGATGGTGCTGGCCACTACGACGCGGATTGAGCTAGAAGGAGATGATGAAGAGCAAGTTCTGCCCCTAGAGAACGAACGCTCAGGTTAGTGTTGGGGATCAAAATAATATATAAATGTCGTTAATTGCTTGGAACGTCCGAGGCGCGTGTTCGCTGGGTAGGTGGAGGGAGATTAGTCAATGCATCAGGAAGGGGCAATATTGTATATGCGCCTTACTAGAGACGGAAATCAAATCTGATAGGATGTTATCTCGCCATAAAAGGATGTATTGGGATCACGTACATAACCTACAATTGTGTGCGATGTCTCATATTTAGCTTCAATGGGATAGCAGATATTGGGAAGGTAATACAATAAGTATCTCTGATCAACTTATTGTTGTCCATTTAGCAATAAAGGTGGACTGTAATTTATCTTTGGCGCTGTATATGGCCACAAAGACCGCAAAGGGAGGGAGGCGCTCTGGAGGGACATGCCAAAGATCAGTTCAAGCGTACCTTATTACTTATGTGCGACTTCAATGCCCTTCTCTACCGGCATGAGAAAATTGGAGGTCGCTGGTCCCGGAGGCTCGTAGGAGTTCCGTTCATGTCTTCTCCAATCTGGCTTGCAACAACTTCAACGCAAGGGGCATATCTGGACTTGGAATAACAAGGTGGTCGAAAAACGGCTGGCGTTCCAATTGGATAGAGCTCTGGGGAATAGGGAATGGTTTCAAACCTTCCCTGACACCGTCGTGGAAGGGTTAGCGGCGGGTACAAGTGATCACTCTCCACTTTGTATTCATTTTGTTTTACCCGACCAAAGGCGAGCCAGACCTTTTAGGTATAATAATAAATGGCATTTGATCGAAGGTTATAGTAATATGGTTAAAAGAGGGCTTCTCAGTGCATGGCAACACTCAGTATAAGCTAGTGCAGCGCCTTAAAGTTGTTAAGGCCGATTTGAAAGCATGGAACCGTACACGACCAAGTAGGAGGTTGGAAGACCAGGAAGCCAAACTGGCCCATATACAACAATTACTTCAAACCCGCATTAATGATGAAGATTTGGCCAACGAGGAACAGGTTCTGATCAGATACGTGAGCCGACTTCGTATGCAAGAGGAGATCGAGGTGGCACAATGAGCTAAATGCTCGTAGTTACGTGATGGGGACAACTATTCGAAATTTTTCTACAAGATGGTTCGTATGCGCCAACATCGAAATTATATCGGCAAGCTGCTCGGGCTAGATGGGAAGGAGATTATAAAGTGTAGTAAACTTTGATAAGAAGCCGTCAGGTACTACTCTGAGTTATTTAATCAAAGTGATTATATATCACTTTTTCCAGACATCATTTGCAGGAAGTTAGTCTCACCTCTTGGAAATCAAATGTTGCTTGCACTAGTGAAACTGGAAGAGTTAGAGATGATCATCAAAGCGGCCCCAGGGCCAGATGGCTTTGGTAACAAGTTCTTCAAACTGCACTGGGAGGAGATTAAAGTACAGGTGTCAGACATGGTCAGTGACTTCTTCACCAACGGACGACTGCTTCGGGAGATAAATTATATGTATCTTTCTTTCATCCCGAAGAAAGAGAACACTTCGTCCTTAGATGATAATCGACCGATTGCCTGCTATAACTACCTGTATAAGGTTATCACTCATTTGATGTGTCGACGAACGAAAAAAATTATGCATCATTTAGTCTTTCCGTACCAGGCGACATTTATTAAAGGTCGAGCTATAGCGGACAACAACTTGCTAGCCCATGAATTGGTACGAGACTTCAACAAGCCAGGGGGACAACGAGCGTACATCAAATTGGATCTGTAAAAAACTTATGATACGGTCAATTGAGAATTCGTCTGCCATATTATAGTTGCTCTCGAGTTTGATCCTACTTGGGTTGCTATGGTAAGAGAATGTATCACCACACCGACATTCTATGTTCTCATCCAAGGCATCCCATATGGTTTTATGAAAAGCAATTGAGGTCTGCGCCAAGGAGACCTGTTATCTCCCAATTTGTTTACTTTGGTGATAGAGTATTTTTCATATCTTATGGAAGAAGCTATATTTGAGCGGAGAATCATACCCTTTCAGAAAAAGATAGAGCCTCATGTGTCTCACCGATTTATGCCGATGATTTACTCATATTTTTGAAGCCGTCTACTGAAGGCATGAACGAGCTAGCATCCATCCTGAAGATATTCGTATTACATACTGGGTTACAACTCAATTGTGACAAAAGCAAAATCTACTTTAATTGACATTGCCCGAATAAAGAGAGTCGAGTACAGATAATCGGAGTAGAGCGGAGGGAGCTACCCGTGAAATATCTGGGTATCCCGCTATCGATTAATTATGCTGGTAACATTGAATGCAAAAGCATAATGGAATATGCCCAACGACATATGAAAGGCTGACATGCACAAGGATTATCTTTCGGAGGTCGTATCGAGCTTATTAGATCGGTTATTAATGCGGTTGTCATCTTCTGGCTTTAATCGACCATGCTACCATAAGCAACCATCACAAAGATAGAAAAAATCTTTACAGATTTATATGGCGAGGAGGATTACATTTGATCAGTTGTGCTCATCTTTGTCGTCCTAGAGATGAAGGAGGAGTAGAATTATGTCCCTTGAGTAAACTTTGGGATGTAGGAGCTGATGGAACTGGAGATTCCCAGGAACATAGTTTGGTGTGCATATTGATTTATAGAAAGTTAAACAGATATAAACGTGTTCTAACCTTTCATAAGCGGAAACTAGGGTTCACAAATTATACCTGCGGCGGGAAGAAGACAACAGTTCCTAGTAATCTCAAGCAGTCACGACCCCAAGATCTTCTACACGTATTCCTTCCTCGGGTTGGACATTGTGTGGGCGACGATCTCCCAACCCTTTCTTCTCCTTGGCAACCCCTTCTTTCTCTCCTTACGTGGATCATGAATTTAGAGAAAGCTTCTTAGTTCTAATGATAATTTGGCGGCCAGATAATAGAGGATATATATATAAGACTACGGCAGGGACCCTAAGGAGAAATTAGGGTTAGGTCTTCCAACGGATCTGGGTATCCTGTGTTCAGCCCGAACACATAATCCAGGCCCATTAACAATAGCTCGGTCCACTAATAAGCTATTGTTGCACTACCTTTCTAATCCCAAATTATGATTGTGGGTTCCTTCTATTATATGTTCGTTTGGGTCCCCATGTTAAGATATCGAATGTCCATCGATCAGATTAAGTTACTGATAACTATATTGATCGACATCTTTTATCCTTAAGTAGTACCACTCAACTTTATTTGTCATGTCGGATATAATCCACCTGCAGGGTTTAATGACAATCCTTATGAGCTTCTTAAGGGGATATCATCAACCCGACGTATCGGGACATGGATTCCTTTTATAATCAACAGCCCATCATACATACAATGTTATTACCCAATTCATAGAGGTTGTTGACCCATAATGAATCTCACTCTTTTATGAGTCAAAGTAATACACACTGCATATATATGTCTATTATTATATCCGAATTAAGAGCACAAGCATCCATAATAATGGAGGTGTCTGTTCTCTTATGTAGTCAATACAAAGAGAACAACCTCAAGTGGTCATGTTCAATACACACAAAGTGTACTAGTGTAAACCTATCGTCAAGATAGACTAATACCAGATTATACTACCACCTTTCCAATAGATTGTCCAAGTCCATCTAGGTTGGGAAACATTTATATATTCTATAGGGAACTGATAATATGATCTTCTGTGTGTATTATGACCAGCACCCTAGGTAGGGGCACAAGTGCGTAACAGCGCCCAGCCTACTCCGTAAAAACGACGTAGAACGATGTAGGTCTGCTAGCTAACAAACAGTATATAATAACCTGTCATCTTTGTACGGAGGATATAATATAAAATACTGATAATCTCAATCAGAATCTTGTAGGAAGAATCATGGCACAAAATCGAGATAGATATAAACCACAAAGTGCAATATCTAGCTCAACAGAGAGAAGAGAAACACAAAGTAATATAGTTATACAAATCCCAATATCACAAGCATAAGTATCAAGCTGGAGACAAGGTCCAGTCCAAAATCTACTCTAACTAAACTATAGCTAGAGGCTCGTCGGGTGGAGCTAAGCCCTGCTGAACCAAGGTCTCCAAGTCTATGTCCACTACGTCATCCGGACCGTAGTAGGTACAGCAATCCTCCTCACTATCATCTATAATATTTTTCTCAACATATCCAGTCAGGATGGAACAAGCACAATCAACTAACAACAGTTCACAAGATAGGATAAAAGCTACAAGACTATAAATAGAGAGTATATGCAGGAGAAATGGAAATGTACATGTAAGTATCATGGCAAGGTAAATTGTAAACTAGAGCTAGAACAAGGCAAGTAAAACTGATCATGGTATGTACACGAATCATCTATCTAAGTGTGTGAGTACTAGCTTCGATATGTGGCCGATTTGGGTCTGAACAAGGTCTAATGATCTAGCCAATCATATATGGAGTGTATGATTAGCATTCACAAGATCTACAAGAATAAACAAGGCGGATAATGACCACACATCTATACTAGTACTCCCCGCCCCCGACTGGTAGAGTGGATCCAAACAAGACACGTCACGACACAGGATTCTACGAGAAGGGAGCAAGTCTCCTCGAAAATTAGTGTCCATATACTGCACAAGAACTACAAGCGACTTGCACAAGATATACCAAGATAACAAGGAATAACATCTCATGTCAGGATCCATGAATACTAATCCATGTGACCAATGTGTCAAAAAAAGTATATCTACACTAAGTACATGAATTATAACAATTATCGTAAATTAGAAAAGTTATCAGAGAATGTACTCGCCTGAGATGTGATGGAAAATGTCAACTGAGTCCAATACAGTGCCTCGAGGACCTAAAGATTGAATGATGTATCAATATAATGTTTTGGAAGTAAAAGCAAGTCATACTAAGTCAATCTAGGTCAATCAAGGTCAAGGCAAGTCAAACCAAGTCAATCTAAGTCAAAACAAGTCAAACTAAGTCACATTAGGTCAAAGCAAGTCAAACTAAGTCATATTAGGTCATACTAGGTCATACTAGGTCATAGCAAGTCAAACCAAGTCAAACTAGGTCAAACTAGATTAAGGGTTGACTTATAATTAAATTTTAGTCAAATAGTCAACTCTGGTCAACTCTAGGTCAACCAAAGCTAATGTTGACTAACAGTTGACTTTTGGTCAACTGGTCAACTCTGGTCAAGTTTTGGACATTTCTAGGCCAAGTGTTGACTTTTGGTTGACTTTGGGTTAAAACAGTCAACCATGGTCAACCGGGGTCAAAACTAGTCTAAACGTCCTATTCCTAAATATTATCAACCAAGACATCCTAATTCTAACTATATCTTAACATGTTAAACTCATATCTTAGTTATAGGTATTATCTTAACCTTTACCCCATTACCTTACTAAGGTAAATTCATTACCTTGGCCTCTAACTCATACCATTGCCTACTTTACCCTCACTCTACGTATCCCTCAATACCCTACTAGGTATTCCAACTCTTATCCTAGTATCTTGATACCATACCATGGTATCTTGATATCTCACTTGCTAAAAAGGTAAATTTTTTATTACCTTAAGGTAAAGGGCAAACTTGAGATACCGTATTGGTATCCTAAAAATACCACTCTTAACTAAACTCTAACTAGCTTGGTATCTCAATACCAAGTCTCTAACATCCTACTAACTAACCTTCCTAGGATACTAACACACACTCTCACTTATCTAGGCTACTAATAATATCTATTACCTACTATTTAACTCATCTCTTAACTAACGTTATCATATATTATCTAACTCAAGGTACCCACAATATCTAACTCATATCATACTAACTTCTAACCAATGAACCAAACACACTCACCCACTAGATTCTCACTTACTCACTAGAAACTAACACTCTAACTCAACTACAAACTCACTCGCTTAACCACAACAAGACACACACACCCCCCTACAAGCATGCATACAAACATGCATCAAAGGGGGAACTGGGGCTGCCTAGTGCAGCCCCTAGAGGCTGCTACTGCTGCTCTAATAGCAGCTATACTGCTGTTGTGCTGCTATTTCAAGGCTGCAGTGTAGCCCCCCTCTCATGGCTGCTGTTTCTTCCCTTTTGGCTGTTGTTGTGGGCAGTGTTTGGGGCTGCTATGGGCAGTACTTGGCAGCCCCACACTCCACCAATCTACACCCCACACACCCCTCTCAAACCCTCTCTAATACCCTTCTATTCACTCCTCTCGACCCACTCAAAACACTCAAACAAACCACTCAAAACTCACTCAAATCACTCTAACAAACACAAACATAAACACACTCTCACTCAACTTCCCACCACCAAACACACACTCACACTCTCTCAACCATACCAAACCACAAACCAAACCAATCTAAAGGATGGCTATGGTCCCCCATTACTCTCACACATAACAAACCACCTCCACACATACAAATATATATAAAATAGCTCGAAACAGTCCATTATTCTAATATACACTAATTATCATATAGATACATATAAATATGACATGTAGGCCTAAAACACATGTCCAAACTTGTAGGGAACCTCATAAAAACCATGAAGAATATTTCTAACATGACTAAACTACCCTCTAACTAATATAAATCTGAAATTGGAGATCAACATGTCCTCTTTGGCATTTTCACAAGCACTTGATGTGCCCTCTTTGGAATCTCTCCATGGGACACACCTATATTCATACAAACACCAAAAGAGGACTCTAATAAGCCTCTAAAACATTCTAAATGGTGAATCTATCATGTGGGGTGGGTTTCTATGGATCAAAACCACAAATATTATATAAAATGACAAGAGGGAGAGAAATCTACCTATTGGGAGTTGATTCCCAATGAAAACTCCAAAGAACACGAATCCGATACGGACTCTCCTTAAAATTGGACACCTCTCCTTGCTCTTTTCTTCCAATCCTTGCTAGCACCCTTCCTTGATGGTATTGAGAGGATTGATGGAAGATTTAATAGAGGAATGAGATGATTTGAAGATCAAATCAAAGGGGGAACTCTCTAAATTGGGGAAGAACACAAGAGAGGAGAAAAGAGGCTATGTTGTGAATGAAAATGATGGTGAATGATCAAAGGGGGTGGCCGACCACTATTTCCTAGGGTTGGCTATGTTGTAAAGTCAATGATGCCCCTAATTAGTCCCTCATTGATAAACAAATCAAATGCAAGAGGTTGGGGGTAAAAAGGTCAAGTTTAAGCCATTAATCTAACCATTCTAAACAAGTAGGATTTGTCTAATTACACTAACTAATAAGTGTGATTTGTGGGTCATGGCTAACTAATCTCGGTGTTCCGACTAGGGTCTAAGCTACCCGGGTCACTAATACAAGTCGAAACGAGACGAAACTCAAACCCGACTAATTAAACTCCCAAAACACAATATATGATAAATAATTATTCACAAATATTCTAATTTTGAAAAAAAGACCATTTTACCCTTATTTTAAAAACTGGAGGTGACAATATGATACCACACACCATATTATCTACAATATAGAGTATCAGACACTTACATCAACACTTGTAACAAATATAATATGTAAACATTGTCTATATAATTCTCATTCAAAATTTAGAGTATGTTTGGTAGGAGGAAAAAGTGGAAGGAAGGAAAATATATGAGGGAAAAGTGAAGGAAAAGATTCATTATCTCTTGTTTGGTATGGAAGAAAAATAAGAAGGAAGGAAAAGTGGAGGGATTACTTTTCCTTCATAACATAAGAAATCCAATCCCCCCAAAAGTGGGAGAAAAAGTGAAAGGAAAAGTGGAGGCTTGTATTAATTAACAATTATACCCCCATATGAATGTATTATTTAAAAATTATTTATGAAGTCAAATGGTAAATAAGTATTTTTAGTTGAGGGTAGAATTGGTAAACCCTATATTTTTTACTTTCTTTCCTTCTACTTTTTCTTTCATACCAAACAAAGGAAAATGCATCTTTTATCTTTTCCATCCTTGCTACCAAACATAAAGGAAGGAAATGATCTTTCCTTTCCACATGGAAGGAAAATGAATCCTTATCTTTTTCCTTCCTTCCACTTTTCCATCCTTCCTACCAAACACAGTCTTAAGGAAATAAAGTTAATACAAAAGTGATGCTTTTAGTATATAACCCTAATAGCAGCTAGGAAGCTTGTTTGGAAGTTCGTATCTGGCGATTCCTTATGGACTAGATGGATGGCGGTGAAATATATAAAGGACAATAACTTCTGGCATGTTCGAAGCAACAATAATGCCTCGGTGACCTTTAAAACGATACTTAAGTATCAAGGGCACATCTGAACTCAGATAGAGAGAATAATGAAGGATGGGGAGTCCACCAGTCTCTGGTTCGACCCATGGATAATGAACCGCAGCCTGGTTGAGATCAGACGGGATAATACAACAATCCGACTGAGAAGACATGAACAAGTCAGCAGTATTCTGGAAGCAGGAACGTAGAGACCGGAGAAACATGAAGGCACTTGACAATTGGGGGCGAATATTACTAGTGTTCAGGTAAATCAAACTATCCGGGCGAACGAATGGAGGTGGAAGGGAGCTAAGGTAGGCAGGTTTGAGCACAGGATTACATATGAGAGTATGAGAATCTCATATCCGAAAATGGCTCAATTCGAGTTTATCTGGATAAAAGGGGCTGCTCGTAAATTTCAATTATGCATGTACAAACTAATGATGGATAGACTCCTTACGAAGGATCGTCTGATGCGGTTTGGTATACTGGTGACTGACCAAAGTTTTGTGCTATACACAGGCCATGCAGAGAGCATCAACCACATCTTTCTCAACTGTTCACTAGTATGGAGAATTTGGAAAGATCAACGTTGTAAACTTCAACTACAACCAGGTGATCAAAGGGAGTTGGATTACATAATAGAGATGCTGAATAACTTCAGAAAGAAGGGTCGTAGATGGTTCTCTGAAGCACGAATTTGATTGGTAGCTACAGTTTGGCACGTTTGGAGATAACGTAACAAACGAATCTTCGAGAGAATGTATATTTCGGAGGTAGGCATCTTGCCAAGTATATCTTGCACTAAATAGAGAGACCACTTGCATTTTTTATTTCATGTTATTTCTTTGATATTATTAGTTTAGATTGTTCATCTCTTCATTCTCTACATGTCTAGTACTTGGTATTTTTAATTTTAATGGATAGTTTTGTGTAGATCTAAGTTTCTAAAACTAAGGTTTTATGGATTTTTGTAGTTTTGATCTATCAAACTTAGTTATTTTTGAAAACTAATTGTTCCATGTTGTAGAGAATTTAATTTCATTCAATTTTGGCTTTTATGTCACTCGATTCGAGTCATATAGCTCAAGTTATGGACATTGGAAGTTTTGAGAACTCCATGGCCAAAAGCTTGCTGTTTGTGATGATGACCCTTCTGCGCACCGTGCATTCACGCCCCGCACATCTTGCATTCGCACCCCACGCGCCTTGGGTAGTTTTGTTCATGTGTGCTGTGTGTTTCGTGTGCCGAGTGTCGCATACCTCGCGTGCCCACGCGCCGCGCATCGTGGGCAGCTTTGTCCATGAGCGTCGCATGTTTGCACGCGTCGTGTGCCGCACGCCATGCATGCCCGCGGCCTACGACCCACGTCCCGTGCATTCGTGCCTCGCATGTCGTAGGCAGTTTTGTCCACGTGTGTCGCGTATCTGTGCGTGCCGCATGCCACGCGCCTCGCATACCCGCTCGCCGTGCACCTATTTCCCATGCGTCATGGGCCAGTTTGTCCCCGCATGTCACCGGTCCATGCGCCGTGTACCATAAGCCAGCTTTGTGCTCGACGTCCGCGCTCGTTCCTCGCGCGCTGTGTGCTCGTTCTCCGTGCACCGTGGGCTCGTGCCACACACGTCGTGCACCAAATTATCCTGACACATGGTTTTCTTTGTGTCCATGTGCCTTCTTTGCCTAGCCTGACCCATTGTGCCTATGGCACATGAGACCACATGACCTATGCGCCTATTTATTAGAATTTACACTTTTTAATTCCTCTACCATGTTCATGACTTGTCCCATGCGCCTGATTTGATGATTTGGTATTTTATATAGTTTTGATGAGTTTATTGATTTGACTTTGATTTTCTGTCCCGACCTTAGTGTCCTATGAGAAGACCCCGACTATGTGTCCAATGTGACCTCTGTTCTACGAGGATTCTAGGTGACTGCCTAACTTGGCCGTGTTCTTGACTTAGATTACCTGTATACGTCATGGTACTTTTTCTATGTGTGTACTGAGGTATAATCTATGTGCACTAAGGTGCTAATATATGAGTGCACTGAGGTACGACTCTACCTGCTATGTGATCCTGCCTGTTATATGTCAGTACATTCTTACTTTCCATCACAGTCATGGTAATTAGTCAGTAATATTGACATGGTATATTGATTGTTTGTTTGATGCATTACACTAAGCATAGATCTAGATTTGGGACTCTTTGAGCCGGATATAGATTCATACTTAGGGTACATGTACTATGGTGCGACATATAGGAGAATGACTATGTGACCACGACATGTGATTCCACGATTAATATATGGTTAATCTAAGCAACTTAAATTTGTAGCAGCATTGGGCGGAAATGGAATCCCGAGATCGTACGTTACCAGCCACCCTAGGCCATGTCCTAACGTGCCGGCTGGCCACCACATATACGTATATTCATCCACACTAGTGGATTGCAGTATCTGATTATTATATGCCGAGCCAACTCTCCCTATAGGACCGTTGGAACCGTTATGATCTGTTTAGCACGGTGGCCTTATGAGGGACTGGTGCATCTTATGTGCTATATGCTATGCATTGTTATTTGTTCAGCTAGCCTTGCTTGGATACGGCATGATCTGAGGATTCCTATATTATATGCATTACTGGAATAACCTAGACAAATCATAGAAAGCCATAGGATTGATTGGCCGCTTGTAAAATGACTTGCTTGTGATATGTTTCTTATGTTAGCAGCTGAGGAACATGGACTGTCATGGTGCATGGTTCAACTCATGTCCTTGTTTGGTTATTTGGTTGGACTATTGTGCTGTGAAAGGATATGGGCCGAAGTTGCGACCAGAAGACATAACTTGACTATGGCTATATGATGTATCTTATCTCGGCACGATATTGGCACCGTTTGTCCTTGTTTGGTTGTAAGGGTGCCATATGGTCTCGATAATACATTATAAGCCTATAACACATGAGCCAAGTCTTATCATATCTATTGCTTTGGATTTGTGTCATTCTTATGTGCTCCCTTATGGTACTTGCTACTTGGGGAATGACCCCGCTGGTTTTGTTTGGCCAGATCTCGTAGCAGCACCAGAGGATCCAGCCTTCTATCCGATCAATAGTGCACACCAGGAGTATGGACGCCATGTGTAATGCCTCGCTCCGTGCGAGACATTTGGGTTGGCTTGTTAGATGCGATCAGAATGTTGGACCGTGACTTGTCTTGAAAATCAGGAGAATTGAGACTAATACAGTCTCTTTTAGCTAGCTAGACAAAATGGGTATTAGAATGTGGCTCGCTGGTGGAGCTATCTCTAGTGGGAATATGTGTGCAGTCAGATTAGGAAGACCCTTTATACAATATGAGTGGAACTGTCCTTCCTCCTCCTTACTCTTTCATTCTTAATAAAATCGAGTAATGTGATACTATGAATTGTCCCTAAATGTCCCATATTTTAGTTGCAGAATAATAGAGATGCTTATGCTGAGAATTATTGGAATGAACAACACATAAACATTGAACTGCTGAATGAATCACACTTGAACTGCTAGTGTGACTTGATGCCTGAGAATAAATTGATAACATTGTCCCTTATGTTTAATGCTGCTAAACAAATGAAATTCTTAAATAATGAGATGCGGTGTGATTGATACATAGAAAAAGAACTGACTATGCTATTAACACAATAAACTGAATGAGACTCTTGAATCATGTACACTCTGTATAACTGTTGTAAAGAAATGAGATGCTGCCTGTTTTCATATAAGCAATGAACTGAATAATAATTGTCCCAATGAAATAAATGAAAAGCTGCTTATCCCTTTGAAATGAATAAAATATTGTTGGTTCCTCGTTGAGAGGAATGCTATGAGAAATGTTCCAATGAATCAATGAATGAGGAATGATGAGGCTTGGGATCATAGAGATCACCAAGTGGAATGATGGTAATGATGGAATGATTAGTCGTTGAACACGACTCGAAATTGAGATAAGATTTTAAACTGTTGGATTTGCTTGCTTTCAGTTATTTTACCATGTACTTGTGTTTATCGAGTCGATACACTTCGCATGGTCATGGACGTACTTGTACAAGTCTGAATAAGTTTCCTCGAACTGTACCTGGGGTGCTGGGACCGATTCGACCCGGAAGAAAATATTAGTCATGCTATGGTGGCACAAGGTATTACGGGACATTCGTTTAGGCTTGTGTCACGCCCCAGAACCAGAATACCGGAGAACGGGGGAATGACTCAGCCAGCTACGTATTACGGGTAGATGAATACCGTATAATACGATCAATGCTGTCTAAAAGACAAGGGGTGCATACTACATGAAAGTCTCACTAGGGTTACTCAACATCTATTGTTTTAATCATTCAAACAAGAAACAGTAAATAGAGAACATGTGAGATAAAGTAGTAAGGCGTCCCAAACGCTCAGTCAAAATGTTCTTGAGATCTGGCTTTACAAAAATAGCCAGAGGATATAACAAGGTATACACAATCGTTATCAGCTGCAGTCTGACTTAGTTACAATTATGTAAAAGTAAGTGCAAGATAGTCCGACTAACATGTCGGTGCCAAGTGGCAAAAGTAAAGTAAGTAGCAAAACGAACAGGGAAGCAAAGAACCTACTCGTGACCATCTTGGAGGTAGAAGTAAGCTGAGTCCTCGGGAACTGGCTCTAAATCTGCCATGCAAAACCAGAGAGGTTAGACCTCTAATAGCAAGTACCACAAGAAAGCACGATATGAGAACTAAAACCAGTGATAAGAGTTAAGAATATAATAATAAGTCTTCGTTTGCTACTGGAATTCACACAACATCACGACACTTCAAACCAACTTCCCAACCAAACAAGGACAGAAGTTGACCCGTCATGTCCTGACATTCTGATCATCTCGGTAGTTAATAGAGTATGGTACAGTACACAAATAAATCAAGTTAAACGGTCATGCAACTACTATGGCTTGCTACTGTAAGTTCCAAGTTGTCTTGGAAATATGCAATAAGGATTCCTCAGTTCTTACTATGCACAAGCAAGGCTAGTCTACCCAATAATCAATTGCGCCAATCATGAATTAGACGAGTCCCAGCGGGACGCCCGTCATCAGTATACAGTAAATAAATATAAGCAGATACCGCTCCCTGCCCGTGTGGCAGATTTGCAGTATCTGTGGGAACCAGCCGGCATGTCGGGGTACTAATTGTCCCAAGGATGTCTGCATGTAAGAACTCGATAATCCATTCTCTCCATACAATCGTTATTTTATTTAACTTAGTAGTCCCTATGTTAATTGAAATCCCATGCCGTGGATCATGGTCATTCAGAATGAGTACTTCCGTACAAACTACAATATGCGCAACTCTAAAACGATGCCCGTGCGGTTAGGTTGTAGGTCTTACATAGCGTAATGCAACAATCAAACCTAGCCACGGAATAATCATGCCTTGACTGTAAAGTACACATGCCACTTTTGTAGAAAATCAGTTAAAACCATACACGTGTCCATATACCAATGTTCGGGATCGGCTAGTCGATTGCAATGGTTCATAGTTAATATGAACGTGTCTGGTTCATAGTTAATATGAACGTGTCTCATTCAGTTTCAGTAAGACGAATAGCCTGTCTCTTTAGTTCCAACTAGGAACGCATGATCAATCATTTAGTCAAGGTAACAATCAATATCAATTCGTGCCAAGGCATGAAAGTCAAACTAGTATTTAGTATGTTGAGTCTATAACTCTCGGGGTTAAGTTCCAGTCATACTGGGTATCTATAAACCAATCGAGACACATGGCCTATTCAACACCACAATATGTATTAAAATATTAGTATATCATGATTATATCGAGTTCATGTCAAAAAGAAGTAAGGATAAAATAGGGGATGCCATGTACGCCAAAGGAGTACGCTCAATGAATTACGCCAAGCCAGAAGAGTATGCCCAATGAAATATGCGTAAAGAAAATTTACGCATGAGGAAAGTTTATGCATGAAGGAATAAAGCTTACTCGTAAAGGAGCACGCTCAATAAAGGAATAAAGTTGCGCATAAAAACTCGTCTTACGCCAAGCCAGAGGAGTACGCAAAAAAAATAACGTTACGCGTAAAAACTCGTGCGCGTAAAGATTCAAGGTTTACACATGAATCTTGTACGCGTAAAAAGTCAGAGTTTACGCATGAATCTTGTATGCTGTTACGCGTAAATTAATACGCGTAAACCCGTGAACTTGTACGCATAAAGAATAGTATTACGCGTAAAGGAATACGCATAAAGGAAATACGCCAAGCCAGAGTAGACTTGCGTAATCCAGATTCACGCTGACACGAATGATCGTGGGCGTAGAGCTCGATATTACGCGGACACGTAAAACGTGGGCGTAGAGAACTTCCAGAACTCTAAATTCATGAAACCTTCAATCTAAGCCAAAAATGGGAGTTCCACGGATCAGAAGGGGTTATAACACAAATCTCAACAGCCTGGAACGATCAAAATTTAAGAATGGGGAAGTTCGATAGATCAAAACCCCCAAAATCCGAAAATGGCAATTTCTAGATCTACAAAAATAAAACTTCCAAAATGCAAAATGTCAAGTTCTAAACTATCTTAGAATCATGAGAGGAAGATAAATGAACCATAAAAATATGGATTCTCATGTGGAGCAAGATGTACTTGCCTAAGCTTTAGGTAGGTGGAGAGAGTTATGAGGAAGGAGAAGAGTAAATGAGAAGGAGAAGTAATGAAGAGAGAGAAAGGGTTGGGGCTTTAAATGAAGATGTGGTAGGTGGGGAGTTGGGTTCGATTCATGATGAACCATCAAAATTCGAAAACAAACCGAACCAAGCCGAACCCAAGAGCCGAAAATAAAATACAGAAAAATAATTAGCAAAAAATTAAAGGAATTAAATACAGAACAAATGCATAATAAATATTAAATAAATACATTCAAGCAGTACACGTATTAAAATACGTATTCTGGGAACGGGGAGTGACATCTCTACCCTCCTTAGAAAAATTTCGTCCTCGGAATTTTAAATCCAAGCAGGATAGAAATATCAGGGCTAAACTAATCTAAGTACAACAATTTTAGCGAGCAAACAATCATCTTACAATACCAAATAGCAAGTAATATATCTATGTTTATCAATCTATGACACCAAGCAATTTCTACTCATAGAATGATAAGCAAGAGGAATCAAGACAATCAAGGTACACGAAAAGAAATATACCTTGTGAGTCAAATATATGCGGATACCGTGATCGGATATCATCCTCACGTTTCCACGTTGACTCTCCTAAGGAGTGATGACCCCAAGCAACACGGACAAGGCTAATTGTTCGGTTCTTGAGTATCTTCTTCCTTCGGTCCAAAATGGACACAGGCTGTTCCTCGTAAGACAGGTTGGTACCAACAACCAGTTCAGAATGATTGAGAATATGGCTTGGGTCCGATACATACCTACACAACTGAGATACATGAAATACATCATGCACCTCTTGTAACGAAGGTGGAAGGGACAAATGATAAGCAACATCGCCTACCCTATCAAGGATAGCAAATGGGCCCACGTATCGCGGACTCAACTTCCCGCGAACGCCAAATCTAATGACCCCACGAGTAGGTGAGATCCACAAAAAATACGTGGTCCCCAACAGAAAATTCTAGCGACCTACGATGCTAGTCCGCCCAATGTCGATGTCGATCTTGTACAACTCAAAGTCGCTCTCTAATTCTCTTAATCACTTCAACCGTCTGAACAATCATTTCTGGGCCTAACATCTTCCTCTTTCCGATATCATCCCATGCCAGTGGCGACCTACACTTCTTACCGTATAGTGCTTCAAATGGCGCCATCTAGATACTGTAACGCCCCAGTCCCAAAATACGTAGGACTAGGAACGTAGACATGCCAGCTGTACTCATACGAAGTACACTCCAATATATGGAAATCTCGTATGAATACATAAGCTATAAAATGTAGTAGAACCATAACTAATATCATCCACACAAAATAAATAAATAAAAGATATAATATAATGATGATGAATTGTCTTGATACAATATGTTGGGCGGAGACAAATCCACTACCAACAAGTAAAGAAAAAATACATGAAAAATAAATGATTTTTGGCGAGCGAAGCGAAGACGATCCAAGTGCAATCATCCTCGTAGAAATAGAGAGGACCACGGCTAGAGCTAAAGCACCTGCGAAAGACAATAGCACACACCTGAAGAGATAACCAGGTCCTCAGAGGGACGTAACAAGACACATAATATCATGCCATATAAACTAAATAAATATTGCTCAAATAAATAAGTCAATCGAATTATAACATGGTCCAATATGCACCTACTGAACGAGCGTACCACCTCCCCAACCAAACAAGGACAGGAGATGGTAAACTAATTCACGGTGACGTATCTTTCCATGCTATGAATCCAATATGGTATCCGGACCCCAACAAGGTTCAATACCTTCTCATCGAAGTAGTAAGTCACATCTACAACCAAACAAGAACAAGATGTGACGAACTAATCCGTGACAAGTTATTGTTCCAAGCCACGGTCAGATACAAGTACCCAAACCAAAAGTACTCGTACCTAACGGATAGGGTAGCCTACCGTTCTAAGTGAAATGTAGTTAAGAACAATCCTTCCTACGCATGGGCCCTGGCTAAATAGGATCGGCGTAGTCCCCCCTTGGGCACCAGAGGCCCCATCAGTAAGAGCATGACGTTCCGTAGAATCGTCAGTGGCCGTCAGTAATCATGGGTAATCAACCCCGTATCTCCAGCGGAGAGTCCGGGTCACAAGGAAAGTGCATCGAAGCCCATACGCTAAGGAATTGTCCTCCCCGCCCAATGCCTACTGTGTTATATCCACAACACAAACCGCTATAACTGCTAAGTCAAACTAGCATGCAATCTCTATTAGCGGTTATTCCTATCGCACGGCTTGTACATACTGGTGGCCAGCCAATCACGCACTTCCGTGTCCTACATACGACACACAACTTCGTGTTACAACGTGTCAAGGCCAATGAATGCAACACACAAGGTGGTCCCTTAAATCTAGGTTTAATGTGAGAAAAATAATACATAGCAGGAAATATAAATGAACAGTAAGTTCTAACAGGTTAAGCCATGTATCACAGTTTATTTTGCATAAAGAAAATAATACTAATGCATGAAATATGAGCTAAAATAAACATACAGCAAATGGCAAGGTGTCTTGCCTGATAGGACGCCTGGTGTGCTACGAATATCACGGTGGCACGAACTGCGACTTCGGTGTAACAACTGTACAAGGGGACCTCGGATGGTGGCACGGACAGTCCCATTAGGTCCAGAAGGGTCAATTTAGTTAGGCTGGACATAAGGTAGTCTCGAAATGGGCGAAGGAATAAGAATAATAGGATTAGCCACGGAGAGGAGGATAATCGAAGGAAATAATATATATAAATTTGAAAACTATTTATAATAATCGAAAACTAGTTGAGTCTAAATAATTATTGAAAATACTTAAAGTCAAGAAATCAATTTTCGGCAAAAACTCTAAGTTTGTCAAAATATAATTTTTAGGTAGGAATCTATATATTTTATTTGCCAAAATAATATACTGGATATTCATAACATAATTTGGTGACTACCTTTTTATTGATCAAAATAGTTGTTCCCTTTTAGTCCGAAAATAATATTTTCCTAAAATTTTATAAATACTAATATTTAGCAAATAGATAGTTTTGCAAGTAACAACAATATTAATCATAATGAAAATAATGAGAATAATAATAATAATGACTATCTTTAACAAATAATAATAATAATGACAAATAATAATGAGAATAATAATAATAATAATAATAATAATAATAATAATAACAACAATACTCCTCCTCTTCTCAAGATTGAAGGAAAAAAATAAAAATAATTATAATAATAATAACACTAATGCTAGTAAATACAATAATATATCAATCTACTACTATTTCCAAGATATGCATCATATTAATTAATAATAATAACAAAAACATTAACCATACTAATAATAATAATAATAATAATAATAACAAAAAGAAAGGAAAAAAAAACCATATAAGTAAATAAATAATAAAAATATAATAACACTACGGCAGCAGTCGAATGACTGCTGCTACTCTTCCAAAAAAAACAAAAAGGAAAAGAAAGGAAAGAGAGAGAGAAGAAGAGAGTCGAGTGAAGAACGAGAGGTTGGGGAAGACGATGAGCGCGAAGGGGAGAGATCGGAGGGGGTTTGCGTCAGAGTTCAGCGGCGAGGCGGAGATGATGGGGAAGGAGACGAAGTCGACGGGACGGGGTTTCGGTGGAGAGGAAGGGGTCTCGGCGGATCTGGTGGGTTTTTCCGACGGGGAGCGGCGGATGAAGTCGGGAAGAGAGGTCGGGGCTCGGGCGTAGGCGGAGAGAGAAGCGGGCGCTCGGGGAGGCGCCATGGCTTCTCGGTGCGGAGGGAGACGGTTGGTCGGAGCGGCGGCCGGAGGCTTGGCAGATCGGGACGAGCGGTCGGCAGCGGATGGGCGCTGCGGTGGAGACGTCACCGGCGTACGCGACGGAGTTGCGCCAGAGAGGGTTTAGAGGAAGTCGGCCACGGTGGTCGCGGCAGACACACGCGGAGGGGCGGATCTGGCACGGGGGTCACGCTGGGCGCTGCGCCGACGGAGGTTGGTCACTCTTTTCCCCTCTCCGTGTTGTTGGGTGGTGGTGTTTGTATTCTGGTGGTGGTGACGCAGCCGGCGATGGCCGGTGGCGATGGACTGGTAGGTGGTTGGGGGTTTTTCGGCAAGTGGCCGAGGTGGTGGTGTACTTGGTGTTGGGGCAAGGTCCCAGTGGTTGATGGTGGATGGGTGCTGTCGTGGGATCGGATGGGTGGTGATGGTGTCGGGGAGGTCAAGCTAGGTTTAGGGTTTGGATTATGGATCGTGTCCAAGTGTCGGACACGAGGATGATGATGAGGTCCGGAATTGTCGGACGCCAAGAAGGGAACAAATGTATTTATAAAGAATTAATTAGTGGAAAGACACATGCCGACACGGGCTGACACAAAAAAAGGTTGGACGCCGACACGATGTACAGGTTTGGGTTGTGGAAATTTATTTGTAGAGACAATTTGGTGGATGATAAAAATTGGAGGAGTACCTGCCTATTTATAGGATGTGGAAATTCCCAATTGGATAGGAATTAGGAATATTTAAAACCCAAAGTAGATAATTCTCTACTTAATTTAAAACAATGTAATCAAATCCAAATCTAATACAAATCCAATTTAAATCTATTTAAATTCTATCCTTTATTTTAAAATCAATTAAAACTCCAAATATAGATATTAATTTACTATTTAAAATATATCCATAAATCAAATCAAGATTTTAAATTGGTACGATAATTTCAAAATATGTTTTCTAAAAATGCTATAATAATAATTTCAAAATCACACTATTTATTTAAAATAAACTAATAAATAATTACGAAAAATATATGTTTGTACAAATAATATTTACATAGATATACTTTTCTAATATACCATTTATACTAAAAATTATTTATTATTATAACTGTATAACTGAAAGATTTTTCATAATTAAAATCATAAACTTAAAAATGATAGCTAGAAATAATTATTATCTATATTACTTTGAAACAATAGAAAAATATTTTTTCAAAAATATGTACGCTTGCACATATTCGCACTCGTCGAGCAAAACAAAATTTCGCATACGACGTACAATACGACTACGTGACATACAATACAAAAATTTAAATCAGTACCAAAATCGATAAAATAAAAAAATATAGTAGGAATTTAGGGGTTTTACATCCTACCCAACTTAAAAGAATTTCGTCCTCGAAATTAGGAATTCATAGGGGGGGTGAGAAGACACAAGGGGTATCGATGATGAACAATCAATAACAAAATCATGCCATAAAAAATCGCGATCTAGATCATAGATAAAATAATACGGTATGGTCATAGGTAATGAATGAGGGTCACGATTAAGAGAACGAAATAGATTCGCTTAAATTAAGCGATTGGAGGGCCTTGATAGGGCCGAGTAGTTTAGGATTAAGATATAGCAGCATCGAGTGAGAATAGTCATAACCGATAGGAAGGCTAGAGAAGTTCTAGTACTACGCCTTCGTCTTTCTGAAATAGGTGAAGGCGAATGCAATAAGGAGTTTCAAGACGATATTATCGAATACGAGTACGTAATTCAAGGACGATCAAAAATTTCAAAGGAATTACCAAAGCAGTCGCGGATGGGACTCTAAAGGACAAGTTTAGCTGTGTCCCCATCCACGTAGAATAATAGATAAAAGCGAACCAAAGTGCACTTGGTTGATCAGACCATTATGCATCGGTTCTGATTAGACAACATGCTAGTGAGCGCTCAATAGCATATGTCATGAACAAACTCGATAAAGAATAAGCTTGCAAAAACTAGGCTACATTAGCATCATTAGTCAAAATGGTAAATACATAGGCACGAGAGATTAAGATTTAAAGAAGGTAGAATGATTCTAAAGCATACACTCGTCCTATAGTCTTTTTGTCCAAGTCCTTGGTTGGCTAGACGGGTTAGGTCCTCTAGATTTTATTATCTAAATAAGCTTGCTAATATAGGTCACTAGGTCAAAGGGGTTGCTAGTTCATAAGGTATTCTACCCAACTTAAAGAATTAAACTAATGGTGTTTTGGGACAGCTAACTAGTAGGGTCAATCTCTAGCAAGCACGAAGGGGAGATAAGAATAGGAATGGAAGGAAGCAAGCAAGATGTAATTAATGAGTCAAACGGTAGATAAAATCAAGGAAAGAGGTCATGTATGTGGATGAGATCCTAGACTTCTAATCCTATACGCAGGCTTGCTTTAAAGTAACCAAACAATTTATCTTGACCTGCATGGGCCACCACAAAAACATGTAACGCCCCAGTCCCAAAATACGTAGGATTAGGAACGTAGACATGCCAGCTGTACTCATACGAAGTACACTCCAATATATGGAAACCTCGTATGAATACATAAGCTGTAAAATGCAGTAGAACCATAACTAATATCATCCACACAAAATAAATGAATAAAAGATATAATATAATGATGATGAATTGTCTTGATACAATACGTTGGGCGGAGACAAATCCACTACCAACAAGTAAAGGAAAAATATATGGAAAATAAATAATTTTTGGCGAGCGAATCGAAGACGATCCAAGTGCAATCATCCTCGTAGAAATAGAGAGGACCACGTCTAGAGCTAAAGCACCTGCAAAAGACAATAGCACACACCTGGAGAGATAACCAGGTCCTCAAAGGGACGTAACAAGACACATAATATCATGCCATATAAACTGAATAAATATTGCTCAAATAAATAAGTCAATCGAATTATAACATGGTCCAATACGCACCTACTGAACGAGGGTACCACCCCCCCAACCAAACAAGGACAGGAGATGGTAAACTAATTCACGGTGACGTATCTTTCCATGCTATATATGAATCCAATATGGTATCCGGATTCCAACAAGGTTCGATACCGTCTCATCGAAGTAGTAAGTCACACCTACAACCAAATAAGGACAAGATGTGACGAACTAATCTGCGACAAGTTATTGTTCCAAGCCACGGTCAGATAAGCCACGGTCAGATACAAGTACCCAAACCAAAAGTACTCGTACCTAACGGATATGGTAGCCTACCGTTCTAAGTAAAATATAGTTAAGAACAATCCTTCCTACGCATGGGCCCTGGCTAAATAGGATCGGCGTAGTCCCCCCTTGGGCACCAGAGGCCCCATCAGTAAGAGCATGACGTTCCGCAGAATCGTCAGTGGCCGTCAGTAATTATGGGTAATCAATTCCGTATCTCTAGCGGAGAGTCCGGGTCACAAGGGAAGTGCATCGAAGCCCATACGCTAAGAAATTGACCTTCCCGCCCAATGCCTACTTGTTGTATCCACAACACAAACCGCTATAACCGCTAAGTCAAACTAGCATACAATCTCTATTAGCGGTTATTCCTATCGCACGGCTTGTACGTACTGGTGGCCAGCCAATCACGCACTTCCGTGTCCTACATACGACACACAACTTCGTGTTACAACGTGTCAAGGCCAATGAATGCAACACACAAGGTGGTCCCTTAAATCTAGGTTTAATGTGAGAAAAATAATACATAGCAGAAAATATAAATGAACAGTAAGTTCTAACAGGTTAAGCCATGTATCACAGTTTATTTTGCATAAAGAAAATAATACTAATGCATGAAATATGAGCTAAAATAAATATACAGCAAATGGCAAGGTGTCTTGCCTGGTAGGACGCCTGGTGTGCTGCGAATATCACGGTGGCACGAACTGCGACTTCGGTGTAACAACTGTACAAGGGGACCTCGGATGGTGGCACGGACAGTCCCATTAGGTCCAGAAGGGTCAATTTAGTTAGGATGGACATAAGGTAGTCTCGAAATAGGCGAAGGAATAGGAATAATAGGATTAGCCACGGAGAGGAGGATAATCGAAGGAAATAATATATATAAATTTGAAAACTATTTATAATAATCGAAAACTAGTTGAGTCTAAATAATTATTGAAAATACTTAAAGTCAAGAAATCAATTTTCGGCAAAAACTCTAAGTTTGTCAAAATACAATTTTTAGGTAGGAATCTATATATTTTATTTGCCAAAATAATATACTGGATATTCATAACATAATTTGGTGACTACCTTTTTATTGATCAAAATAGTTGTTCCCTTTTAGTCCGAAAATAATATTTTCCTAAAATTTTATAAATACTAATATTTAACAAATAGATAGTTTTGCAAGTAACAACAATATTAATCATAATGAAAATAATGAGAAGAATAATAATAATGACTATGTTTAACAAATAATAATAATAATGACAAATAATAATGAGAATAATAATAATAATAATAATAATAATAATAATAACAAAAACAGTACTCCTCCTCTTCTCAAGATTGAAGGAAAAAAATAAAAATAATTATAATAATAATAACACTAATGCTAGTAAATACAATAATATATCAATCTACTACTATTTTCAAGATATGCATCATATTAATTAATAATAATAACAAAAACATTAACCATACTAATAATAATAATAATAATAATAATAATAATAATAATAACAAAAAGAAAGGAAAAAAAACATATAAGTAAATAAATAATAAAAATATAATAACACTACTGCAGCAGTCGAATGACTGCTGCTACTCTTCCAAAAAAAATAAAAAGGAAAAGAAGGGAAAGAGAGAGAGAAGAAGAGAGTCGAGTGAAGAACGGGAGGTTGGGAAAGACGATGAGCGCGAAGGGGAGAGATCGGAGGGGGTTTGCGTCGGAGTTCAGTGGCGAGGCGGAGGGGATGGGGAAGGAGACGAAGTCGACGGGACGGGGTTTCGATGGAGAGGAAGGGGTCTCGGCGGATCTGGAGGGTTTTTCCGACGGGGAGCGGCGGATGAAGTCGGGAAGAGAGGTCGGGGCTCGGGCGTAGGCGAAGAGAGAAGCGGGCGCTCGGGGAGGCTCCATGGCTTCTCGGTGCGGAGGGAGATGGTTCGCCGGAGCGGCGGCCGGAGGCTTGGCAGATCGGGACGGGCGGTCGGCAGCGGATGGGCGCTGCGGTGGAGACGTCACCGGCGTACGGGGCAGAGTTGCGTCGGAGAGGGTTTGGGGGAAGTCTGTAGCCTCTCTTTCCGAAAATTTTCAAAATATTTTTTATTATTTATTTGATTTAAATGGTGGTTTTAGATTTTTATAAATAATTAAATAGTTAATTATTACGGTAGATGATTTCAGCCATAGTTGAGATTTGGAGTGCAAGGTGACTAAAAATCATGGCACGGATAGCTCAGTGGCGTGCCTTGACTAGTGTTTAGCCATGGTAGGGGAATGCAAAGCCATATGACTGTCCTAACTAGGAAAACCAGATTAAGTTGTGACTTAACCCCCACCGATGAACTATTTATTTATTAAATAAATATTTTGATTTTAGATGACCCGATTGTACCAACTTAGTCCGAACTGGGCCCGAACCGAATCCAAGCCTTTGTAGGTATGTAATGGGACCAAATACGGCCTTGTAGACATGTTTGGTGAATACAAATATTTTGTATATATTTTTAGGAATTGGCGATTATTTTTAAATATTTGTTATGGGTAGAATATAGGTATTATTAATATTAAATAGCATTTAGAATATTGTACGAATTTCTGGAGCCAAATAAATGGTGTATCTGATGAGTTCATCAATATATATATATATATTTGGTTTAATTTTCAGTAATATTAGGATTATTATTATTGGTTAATTCTAATTTTGATAATGAATATATTTTTATAATCTGTGTACATATTGCTATAACAACTATATATTAGGAAGATGCAATATTATGGTATCATATGTATATATATATATTTTATTATATAGGAATATAAATATGTATTTAGGATTTATTAATGAATATGTATACATGTTATATTAATGAATATATTGGATTAGGCATATAAATGTATTCAGGATTTAATAACGTATATGCGTATATACATGTTATATATATATAGGTATGTATGGTCACATGATCACATACACACACACACACACACACACACACACACACACACACACACACACACACACACACACACACACATATATATATATATATATATATATATATATATATATATATATATATATATATATAGCTACGAATATGTCTACTTAAATTATATTAATGGAATGATATATATCATTATATAAGTGTATATATATATGTATATATATATAAATTTATAAGTAAATATGAGAAATGTGTAAATATAAGTAAACTGAATCAATGCCCCATATCAAGTAATACCAGTAACCAAATATGAAGAATCGCAGGAATCTCCATATGCTCCCCCACAGGAGCAGCAACCCGAACAGCTGCTGACCCACCGGCCCACAGTCCACCAACCCCAAGCCCAAAACCAGGCCCTTAGCTCAACCCGAGCTCCCCACGAGTTGGCCCCGACCCTCACAAACGCAGCAGGTCACCCGAATATATACTGAGGGGGAGGAGTTCGAAACGACCAAACCCTAACGAACCTGCGCCTCCCTTCCCCACACGCACGCACGTGCGTGCCCCCGTGGCAGGCCGGCCGCCGTCGACCAGCCAAGCCACGGCCAGGCCGTGCCAAAGCCGCGAGGATACAACAACGCCTGGACAGAGGAACGCTGTGACTACCCTAAATTCGTTGTCAAATATCATCCTCGTCGCTCGATCTTTTTTCTAGATTCTTCTTCAGGTATGATGACAACATGTACGGTTTCAAATCCCTTAAGTTAGTTTTTATTTAGACGAATGAGGTTGTCAATAAAATCGACGCAAAGTCAACGAAAAACCACCCCAAAACAGGACAACACATAGCAGTACAAATACCCTGTTGGAAGGCAATTTCTCGCAAATCCTTGAACTGAGTCAAAAATGTACTTGAATAGGTTTAGAGACAACATATAGGGCTTCACGACCCATTTTGCAGAAGTAGATTCCATCGCCTGTGCGCCAAGAAATCGAATCCCGAACTTTGACGAAAACTTATTTTAAAATTATAAAAAATCGCTCCACACGACGTGCGTCCCGCCAATTCGGACGACGTGGTCGCGAACTGAAAGCATCGAAAGCTGCGTATCGGCTTCGTGGTCGTGTGGGCTTTGACGGAATTCAAATTGGTCACGTGTGCGCGACGAATTTGATGCGTATCCGTCGAAATTCACCGTATCGTGTACTTTGCAAATTCTCCAATTACTTTGTGCATGCTAATCAGATCGAGACGAAACTTGCGCCAGCAGGACCGTATCGTTTTTCTGGTCCTGTACGCCAAATTTGGTCCAATTCTGTGACAGTTGATAAAATTACCGTTTTGCGGGCCCCACGGTCCCACTCAACGGGCGATTTTGTGCACGGCCCGCCGAAATCTAACTCTGGACATACATTGGGTTCGTATTGAAAAACTGGATCCGTAGACATATAGTTTGACGACTTTAGAGACCGTTGACTCTGGCACGCTTTTCGGTGCAAAGCGGGTCCAACGGCGGACACCGTTTTGGCCCGAAATTACCGTTTTGCCCCTGTATCCAGAATTGGACTTAAGGACAGGCAATCCTAGCTAATTGGACTATTCTAAGATTATTGGTATTATTTATTTCAGCATCTGGGGACTGTTGTACGGGTTTTGACTATTGTGGCACATTGCGTAGTTCAGATTATCGGTTTCACCAGCACAGGACCACAGGCGAGTACAGTTTATTGTCTGTATTTTGATATTGATTTTCACTATATTTTATTGATTGGCCATTGGTTATGTAATTATTTTCTATTATAAATTGTTGAGTCGGGAATGAGAAGTACCAAGGATGTGTGATCTGACCTTAGACCGTGTAGACCGTGTTGCATTTATTTCTTGTAGACATTGTAGATAGTGATTTATTTATTTCTTGTAGACATTGTAGACAGTGATTTATTTATTTCTTATAGACAGTGTAGACAGTGATTTATTTATTACAAAGTAGACAGTGTAGACCGTGATTATTACTGCATTTAAACTGTGTAGATCGTGATTATTATTTTGTAGACAGTGTTTCTTTACTGCAATATTTTCTGTAGATCGTATAATTGTAGACCGTGTAACTTTAGACCGTGTAGACCGTGTCGCATAATTGTCCCGAGATCGATCACATATCAAAGGTACTTCTAACAGTTGGGAAAAGTATTTTTGTGTCTATTTATTGATATTGGTTTTCCGTATTTACTGTTTATTTTCAAAACTCATGATTGATGTCTAACCTCTGTTTTATAGTCATTTTCTTTATTGAAATTGCATTCAGTGAATTGTGCTCGTTCCATTCCTGACTGAAAACCAACATTATTCAGGTTAGCCGTGGATTCACTTAGCATGGGAGATACGGGGGTACTTGCAGACAAAAGCCTAGAAACTAGCTAGATAGCGGAGTTGTAGTCATTCCAATATTTGTACAAGTTTATATTTCCTACAAATGTAAATCTTGTGATCATTGTAAGTTAAATTAATTTTTGTGAATGAGCATTATTTATGATTTTGATCTTCATGGCCGTGACAGCGTTCTACCGCCGACACTGCGGCGTAGGCTGGCTTGGACACGTCTCGTATCCGTTTTAAAAAAAACGGATGTGGGTCGTGACTAGTTTTTGTGGTGGCCCATCCAGGTCAGTTTTCGTAAATCATACGAACTCGTGATAGTACTTAAGTTAGTTGTACTATTGCGAGCCTGCGACTAGGAAATGCTCATTTATGAATTAAGAATTAATTTAACTTAAGAGGATGGCTAGGACTAGGAGTCCCTCATACAAATTCACCGATGGGTAGTCTAGGCCATGCAATGTAGATGAGAAGTTATCAATTTTGATAGTTTGTCAGATCCCCATAGGTATACCATTACCTCTTGATTGGACGATATGGTCCAGGGTAGATAGATTATTCACTTGGTGAGACCAGGGCTTCCTAGGATTAATATTCTAACCTAGATAAATTGTTCAATTCATTCTCTTTGCCTTTTAGATATCATCCCCACATCCTAGTCTGAATTATCAATTTAATTTCTAGTTGCCCTAAGAATTATTATTTTATAAAATTTCTGATTATGTTATCCATATACGGACCTTGAGTTAGTTTCGATTCAAAGTTTTCCCCAATGGTTTGAATGCATATGAAATAGATACTAGGATGTTTGTATTTCTTTTGTCCCCAGATAATTCTTTCCTGTTCAATCCTTTATTTTAAGGGTTAAGATTGATAGGACAAATGCTTACGCTCTAGTTCATGGACAACTTGTTCGATTCTCTAGAAGCTCATAAATATTTTCAGATATAGTTAAAGAAATATTAGTTAACTCAAAATGGCAGGACAGCAGCACACTGTCGCCATTTATTAGAATTAAGAGACTAAGGTTTCACTGCAGCCAGCAGCGCACTGGCGAAGACTCAACCCCTAGAGGTGAAATTAGTTTAAGGAATATATGTGATGGGATATTGCCAAAACTATGGCTAGTGGTCCTCTTTGACCGTAGTCACCCTTGTGTCAATATAAGGAAGAGTATCGGATAACATATCACATCTGAATTACGAAACCAAGGGTTTACCACAGCCAGAGTATACGGGCAGGGCATAATCCTCGGTAAAATAATTCCAGACGAGATTACAAGTTTAGGATACTATGGAAGATAGAACAATGCCATATATGTCCCATAAGATCCAAAGCCAATATTAGTGGAAGTTTTGTAAGTTGGATAACATGTCTCCCGGCCTAGCCTTCCGTAGTCCTTGTGACGTATTGACAAGGAAATTGACTGACACTAATAGGTTTACCTAGAATATAGAATTCAGAAGTCCATAAACCATTAGTCGACCAAGTTCTTAAGGATAAGATGATAGTGGGATGTCTATAGAAGCAAGAACACCAGGTGAAGTTTGATTCCCTCTAAACTCGAACTACTTGTGCCTCTTTTCAAAAATCTTGCGTACTTGTATCTTGACTATCTTGACCAACGCTGCTATTACAGCCTAGTTTTTGCAAGCTTACTCTTTTATCGAGCTTGATTCAAGACATATGTTTATTGGGGACGCCCACTAACATATTGTCTAATCAGAATCAGTGTATTACGGTCTGATCAACCATGATGTATTTGGTTCGCACTTTAGTTAATTACCCTACGTGGATTAAGATGTAGATGTCTCTAGGGTCTCATCCACGACTGCTTTGACAATTCCTTTTGAATTATACATTCGCCCTTGAATCACGTGATTGTATTCGGTAACATCTTTCTTGAACTCTTTATTGTTTTTGTCTTTCACTGGTTCGGAAAGGCAGAAGCTCGTAATTGGTAGAGAGATACCACGTATCCCATGGATATGGTAGTTGTATACACAAGGGTAGTTATCGTCAGCCAGCCATGTGATCGAGTTACTCGTTCTTCTCTCGACCCCAAACTGTTATCGGGACTTTCAAGCCATCTGAATTTAAGAATGATTAGGGTTTTACCCTTAGTCGTAATGCCAACCCAGGAGACTATCTATTCTCAAGAAATAATTCATTGTGTCCCTAAATATTTTCTTGAATATTGCCTTTACTTTCAACCCTTGTGCCTTGACTCAACCGTCCCTCGACCAAAGCCCACAATTAGACATGAGATGAGTGGACAATAAGGACAATCATTTACCGTGACTATGGTAGATACTCATCTCGAGATTGGTTTTCAACAAATATTACCCTAGTTATGTAAATTTTGATATTAAGACCTAACTAGTGTTGGAACACCACGGTCACTAGCTTAGCTAATACTATAGATTAAATACCCTGTCAAATTGTGATCTACCAGTTGTCAACAACAATGCATGATCACTACGGGCCCATACCACTAGAACCCTTGTGACCATAGTCTGACAGGTTTGACACAACTAGAGTTTCATGACTCAGTTGTTAGAAATCTTTTTAGATGATGTACCTTAGAGCAGGTTACCCGTCGATAACTCTTGTATACAGTAGATGAGTAGATCATTCTATTATACCGACCATGTGTCTTTATACACACTCGTTTTCCGTTTATTGAGGAACGATCCTTGATTTGACTTATATACCGTATCCCGTTATATGATACCTTATTCTTTATCAACAAGAGTCGAGGTACAGTATCCGGACTTTGGGAACCCTCTAACCTCATTATTCCTAAAACCCTGTCCTAGCTTCTAAGGTGGGTAGACTGTAAGCCCTCTAAATTTTTTAGGATATAACCGTATTACTGAGTGATTAGAATAACTTCCTTTAGGATGATGATTAGTACCCTTGGACTCCCACCATCCATTTAGATTATTTTGTGTCCCCGGCCGTGTTATTAATATTCGGAGCACGAGACCAGCTGTTATCTTCCAACAAATTTCATATGTAAGATCTAGACGAGTCCACCTTCATCTAGGTACATCATGTCCCATTCAAACATGTCCCTTTGTACTCTATTTTTATGGTACAACTTCTAAGTAAAAAGGAATAGCTATAACCCTTACCATAATACCGATAAACTTTCCAACTACAATTAGAGACTCAACCTTGACTCAATTCATTGGACCCAATATATGGTGGGGATCTACTCGAAGCCACTACGCACATGTCGCCAGTGTGCCACTCAATTATGCCTTCTCGTGCTACTTAAACACAAAAGTCACGGAAGATGCATTTTTGGGCTTTAAGGACCTAGCTAACCAACCAAACTGGCAACTAGCTCGACCACTTGGGTGAAATCTATTCTAGGTTACCCTAACCTAGTAGAACTAGTCTTATCATAGGGATCTTGTCCAGTCCATATAGATTGAAGTCTAAGGTTCATCCAACTGACGATTGATGCCCAATTTAGGAACCCATCAAGACCCAGTAAAATCCATCCATACATACCACCGTATTTGGACTATAGAACTGAACTATTTGAAATCATTCTCGATTATTCTCCCTTGCCTTCCTATACTCTTGATTCTCGTCCCTTCCTATTTCGGGGTGACGAATAATCGTGCTGCCTAGAGTTCATTAGAAATTCCTAAGTTATTGTAATATTGCTTGATTATTAAATAATTGGTTGTTTGTAGATACGAGAGGATTATAAATACCATATGCCTAGATAGTTATTGGTAGGATTGTTAGCAACCAGTTAGAAGATTTTAAAACTTTGTTTTGAGGAGTAGGGTGACCAAAGGTGGGTAGAAGTCCTCGATGATTCGTAGTTACGTAATGGCTATGAGGAGGCATAAATATTTTTAAGAAATAGTTATGAATTTGAATTTCGAGGACGAAATTATTTTTAAGGTGGGTAGATTTGTAGCCTCCCTTCCCGAAAATTTTCAAAATATTTTTTATTATTTATTTGATTTAAATGGTGATTTTAGATTTTTATAAATAATTAAATAGTTAATTATTACGGTAGATGATTTCAGCCATAGTTGAGATTTGGAGTGCAAGGTGACTAAAAATCATGGCACGGATAGCTCAGTGGCGTGCCTTGACTAGTGTTTAGCCATGGTAGGGGAATGCAAAGCCATATGAGTGTCCTAACTAGGAAAACCAGATTAAGTTGCGACTTAACCCCCACCGATGAACTATTTATTTATTAAATAAATATATTGATTTTAGATGACCCGATTGTACCAACTTAGTCCGAACTGGGCCTGAACCGAATCCAAGCCTTTGTAGGTATGTAATGGGACCAAATACGGCCTTGTAGACATGTTTGGTGAATACAAATGTTTTGTATATATTTTTAGGAATTGGCGATTATTTCTAAATATTTGTTATGGGTAGAATATAGGTATTAATAATATTAAATAGCATTTAGAATATTGTACGAATTTCTGGAGCCAAATAAATGGCGTATCTGATGAGTTCATCAATATATATATATATATATATATATATTTGGTTTAATTTTCAGTAATATTAGGATTATTATTATTGGTTAATTCTAATTTTGATAATGAATATATTTTTATAATCTGTGTACATATTACTATAACAACTATATATTAGGAAGATGCAATATTATGGTATCATATGTACATATATATATATATATATATATATATATATATATATATATATATATATATATATTTTATTATATAGGAATATAAATATGTATTTAGGATTTATTAATGAATATGTATACATGTTATATTAATGAATATATTGGATTAGGCATATAAATGTATTCAGGATTTAATAACGTATATGCGTATATACATGTTATATATATATAGGTATGTATGGTCACATGATCACATACACACACACACACACACACACACACACACACACACACACACACACACACACACACACACACATATATATATATATATATATATATATATATATATATATATATATATATACCTACGAATATGTCTACTTAAATTATATTAATGGAATGATATATATATCATTATATAAGTGTATATATATATGTATATATATATAAATATATAAGTAAAAAAAAATATAAATATATAAGTAAATATGAGAAATGTGTAAATATAAGTAAACTGAATCAATGCCCCAGATCAAGTAATACCTGTAACCAAATATGAAGAATCGCAGGAATCTCCATATGCTCCCCCACAAGAGCAGCAACCCGAACAGCTGCTGACCCACCGGCCCACAGTCCACTAACCCCAAGCCTAAAACCAGGCCCTTAGCTCAACCCGAGCTCCCCACGAGTTGGCCCCGACCCTCACAAATGCAGCAGGTCACCGAAATATATACTGAGGGGGAGGAGTTCGAAACGACCAAACCCTAACGAACCTGTGCCTCCCTTCCCCACACGCATACGTGTGCGCGCCCCCGCGGCAGGCCGGCCGCCGTCGACCAGCCAAGACACGGCCAGGCCGCGCCAAAGCCGCGAGGATACAACAGCGCCTGGACAGAGGAACGCTGTGACGACCCCAAATTCGTCGTCAAATATCATCCTCGTCGCTCGATCTTTTTCCTAGATTCTTCTTCAGGTATGATGACAACATATACGCCTTCAAATCCCTTAAGTTAGTTTTTATTTAGACAAATGAGGTTGTCAATAAAATCGACGCAAAGTCAACGAAAAACTACCCCAAAATAGGACAACACATAGCAGTACAAACATCCTGTTGGAAGGCGATTTCTCGCAAATCCTTGAACTGAGTCAAAAATGTACTTGAATAGGTTTAGAGACAACATATAGGGCTTCACGACCCATTTTGTAGAAGTCGATTCCATCGACTGTGCGCCAAGAAATCGAATCCCGAACTTTGACGAAAACTTGTTTTAAAATTATAAAAAATCGCTCCACACGACGTGCGTCCCGCCAATCCGGACGACGTGGTCACGAATCGAAAGCATCAAAAGCTGCGTATCGGCTTCGTGGTCGTGTGGGCTTTGACGGAATTCAAATTGGTCGCGTGTGCGTGACGAATTTGATATGTATCCGTCGAAATTCACCGTATCGTGCACTTTGTAAATTCTCCAATTACTTTGTGCACGCTCATCAGATCGAGACGAAACTTACGCCAGCAGGACCGTATCATTTTTCTGGTCCTGTATGCCAAATTTGGTCCGATTCTGTGACAGTTGATAAAATCACCGTTTTGCGGGTCCTACGGTCCCACTCAACGGGCGATTTTGTGCACGGCCCGCCAAAATCCAACTCTGGACATACGGTTGGGTTCGTATCGAAAAACTGGATCCGTAGACATGTAGTTTGACGACTTTAGAGACCGTTGACTCTGGCACGCTTTTCGGTGCAAAGTGGGTCCAACGGCGGACACTGTTTTGGCCCGAAATTACCGTTTTGCCCCTGTGTCCAGAATTGGACTTAAGGGCAGGCAATCCTAGCTAATTGGACTATTCTGAGATTATTGGTATTATCTTATTCAGCATCCGGGGACTGTTGTACGGGTTTTGACTATTGTGGCACATTGCGTAGTTCAGATTATCGGTTTCACCAGAACAGGACCACAGGCGAGTACAGTTTATTGTCTGCATTTCGATATTGATTTTCACTATATTTTATTGATTTGCCATTGGTTATGTGATTATTTTCTATTATAAATTGTTGAGTCGGGAATGAGAAGTACCAAGGATGTGTGATCTGACCTTAGACCGTGTAGACCGTGTAGACCGTGTTGTATTTATTTCTTGTAGATAGTGTAGACAGTGATTTATTTATTTCTTGTAGACAGTGTAGACAGTGATTTATTTATTTCTTGTAGACAGTGTAGACAGTGATTTATTTATTGCAAAGTAGACAGTGTAGACCGTGATTATTACTGCATTTAAACTGTGTAGATCGTGATTATTATTTTGTAGACAGTATTTCTTTACTGCAATATTTTCTGTAGACCATGTAAATATAGACCGTGTAATTGTAGACCGTGTAACTGTAGACCGTGTAACTTTAGACCGTGTAGACCGTGTCGCATAATTGTCCCGAGACCGATCACATATCAAAGGTACTTCTAACAGTTGGGAAAAGTATTTTTGTGTCTATTTATTGATATTGGTTTTCCGTATTTAATGTTTATTTTCAAAACTTATGATTGATGTCTAACCTCTATTTTATAGTCATTTTCTTTATTGAAATTGCATTCAGTAAATTGTGCTCGTTCCATTCCTGACTGGAAACCAACATTTTTCAGGTTAGCCGTGGATTCACTTAGCATGGGAGATACGGGGGTACTTGCAGACAAAAGCCTAGAAACTAGCTAGATAGCGGAGTTGTAGTCATTCTAATATTTGTACAAGTTTATATTTCCTGCAAATGTAAATCTTGTGATCATTGTAAGTTAAATTAATTTTGTGAATGAGCATTATTTGTGATTTTGATCTTCATGGCCGTGACAGCGTTCTACCGCCGACACTGCGGCGTAGACTGGCTTGGACACGTCTCGTATCCATTTTAAAAAAAAATGGATGCGGGTCGTGACAAAGTCGGCCACGGTGGTCGCGGCGGACAAACGCGGAGGGGCGGATCTGGCACGGGGGTCACGCTGGGCGCTGCACCGACGGAGGTTGGTCACTCTTTTCCCCTCTCCGTGTAGCTGGGTGGTGGTGTTTGTATTCTGGTGGTGGTGACGCAGCCGGCGATGGCCGGTGGCGGTGGACTGGTAGGTGGTCGGGGGTTTTTCGGCAAGTGGCCGAGGTGGTGGTGTGCTTGGTGTTGGGGCAAGGTCCCGGTGGTTGAACGGGGTTGATGGTGGATGGGTGCTGTCGTAGGATCGGATGGGTGGTGATGGTGTCGGGGAGGTCGAGCTAGGTTTAGGGTTTGGATTATGGATCGTGTCCAAGTGTCGGACACGAGGATGATGATGAGGTCCGGAATTGTCGAACGCCAAGAAGGGAACGAATGTATTTGTAAAGAATTAATTAGTGGAAAGACACCTGCCGACACGGGCTGGCACGAAAAAAGGTTGGACACCGACATGATGCACGGGTTTGGGTTGTAGAAATTTATTTGTGGAGACAATTTGGTGGATGATAAAAATTGGTGGAGTACCTGCCTATTTATAGGATGTGGAAATTCCCAATTGGATAGGAATTAGGAATATTTAAAACCCAAAGTAGATAATTCTCTACTTAATTTAAAACAATGTAATCAAATCCAAATCCAATACAAATCCAATTTAAATCTATTTTAAATTCTATCCTTTATTTTAAAATCAATTAAAACTCCAAATATAGATATTAATTTACTATTTAAAATATATCCATAAATCAAATCAAGATTTTAAATTGGTACGATAATTTCAAAATATGTTTTCTAAAAATGCTATAATAATAATTTCGAAAATATACTATTTATTTAAAATAAACTAATAAATAATTACGAAAAATATATGTTTGTACAAATAATATTTACATAGATATACTTTTCTAATATACCATTTTATACTAAAAATTATTTATTATTATAACTGTATAACTGAAAGATTTTTCATAATTAAAATCATAAACTTAAAAATGATAGCTAGAAATAATTATTATCTATATTACTTTAAAACAATAGAAAAATATTTTTTCAAAAATATGTACGCTTGCACATATTCGCACTCGTCGAGCAAAACAAAATTTCGCATACGACGTACAATACGACTACGTGACATACAATACAAAAATTTAAATCAGTACCAAAATCGATAAAATAAAAAAATATAGTAGAAATTTAGGGGTTTTACAGATACTGGCTTGATAACTGTTGTTGTACGAGAATTTGACTAAGTGCAGGTGACTCTCCTAAGACCCTCCAAAATTTAGGGTACAAGCTCGTAACATATCTTCCAAAGTCTGAATTGTTCTTTCTGATTTCCCGTCCGTCTGTGGATGGTATGCCGTGCTAAATCTTAACTTGGTACCCAGACTATGATGTAAACTCTTCCAGAAATACGACGTAAAACGGGTATCTCTATCTGACATAATACTGACAGGGACCCCATGCTGCCTGACTATCTGCTGCATATATAATTCTGCCAACTTTTCTGTAGATTGCCCTACTCTAAAAGGGAAAAAATGTGCCACCTTCGTAAGCCGATCCACTATCACCCAAATAGCATCCTTACCACTTGGTGATCTCGGTAAACCGGTCACAAAGTCCATGGTGATATATTTCTACTTCTATTCCGGGATAGGAAGCGGTTGTAATAATCCAGCTGGCCTCTGTTGTTTTTCCTTTACTTGCTGACATATTAAGCAACAGAAAACGAATCTAGCTATCTTTCTCTTCATTCCGTTCCACCAAAAGTGCTGCTTGATATCCTCGTACATTTTGGTCCCTCCGGGATGTATAGAATACTGAAAACTGTGGGATTCTGTCATAACCTCCTGTCGGATATCTCTACTAGGCACACATAGACGTGATCCAAATCTAAATGTACCATCTTCATGAATTTTCATCTCCTTTCTGAGTCCCGACTCACATTCTGTCCTAGGCTTCTGAATCCTTGGGTCCCGTGCCTAAGCTATCTTGATCCTGTCTACCAAGTCGGATTGGACTCGTAGACTTGCCAGAATTCCTATATCACTAGGAAGTATAACCTCGATGTCCATCTCTTGAAGGTCTTCTAAGATTTGTTTTTGTGATGTCAACATAAATGCGCTGCCTCTCCTGCTAAGAGCGTCTGCTACCACATTAGCCTTGCCTGGATGATACTGAAGCTCTACGTCGTAATCCTTGATCAACTCTAACCATCTTCTCTGTCTCATGTTCAGTTCCTTCTGAGTAAAGATGTACTTCAGACTCTTGTGGTCTGTGTACATGTCCACTCGATCACCATACAAGTAATGCCTCCAAAGCTTCAAAGCAAATACTACTGCCGCCAACTCCAAGTCATAAGTTGGATAATTCTTCTCGTGGTCTCGAAGTTGCCTAGATGCATACGCTATCACCTTTCCATGTTGTATTAGGACACACCCAAGTTCTTTTCCTGACGTATCACAATATACAATAAAACCTCTGGATCCAACCGGTAATGTAAGAATAGATGCCGTGATCAATTTCTGCTTCAAATTCTCAAATGGTGCCTGGCACTCTGTCGACCAAATGAATGGCACATCCTTCCGTGTCAAGTGGGTCATGAGTGCTGAGAGTCTTACAAAGTCTGATACGAACCTTCTATAATATCCTGCCAATCCCAAAAAACTCCGCACATTTGCTACGGTCTTAGGTATTGGCCAACTCTCTACTGCTTCTACCTTCTTGGGATCCACTTCTACTCCAGCCCCTGATATGATGTGTCCCAAGAATGAAATATGATCCATCCAAAACTCACACTTGCTGGGCTTGGCATACAACTGGTTCTCTCTTAAAACCTGTAACACTTTCCTAAGGTGATCTTCATGCTCTTCTTCACTAGCTGAGTATACGAGAATGTCATCGAGAAACACAATGACAAATTGATCTAAGTACGTCATAAAGATACGGTTCATCAAATCCATAAATATTGCTGGAGCATTGGTCAAACCAAACGGCATTACTAAGAATTCGTAATGTCCGTACTTGGACCTGAATGCCATCTTAGGAATATCCTATTTTCGAACTCTCACTTGATGATACCCTGATCGAAGATCTATCTTGGAGAAAACCCTTGATCTGCTCAACTGATCAAACAAGTCGTCGATCCTTAGTAGTTGGTACTTATTCTTTACCGTTGCCGCGTTGAGCTTTCTGTAGTCAATGCACAATCTTGATGACCCATCCTTCTTCCCTACAAGTACCACTGGTGCTGCCCATGGTGATTCGCTAACTCGTATGAACTTCTTTTTCTTCAGTTCCTCTATGTGCTGATATACCTTAGCCTGTTCTGAATCTGCCATTCTGTAAACTCGATCTGATATCGGTTTAGTTCCAGGTACCAATTCTATACTGAACTCAATATCCCTAACCGAGGGTAGACCTGGAAGTTCTTCAGGAAATACATCTAGAAACTCTTCTACTACCTTCGGAACTTGAACTTCTTCCATTGCCGTAATTACTTCTTCTTCTTGTTAAGTTGCCACTGATCTGACTAAGGTGAACCGCTTCATGCTTGGAATATTAAAAGAAATACTCCATCTACGACAATCTATTATCGTATGACTGTCTTTCAGCCAGTCCATGCCTAAGATAACGTCGAAATTTCCAACAGAAAATTCTATTAATCTGGCGGGTAAGGAACGCCCGCAAACTTCAACTCTACACGCTAGAATAACTCTACTAACTCCTACGAACCAATTACCAGTGAGTATATTCAACCTCCCTGGCAATGCCTCGAATTCCATTCCTAGTCGTGTCACAAATTGTGCAGATATAAATGAGTGTGATGCTCCAGAATCAAATAATGCTACTACGGGATATGAGGCGACGAGAATGTTACCTGCCATAACATCTTCCGATGCCAATGCCTCTTCTAAGGACAGATTGAATGCCTGCCCTCGGCCTTCTTGTTGGTTCCCATGCTGCGGCCTAGCCTGGTGTTGCTGCTGGCCCCTGCCTTGGTGATGCTGGGGTGGTCTATGTTGTTGCTGCTGCATCGGCGGTCCCTGCTGCCGAAACATCTGAGCCTGTGACATCAACGGACGTTGTGCCAGTGGTCTAACTGCTACCGCTGGTCCTTGATACTGGCCTGCCCCTAGTGCTGGCAGAGTCGGATATTGTTGCACTGGCCCTCCTGACCTCATGCTCATGGGACAGATGGAAACCCGATGATCTGGACTTCCATATACCAAACACTGTCCATTCAATGCCCGACACACACCTCTAGTGTGCCCTGCCTTCCCATAATAGGTACAGCCCGTTGGGGGTTGCTGGTTCTTCCTCTACTGCTGCTGCTGCTGCTGCCTGACTGGTGGTGCTGGCCCTCGTATCGTCATATCATGAATGCGAACACCAGGAGATGGTGTTGTTATTCGGGGCGCTACTCCCCCTCCTCCTTCAATCTGATTGTGAGATCTCTTCTGACCTCCACTCTTTAATGTGATCCTCTGGATTGTGATCTCATGCCTCCGGGTTGCCATCAATACCTTATCAAAGGTCTGGTAGTTGTGTCCCTCTGTCAATTGCAAGAGTTCAAGATGGAACCCTTGCTGAAATCTTATAGCCCTCTAGCTCTCCGTTGCTACCATCTCCGGGGCAAACCTACTCAGTCTGCAGAACTCTGCTGCATAAGCATCCACTGTCTTACCAGCCTGCTTGAGGTTGATAAACTTCTGTTGTAGCTCAAACTGTGCCACAACTCCATAGTACTTCGTCTTGACTCTCGCAGTAAAATCGTCCCAAGCAACAGGACGTCTGATGCCCACTTCTTCCGATTCTCACCAATCATGTGCGAGGTCCTGAAGTAACATCTTCACTAGATCCACACGTTCTTCCGTCGGTACCTTAGCCGCAGTCAAAATAGCCTCTATGTCCTTATCCGTGCCCTCGAAACGACGGGGGTTGTACTTGTAAAATCTGGTCGATGCTCCTAAATATGTCCTCACTCCCCTTTCCAAAGCCGTCTGTAATCCTTGGTTAAGTAATACATTCTGTTCTTGCAGCTGGGTGTGCATGCATTGCTGGGCCAATATCTGATATTGCTGAGTAGCCATCATCCCTCTCATGATCTCCAGAAGGGCTGGTGTGTCTACTTCCACGGGGGTAGGTGGAACTGTTGGTGGTGTTGGAACCTCCGAATACTGTGGTCCATTTGTTGGTTCCACTATCACCTCTTCTTGGATGTTCCCTTGAGGTAGTACGGGCCTTCGTTGCTGACCAGCATGGTCATGTCGTTTATGTTGCCCTTGTTGTTGTTGTCCAGCTCTGACAGATGCGGACGAGGTGCCCCTAAGAAAAGGGACAAGAGAACAATCAAACGATCGGACAGGAAAGATCAATGAAGTCAAAGGATACCAGAATTTCAAGCTCGAGTCGAGAGTAACGAATCATGAGATCTAGGGAAAACATGTGTGATTGAGACATCATATAAATTAAAACACCCCACAAGTCTGAAATCAGACCTGCATGGGCCACCACTAAAACCTTGTCACGCCCCAGAACCAGAATACCGGAGAGCGGGGGAATGACTCAGCCAGCTACGTATTACGGGTAGATGAATACCGTATAATACGATCAATGCTATCTAAAAGACAAGGGGGTGTATACTACATGAAAGTCTCACTAGGGTTACTCAACATCTATTGTCTCAATCATTCAAACAAGAAATAGTAAATAGAGAACATGTGAGATAAAGCAGTAAGGCATCCCAAACGCTCAGTTAAAATGTTCTTGAGATCTGGCTTTACAAAACATAGCCAGAGGATATAACAAGGTATACACAATCGTTATCAGCTGCAGTCTGACTTAGTTACAATTATGTAAAAGTAAGTGCAAGATAGTTCGACTAACATGTCGGTGCCCAGTAGCAAAAGTAAAGTAAGTAGTAAAACAAGCAGGGAAGCAAGAAACCCACTCGTGTCCTCCTGCGATCATCCTTCTAATATTGACCATCTTGGAGGTAGAAGTAAGCTGAGTCCTCGGAAACTGGCTCTAAATCTGGCCATGCAAAACCAGAGAGGTTAGACCTCTAATAGCAAGTACCACAAGGAAGCACGATATAAGAACTAAAACCTGCGATAAGAGTTAAGAATATAATAATAAGTCTCTGCTTGCTACTGGGATTCACACAACATCACGACACTTCAAACCAACTTCTCAACCAAACAAGGACAGAAGTTGACCCGTCATGTCCTGACATTCTGATCATCTCGGTAGTTAATAGAGTATGGTACAGTACACAAACAAATCAATTTAAACGGTCATACAACTACTACGGCTTGCTACTGTAAGTTCCAAGTTGTCTTGGAAATATGCAATAAGGATTCCTCAGTTCTTACTATGCACAAGCAAGGCTAGTCTATCCAATAATCAATTACGTCAATCATGAATTAGACGAGTCCCAGCGGGACGCCCGTCATCAGTATACAGTAAATAAATATAAGCAGATAGCGCTTTCTGCCCGTGTGGCAGATTTGTAGTATCTATGGGAACCAGTCGGCATATCGGGGCACTAATTGTCCCAAGGATGGCTGCCATGTAAGAACTCGATAATCCATTCTCTCCATGCAATCGTTATTTTATTTAACTTAGTAGTCCCCATGTTAATTGAAATCCCATGCCGTAGATCATGGTCATTCAGAATGAGTACTTCCGTACAAAGTACAATATACACAACTCGACAATGATGCCCGTGCGGTTTGGTTGTAGGTCTTACATAGCGTAATGTAACAATCAAACCTAGCCACAGAATAATTATGCCTTGACTGTAAAGTACACATATCGCTTTTGTAGAAAATTAGTTGAAGCCATGCATGTGTCCATATGCCAATGTTCGGGATCGGCTAGTCGATTGCAATGGTTCATAGTTAATATGAACGTGTCTCATTCAGTTTCAGTAAGACGACTAGCCAGTCTCTTTAGTTCCAACTAGGAACGCATGATCAATCATTTAGTCAAGGTAACAACCAATGTCAATTCATGCAAAGGCATGAAAGTGAAACTAGTATTTAGTATGTCGAGTCTATAACTCTCGGGGTTAAGTTCCAGTCATACTGGGTATCTATAATCCAATCGGGACACAGGGCCCATTCCACACCACAATATGTATTAAAATATTAGCATATCATGATTATATCGAGTTCATGTCAAAAAAAAGTAAGGATAAAATAGGGGATGCCATGTACGCCAAAGGAGTACGCTCAATAAATTACGCCAAGCCAGAAGAGTACGCCCAAAGAAATATGCGTAAAGGAAATTTACGCGTGAGGAAAGTTTACGCATGAAGGAATAAAGCTTACTCGTAAAGGAGCACGCTCAATAAAGGAATAAAGTTGTGCGTAAAAACTCGTCTTACGCCAAGCCAGAGGAGTACGCGTAAAAAATAACGTTACACGTAAAAACTCTTGCGCGTAAAGAGTTAAGGTTTACGCATGAATCTTGTACGCGTAAAAAATCAGAGTTTACGCATGAATCTTGTATGCTGTTATGTGTAAATTAATACGCGTAAATGCGTAAACTTGTACGCGTAAAGAATAGTATTACGCATAAAGAAATATGCGTAAAGGAAATTCGCCAAGCCAGAGTAGACTTGCGTAATTCAGATTCACGCTGACACGAATGATCGTGGGCGTAGAGCTCGATATTACGCGGACACGTAAAAACGTGGGCGTAGAGAACTTCCAGAACTCTAAATTCATGAAACCTTCAATCTAAGCCAAAAATGTGAGTTCCACGGATCAGAAGGGGTTATAACACAAATCTCAACGGCCTGGAACGATCAAAATTTGAGAATGTAGAAGTTCGATAGATCAAAACCCCCGAAATCCGAAAATGGCAACTTTTAGATCTACAAAAATAAAGTTTCCAAAATACAAAATGTCAAGTTCTAAATTATCTTAGAATCATGAGAGAAAGATAAATGAACCATAAAAATATGGGTTCTCATGTGGAGCAAGATGTACTTGCCTATGCTTAGGTAGGTGGAGAGAGTTATGAGGAAGAAGAAGAGTAAATGAGAAGGAGAAGTAATGAAGAGAGAAAAAGGGTTAGGACTTTAAATGAAGATGTGGTAGGTGGGAAGTTGGGTTCGATTTATGATGAACCATCAAAATTCGGAAACAAACCGAACCAAGCCGAACCTAAGAGCCGAAAATAAAATACAGAAAAATAATTAACGAAAAATTAAAGGAATTAAATACAGAACAAATGCATGATAAATATTAAATAAATACATTCAAGCAGTACACGTATTAAAATACGTATTCTGGGAACTGTGCATCGTAATACCTATTGGAAAGTCCTTTATGGTGCAGTTTCACCAACAAACATGTAGTCAGGATGTATGCTAACGAATGTTTTGTGCAGACAGAGTAAGTATATCATATTATCCTGTATTTTATTGCAAGTGCGAGGGAGTCGACTATCGGTAAGAAATCACCTAAATGTGATACGGTTATTTACATGTTAACTTCAACTTGATTGCTTAACATGTTAATACCAACGATGATAAGATGTTACCTTTTAGAATATTGCCATAACCCATTGAACGATAACCCATTGAACGATAACACCAAGTATGCTAAACGATGCCTTCCAGGAATATTTCCATAATATGTTCAACGTGTTAACTCAATGTTTCTTAGATGATGCCTTACACAAAGAAATGCTATATCATGCTATAACATGTTTACGTACTTCAATGTTTCTGCTCAAGAACTGTAAACTGATACTAGTCCCCAACTAGAAAGATCACTCTAATGAATGCTTGATAAAATTGATCATTTAGTGTTGGTTTAGGCGAGTGGGTTGGATTCTTCTCGCCAGTACTAGATGATGTACTGACCCACGTTGTGGACAGGTGCTCGTGCTTGGAAAGTTCTGTATACGAAGATTGGCTTGATCGATGCTGCGGCATCGAAGATGTGTTGGGCATGCAGAAGCTCTCCTTGTATAAGATGATGTCTTCTGTTTATAAAGGACATAATGTATGGAATATTGTAATCCGTTGTACCAGTAAGTTGTAAGCCAAGTCGGTATATCGAGTTGTATTTCAATGTATGAAAGTATCAAATATAAGCCTTATGGCCGTTGTTTAGTTGGTTGTCCATGTAAAGTGAGACATGTTGTAAGCATTGTATTCCAATACCAGTGTTGTACTATACTTCAATTATCAATAAAGAGAATACATTTTATATATCTCTGTGCGACTCAAGTTATCTGCTTATCTCTGTGCTATGAATCAGTAATGTATTTCTTTTTGATAAGAAAAAATGTTCTCATTAACTTTAATTTGTCTATTTTTGTTGCTGCGATGTGATTCTATTTGAAGATTATCAATTGTGTACCATCTTTGCCTTGTACAAATGTAATACCAGACTTGTACGACATCACGCCCAAGCGAGGACGATCGATTCCAAAAGATAAAATGATTCTACAAAAATTGGGGCATGACAAATTGGTATCAGAGCATGTCACTCCCGTTTTTCGTTATACATATTTTTCAGGATACGTATACGAATTTATGACAATTGTCAAGTGGTCCGTATTTTGACTTATCTTGCTCAGCTTAGCTTTGGTTTAATCTTGACTTAATTTGGTTCAACTTGGTTCAACATGACTTGGCTTGGCTTGTCTTAGTTTGGTTTATTTTGGGTTGAGATGAGAGGGGTTTCTATATAAGTCAACTCCTTTCTCTCTCTTCTTCATTTACTTATTCTTCTTCTACATTACTCCTCCCACCCACCAAAGAAATTCTAGGCAAGTGCAACTTGCTTCATGACGAACCTCTCATTTTATTTTTCCATTCTCTTCTCCACTTGATTCTAAGCCTCTTTAGAACTTGGTATTTTTGGTTTTGATAGATAGATTTTTATAGATCTAAGTTTTGATCTTTTCTTGTTTTTTTTTTTAATCTATTAAAGCTTGGTATTTCCTAAAACCAGTCATCCCAGGCTGTAGGAAATCTTTTTCTATGAAGCTTAGACCATTGAAAGTCTCAATTTGGACTTGTTTTGAGCAAATGTTGGCATTTTGAAGTTTTCGGGTTCCATCGGTTCTTCTTTGCTGTTTGGAGAAGAAGAATAGGTCCTGGTGCAACCTGACCCAGTGCGTATTCCTTAGCGCGACGCAACCAGACCCAGCACGCATTCTTTAGCGCGACGCAACCTGTCCCAGCGCACATTATTTAGCGCGACGCAACCTAGCCCAGTGCCCCCTTGGGCCCTAGCGCAACCTGAGTCAGACGTAACCTGAGTCAGGCACAACCTGATCTGGCACACCCCAGCCTGGTGCAACCTAACTTAGGCGCCCCCTTCTCCCTTGGCGCCACCTGTCATTTCCTGGCGCCACTTGACCAACGCCACTTATTACCATGATACCCTTTGCCCCATGCATATTCTCCTAGTCCTTGATGTATATGCCTGTGATCTTGCATATAACTTGTAATTGACCTATCTTGTGATGACCCAACTCGATAACTTCTTGAGCACAACATGACTTGCCATTATTGATTATGACATAAACACAACATAATAACCTCTTTGGTGGCCTGTCGAGGCGCACTTTTGACAAGCACTCTTGATATGATGAGTAACTTGATAAGTCATATACAATCTTGATAGTGGCCCATCGAGACGCACTCCTGATAATAATCTTGACAAGTAACAAGTAACCCGACATGACATGATAATCTTGAAAGGCTGTTACGACAACTACCCTGACTTGCTAAGTAACACTTGTCTTGACACCATGGTTGATTTTTTTAATTATGATTGTACAAGCTATCTGTCTCGTCCTGCATCATATTTAGGACATGGATTTCTAGTTACCACGGTCAGAGATTCATAATGAATGTCACTCTCCGTTTCCGAAATACGTAAATTTTTGATTTTTCTTTATATGGTATCTGGCACCCGTATCTTGATTGTATGTATCATATATTTGTAACTGGCCATGGCATAGAACAGTATCTCGTCGCGGATTAGTGTGCCACCCATTGTCCTTGTTTGGTTGTAGGCGTGGTTCACTATTTCGATGATAGGATTTCTGGACCGTGTTGTGGTTAGGGTTTTATTTATTTAATTAATTTGATTAATTGTTGCATGCAGCATTTAACATGTCATTAGTCATTTGGATTAGAGCATGCTTAAGGTTAGGGTTTCTTTGAGTTAACCCAATCCCTATATATATTCTCTTTCCCTCTCTTTCTCCTCATTCACTTTTCATTTTATTTCCTCCAACCAACATTTAGGCAAGTACATCTTGCACCAAATGGAGAGATTCTTGTATTTTTTATTCTTGATTTTTTTCTTTGATATTATTTGTCTATATTATTCTTTTTTTTATTCTCTACAAGTTTAGTTCTTGGAGTTTTTAATTTTAATAGCTAGTTTTGTGTAGATATAAGTTTGTGCCATTTTTGATTTTTTTTGGTTTTGATCTATCAAACTTCTTTATTTTCAAAATATAGTTGTTCTATGTTGTAGAGAATCTCATTCTACCCAATTTTGACCTTTGAAAAGTTAGATTTTGACTTATTTTGAGGAAGTTATGGCCAAGACAATATTTGGACATATTCTATGTTCATCTGTCTTGGTTCTGGCAGGGACAATGAATAGTACTGGCCGCATAGTACCAGTCCGTATGGATGCATAGTGCTGGACGCATAGTGCCAGTCCACATGGATGTATAGTACTGGCCGTATAGTGTCAGTCCGTATGAATGCATAGGGCCAGTCCGCATGGATGCATAGTGCCAGTCCGCATGGATGCCTAGTGCTGGCCGTATAGTATCAGTCCGCATAGATGCATAGTGCTGGCCGCATAGTGCCAGTCCGCATGGATGCATAGTGCTGGCCGCATAGTGTCAGTCCGTATGGATGTATAGTACTGGCCGCATAGTGTCTGTCCGCATGGATGCATAGTATCAGTCCGCATAGATGCATAGTGTCAGTCCGCATGGATATATAGTATTGGCCGCATAATGTCAGTCCGCATGGATGTATAGTGCCAGTCCGCATGGATGCATAGTGCCAGTTCGTATGGATGCATAGTGCTGGCCGTATAGTGTCAGTCCGTATGGATGCATAGTGCTGGTCGCATAGTGTCAGTCCGCATAGATGCATAGTGCCAGTCCGCATGGATGCATAGTGCCAGTTCGCATGGATACATAATACTGGCCGCATAGTATCAGTCTGTATAGATGCATAGTGCTGGCCGCATAGTATCAGTCTGCATGGATGCATAGTGCCAGTCCGCATGGATGTATAGTACCAGTCCGCATGGATGTATAGTGCTGGCCGCACAGTGTCAGTCCGCATGGATGCATAGTGTCAGTCCGTATGGATGCATAGTACCGCAGGTTTGCATGGTACTGCATAGATGAATTATGCCGCAGGCTTGCATAGTGCCGCATGGATAAATAGTGTCGTAGGCATGAATAGTGCCGTATGGCTTGCGTAGTGCCGTATAGTGCCTATTTTGGTTGTTTTTGGCTGTTTTATGACCTATTTGGCTGATTTGTGTCCAGAATTTCTCCCAACTCCCAACATGAAAGTTTTAGATCTTTGTCTTGGCTTCAAGAATCTTCATGTCTCACTTTAACCAGAATTCATATGTGACTTTTATGTCATGAGGGGTCCGTGTGACTTCGTGACTTGACCGTATTCCTGATTTGATTACCTATATACGTGATGGTACCTATTCTAAGTGTATATTGAGATACAATATTAGTATGCACTGTGGTGCTATTTAATGAGTGCACTGAGGTGTGACTCTACGTGCTACGTGGTCATTCGTGTTATATGTCAATACATGTGTACCTTCTAGCACAGTCATGGTAATTGGTCAGTAATAGCGTCGTGGTATATTGATTGTTGTTTGATGCATTACACTAAGCATGGATCTAGATTTGGGACTCCTTGAGCCGATGTGGATTCATACTTAGGGTACACATACTATGGTACGACATATAGGAGGATGACCATGTGACCATAACATGTAATTCCAATATCAAGATAGGGTTAATCTAAGCAACTTAACTTGGTAGATGCATTGGGTGGGAAGAATCTCGAGATCGTGCCATACTAGCCACCCCAGGTCCAGTCTTGACGTGTCGGGTTGGCCGCCACGGATATGGTTTCATTCGCCTATAGCGGATGACTATATCCGACTCCTACGTGCTATGTGTTATATGTTTTAGCACGATGGCCTTACGGGGGACCGGTGCATAATCAAAGTACTATGCGTATATGTATATTTATAATGGTTTGGCTAGCCCTGCTGGGTTGATACGATCTAAGGATTCCTATATTGCATTACTGGGATAATCCAGGCAAATCATAGAAAGTCGTAGAATTGATTGGCCGCTTGTAACCCGACTTGTTTGTGATATGTCTTCTTCTATTAGTAACTGAGGAACATGGACTATCGTGGTACGTGGTCCAACCCATGTCCATGTTTGGTTGTTGGGTTGGGCTATTGTGCTGCGATAGGCTATGGACCGAAGTCGCGATCAGAAGTCCTTCACCTGCTCATGGTTATATGATATATCTTATCTCGGCAAGATATTGGCACCGTTTGTCCTTGTTTAACACTACAACAAATAGGACATACAATAGCAATTTATCTATAGCGTTCAAGCCTCCCCGCTATAGAATCTCATCATCAATAGCGTTCATTCCGCAATGCTATTAAAAGAGCGTACAATAGCAGTTTATCTATAGCATTCGAGCCTCCCTGCTATTATAATATCATCATCCATAGCGTCTATTGTGAAGTGCTATTAAAAGTTCATACAATAGCAGTTTATCTATAGCGTTTATGCCTCCCCTGTTAACAGAACTTTATATAGCGTGTTATGAACGCTGTTAAAGGTATAGTTTTTTTTGGACGCTGCTTATGTTACAAAAAAATTCTAACACCCGGACCCGCTCAAATTTTTGGGTTTCGTTCGAAAAAATTTCAATCCACTCAAAGAACCCCCTCCCCCCTTTCTTTCATATTCATCATTTTTTCAACTTCTAACTCCCAAACCCTAACCCTTCTTCTTTTCTCTCCATCCTTATCTCCCACACACAAGAGAACACAAAATCCCTCCTCCTCTTCATTCTCATCCTCATCTTCTTCTCTTCCACAAAGAGAGCAACCTAAGAAGAAGAAGAAGAAGGTGGAGCAGCAATGGTGCCGACCGGAGTGGACAACCGCTGCAGTCGTGCCCCCCTTGCGTGCACATTTTTCCTTCCCTCCTCCAGAGCCTCTTCGATTGGCACTCGGTAAGCCCAAATCGCCCCCAAATTTGTAATATCTACGTTCGTTTTGTTTATTTTCTCTCACAAACCCTAATGGAAACCTAGATATAAACTACAGTTTCTAGAGCTTGTCCGTGTCGTTGTCCATAAAGGACTTCCAAAACTTGAGATGGGGACAACAAAGCGGAGGAGGAGCAGGTTCGGGTTCTAGTGGACCATTTGTGGACATCGGAGGAGCATCTTGCTGACCGTGGGGGAGTTGGGACGGACGAAGACAACAACAAAGGACCCCTAACTCCGGATCCTCCATATCCTCAACGAGCGTTTACGGATTCAAAGTGAGTTACTCGGTGTGGCAAATAAATGTTTGTTAAAATGTCTCAACCCAAATCCAGGGCAAAAACTCAGGCTCTTGGCCACCCCGAATAAAGGGAGAAGACCACCAAAACTAGGATTGGTACCCATGGCATCGTCCGGCTCACTGGTAGCAGACGTACCGCCTGCTGCAGGAGGTGGTTGTTGTCAGGATCCAAGCGGCCTTCAGAGCCCATTTAGTCAGACTCCTCTCTCTCTCTACAAAATATACATATACATATCCATTTGATATTTATTTTTATATTTTTTTTCTTCTTCTTTTTTCCTCTATCTAGAGATAAATTTAGTTATGTGTCACACTGATTTGCTTGAAGGCCGACTATTAGCGGATTAGTAGAGTAGGAACCTCATGCCTTGAGTATAATAAATGTTGTTTCCAACATGTTTGAGAGACTTATATGATACTAATAGCTTTATATGTTATTGTCATTTCAAGGTGCAAGAAAAATGATGCTTGAATAATGGGGTTAATGGTTCATTAAGAAGACACTTATCCATCACAACATTCTAATTAGCCATGCTTGTTTTGGGGCATTTTATTTCCTAATTGTTCAACATTTTTGGTCCATATAATACAGAGGATAATGTAGACTTTTCTCATATTAATTGCAAGAATATTCATTAGCTTATTCAATTATATGCTCAATTGTTATAGTTTGCCACTAGGACCCAACTATGGGATTTGGCCTAGTTTGCTTTGTTAGTTCCACAGGCCTTAGAGGCAGCAGAAAACAAGAATATATAATTTTCTAAGTGATAATGTATATTTTGACATGGATAGATTGATATTTAAATATAATAATGAGTAATGTGCAAAATTTTATGTGGATTGTTATGATGATGTGGTTCTTGTCATCTAAATTATGCATGTAATTAGTTCTTATTTGAATGATTTCTTTAGGCATGAAACTCCACAAGTTGAAGTCCATGGTGCACATGAAAATAGTGTATGGGATCTTGCCTGCCCTATTGGTTATTTGCTTTGCAGGTATGGAGTTCCTTAGATGACTTACTCAGTTGTCAGTTATTATTAATGAGTAGATACTCATTTTTCTAAGTTTTTCTGCTTTTGTTTTGATTTGAAATGTCATATTGTCATAATAAACTTCTTTTGAGTTTTGATGTGCAATCACACTTCTTAGTGCCATTATCGTAAGTTCAAATTTAGTGTACATCAACGCATATATCAGAGGTAGAGGTATACAACAATATGATCTAAAGGTAGTAACTGAAATGCATGATAGATCACCAAATTGATGATTGATGCAGAAGTACTAGGGAACAAAGATAGCTTTTGGACATTACAAATACTATGTAGTTGCAGTAATTAACTAGTAAGAGTAGAATTGAAGAAATAAGGGAACATAAATCTACCAAATCATAAGATGTCAAACAAATAATAGAGGTTTCCTAGGCACAGTTACTTTCACTATCCCCCCTCCCCCCTACACAAATCGTGCGCTCGAACCCTTTTTCTTAGTCTTCCTTTCTATATAAATTTTATATTTGCAAAAATAAACTTGAGACAAATGATCCGAAGTAATCTATGTTAGATTTTAAAGAATGCTAGATATAATTTAATTTTCTTAGTACACCAACTGTAATTAATAATAGTTCATACAATTTCTGTACCAACTCTTGCATGGAAATAGTCAATTTGGAGAGCATGTTTTTTGGGCATGGAACATCTGATGAGTAGGTAATTCCACACTGAAATTTGTATGTTTATGGAGTACTCTCAGATATCACTATCCATAGGTAGACTAGTATACATTATAGGATAGGTCTCATTTTAGAGTGGTAAAATGACTTTTTTGTCTTATACAGACTACTCCCTAGAGACAAATTGTTGATCTAGGAATGAATATGCAACTAGTTCTTTGGAGTAACTGTACAAACAATAAAGATCTATCTGTATGATATTGTGATGTATTAGACAGAACCTAGTATCAAATGTCAATTGGCATGTCAGCCAACATGTCTTTTCCAACACCAATGCAACACTAGCAGAAATTACTACCCAAATGTAGACTGGTATACATTATAGGATAGTTCTTATTTTAGAGTGGAACAGAAAAGGTTGGAACAAAAAAAAAAGGAATTAACTACCTGAAAATTTCCAGGTAGATGTTTCTAATTCAAATTTCAAGCTTTCAGTAATTTACTGATTTCTAGGTGACATGATTGTTGAAAGGCAACTTGTTTATATAACTCTACTAGAAAAGTCGAATTGTTATAGGTGGGTTTATGTGCAGTGGCCCATGTTTCTAATACACAGATTAACTTTTCCATTTTCTAATTCATATAAATTGAAACCAGTGAAATAGCAATTATATATAGCATTATACCTATACTCTTGGCAATAATCAGGTTAACATATTGGGTCGGTTGGCCCATTTATTAGCAAATTCGGTTCAACTTTAACTTTATCGAGTCAAGCCATCAACAGGATTGTGTAGAAATAGTGTTGTTTAGCTTACCAAGTGCGTAAGAATGTAGGTTTTAGTGATTTTGTCGATGCCCAATTGAAGGGGAAATGGTAGAGGTTTTAGAAGGTTCTCTTACTAGACATGCCTCCAATACCTGAAGCTTATCAATTGATGGCAAATCAAAATGGTGACCAAGACTTCGCATAGTTGAGGTAACTTTGTGATTTTGGAACTAATTTACCATATGCATTATCTTTTACCTATTCATTAGATTAGTGTTGTTCTCATAGTTGTTCTTTGGGGTATTTTAACATCTCGATAGCTATCATAAAATCTAGTTATGTTCAATATTGAACTTAAAATGATTCATGAAACCTTTGAGGGGACTGAACCTTTGAGGGTAATACATGTTTATCTAGTTTCAATATTATTCATGTGTTCACATTCATTTGTTTTCTAGTGGTGTTTTGCTTCTTGGTTTATCTTTGTTTGACTACTATAAAATGATACATAGATATCCTCACTTTCATGTGCAATGATGAATAATTTATGTTTTTATATCAGTCTCATTATTGTCTTTGTTGTCCTTTGATGTTCAAAAAATGATAGCTCCGAAAGGAGAGATGCTGTTGTTATGAACCTCCATCATATACATCAGAGTAGATGTTAGTGTGGCATCTTGTGTCGGATTAGATCACCCTGGTGTCGTTCCCATTAGTACCGCTCAGGTATTAAAGAAGACTTCAAGTTACCTTAAAATTTTACGTCTTCAAAACCTACTTGATCTTATTTACAATATGTTAATTGTTTGTAATATTTTATTCTGTTGAAGGGAGAAGAGATGAAGAAGACAATTGGAGCTCCTGCCTACATCGAATTCAGTTCAAAGACACAACAGGTATAATGTTCTCTTCATTCAATCTCACTACATATAGTTGTACTAGGTTGCACCAACGTTCCTCTTAAAAGTCGTATTCAAGTCCGATATGTATCAGCATGATACTTTCTCACATGCGTGTCGATAGATGCTTAGTTCAGAGGTCTATAGATATGACTTTACATGGATTTGGAACAAACAAACTTGTTTCAAACATAAATGAGACATAAAATGTAAGAAACCAAAAATCTCTTTATATTAGGTCTATTCTAGTGCTTTGGAGCTTACTGTCTATACAAAAACAAGTATAGAGCATTGCAATTCAAAAGGTTAGCTTACTCTATATCATAGTTCGTAGAGTTGAAGGTCGGGGTCCATTTGAGTAACCTGAATAGGTTGCTCTCAATTGCTGTATTATAACTGCATTACTGGTAGTCTGAGGCTGATGTCTCTCCAATTATTCATTGTGATATTATCCATCGAACTCTACTTTGTGGAGGCATTTTTCTCTACCCTGCAGATAACAAAAATCCAGAGGACAAATTTCATTTTTTTTATGGTTGATATTTAATGCTTTTGAGCTGACATTTAATATACTCTTGGAGACGTGAGTACAGTTATATACTTATCTCTTTTTTTTCCGTATCATATATTTTTATCCTTGTTACATACTATTGGTATGCAACTTTATATTATCTTTTTGAATGCTTTTGGAGAATCATGAATTGTTATATTCTTATGTTTTTTCTTATGCTTATATATTGGGACATGTACCTTGCCCATAAAGACTTGTCTTTTGAAGAATTTTACAAAGAAAATTGTTGCTATTTGACATGTGAATACAAATGCAACGTCAAATGATGAAGCTTATGACTGATCTCTTATTATGGTTATGGTTATGCTATTTGAGCAAGTAACTCATTATTGCAACCTATATGCATTTGTTGCTTCTTATGACTGATCCCTTATTATGGTTATGGTACTTACACTTAATATTCTCTTTTATGTTGGAAGAGTATACGAGAGAGTGCCAGGTCTTAATAGTTGAGATTGTATTTAGTGACTATTTAATCAGCTTATCAGGATACATGATCCTATGTCGACTTATTTTTTATATAATAATGTGTTTTCTTTTCAATTTTGTGTAGGTTGGCGGATAAATTTTTGATGGTTTTGGATATCTAGAAGGAAAGAGGCGATCGAGCTGCATTTTGGCCTACAGACATTTTTTATTATTTTGGACTACTAGGCGTACAACAACTTTTTGTACATCTTGAATGTTTTAATGACAACTACTTTTTGTACATCTTGAATGTTTTAATGAAAAATGTTCATATTTTGGCAAACTTTTTCTACATTTTGATTGATCGAAATGGAAGTTGCGATTGAAATTGTTGAAATCAAAATTGCAATTCAGCATGAATTTTTATGGTTAATTGTATGTGATACAGAACAGGTTATTCAGATATGAAATTATGTAGCAGATTTATAGCAGGTTATTCAGATATGAAATTATGTAGCAGATTTACAGCATTCATAATATGCTATCATTCATCAACAATTCTTGAATGTTATAAACCATCTACAACATTTATGAACGCTATAATCCATCTACATCATTGACGAACGCCATAAAGGATCCACAACATTCATAAACGCTATAAACAATCCACAGTATTCACGGTGCTATAATCCATCTACAGCATTCAAGAACGCTATAAAGCATTCACAGCATTCACAAACGCTATAAACCATGCACAACATTCATGAACGCTATAATCCATCTACAGCATTCTAGAATGCTATAATGTTATAGCATTCACAAGCGTTCACATACTATAGCGGGGGCAATTATAGCGGACGGAATACGCTATAGAAGGCTTTTTATAGCGTTCTGCGCATGCTATTGTAGGCCATATTTGTAGTGTTTGGTTGTAAGGGTGTCGTATTGTCTCGATGATATGGTATAAGCCTATAACTCGTGAATCATGTCTTATTATTATGCTTGGGTTTTATCTCACTCTTTTGTGCTCCCTTGTGGTACTTGCTATTCGGGGCCTGATCCCGCTGGTTTTATTTGGCCAGATCTCGTAGCAGTGCCAGAGGATCCAGCCTTCTACCCGAACAATGGTGTACACCTGGAGTATGGACGCTAGGGACTATGAGTGGGTTTCTTCTTCACCGCTCTGATATCTTCTATTTTATACTTAGCATTTAGCCACCGGCACCTGTTTAGCCGGCAGTTCTAGACATTCAGTTCCTTACATAATTGTAATTAAATCAGACTGCAGTTGACTACGGTTATGTACTATTGACTCTCAGTACTAGCTTATCATTTTGTATAGCTAGGCTCATAAATCATTTTGATGAAGCGTCCGGGATGTCTTACTGCTTTGTCTTATATCATCATTATTTACTGCTTCTTATTTTGATTGATTGAGACATAGATGCTCTGCGAGACCATAGGAGACTTGATTGTAGCATGCACCCCCTTGTCTCTTGACAGCCACGATCGCCGTATGACATTTATATACCTCATATGGAGTAGCTAGCCTAGTCCGTCTCAGTATTCTGGTACTGGGGCGTGACAAGGTTTTATTGGTGGCCCATGCAGGTCTATTTTTTAGACTTGTGGGGTGTTGCGATTATAGGAGTCTAAATCAAAATATGTTCCCCTTGATCTCCTGATTCGTCTTCTCTTTCTCCCATCTTGATTGCTAACTTGATTATCATCCTCGATTCCTTTCCGTCCTGTCTTTTGATACCTTGTATCCTTTCCTTTAGGGGCACATCACTCTCAGCTATTGGAGGAGCCGACATGGAAGAGAATCCAGTAAAGCAGGGACCAGTTGGAGATCACCAAGGGGTATCCCCTCTACCTGGACAGATTCACATCGAGAACATTACCGAGCATGAGCCAGTTGAGCCGCAGAGGCCAGAGGTTCCCGTACCTCCAGTGGTGCCGATAGTACCAGTAGCACTAGACGTACCGGCACTATTGCAGATTATTAGAGGGTTATTGGAGACCCAGCAATACCAGACGGCAGCCCAACAGCAACAACAGACCCAACAGCAAGAACATAATGTATTACTGAATCAGGGGTTACAACTAGCTCTTGAGAGGAGTGTCAGGAATGACTCAGGAGCATCGGAGAGGTTTTATCGACTTAACCCGAGATACTTTGACGGCACGGAGGATGCCATCACGGCGGATGCTTGGCTTCAGGATATTGAGGCCATATTGACCGTAGCAAAGGTTCCAACAGAAGAGAAGGTTGACCAGGTCAGACTGTTACTTCAGGACATCGCCCGCGACTGGTGGGCATCATAAGAGGTTGGAATGAGGCATCATATTCCCTATGATAGCTTCAGTACCAGGTTCAAGGCCAAGTACTTTGGCTTGGTAGCTCGGTATGAGCTTCAGCAATGATTTATCAGTGTCAAGCAGGCTGGTAGGACGGTGGATGGTTATGCAGTGCAGTTCTACAGATTGAGTAGGTTTGCTCAGACGATGGTGGCAACAGAGCCAGAGAGAGCAATGAGGTTCCAATAGGGACTTCACTTAGAGATTATGCAGCTGGTTGAGGGGTACGACTACCAAACATTCGATGCAGTATTAATGGCGGCTCGGAGGCACGAACTTACTATTCAAAGGTTATCAACAAGGACTGGAGGCCAAAAGAGGTCTCATACGCAGAGTACAGAAGGAAGAGGAGCAGGACCTCGAATGTCAGCACCAGCGCTTAGCGTTCATATTCGTGATGCAGCTCCGGTCACAACAGTTGTGACGGCACCAGTTCGACAGCAGCAACCGAGACACCAGCAACATCAGGAGGCACCAGTAGATTGCACTTATTGTGGTAAAGGAGGGCACACTCGAGAAGTGTGTCGGTTAGCGAATAGGAAGTGCTTGAGGTGTGGAGGTTCAGACCATCGTATAGCTACATGCCCACAGATACAGAGGCTAGGAGGGCCAGCTCAATAGTTTTCGGCGTTGCCAGCTCCAGAGGTAGCACCGTATCAAGGGCCAGCACTAGCAGTGAGGCCACTAGCCCAGCGCCTATTACTGACGCAAGCTCAGATGTACCGACAAGTACAACATCAGGTAGGACCACATCAGGCAGGGCCGCAGAGGCCGCAACAGCAGGGCCAGGGAAGGCAGCAGAGAGTCCAGCAGGGGTAGAGGCAAATAGAATTTAGAGTATTAAAGCAGAGGTTGGTCGAAGGCGGTCAGATTTTAGGTAAGTTTTCAGTATTATTTATTATAATTCCTTGGGTTATATATTCGAAGAGTGAAGGCGACTTTCTCGTCTCACTCATCTGCTCTCGTATCATATGATACGTGAAATTCATCACGTGTCTTGATTACGAGAGTACGTCCTGGGCAGAGTCTCGTTCTTGATTAAGTCATTGGTACCGACTTATCTCAAGCGTTGACCCTTGTCCATTTTGGAAGTCAGTGTAGGACCTCGAGGATGAATTCCTATATAACTGACTTAGGAGGCATATTTTATTCGTATATCTCCGATCACTTTCCTTCTAGGGTATAATTATTGTTTGTGCTTTTGCTTGATTGTTCTTTTTTTCGTAATTTGTTCATATGACATGTGTTGTTTGATAATTGTGCTTGTTATATGTCATGAGTGTATTTCGTGATCTAAGAGCGCGCTCGACTAGCCTTATCGAAATTTCGAGGACAGAATTTTTCTGAGGAGGGTAGAGATGTCACTCCTCGTTCCCGGAATACATAAATTTTTGATTTTTTCTATATATGGTATTTGACACTTGTATCTTGATTATATGTATCATGTATTTGTAACTGGCCATGGCATGGAACAGTATCTCATCGCGGATTAGTGTGCCACCCCTTATCCTTATTTGGTTGTAGGCGTGGTTCACTATTTCGATGATAGGATATTTGGACCGTGTTGTGGTTATAATTTTATTTATTTAATTAATTTGATTAATTGTTGCATGAAGCATTTAACATGTCATTAGTCATGTGGATTAGAGCATTCTTAAGGTTAGGGTTTCTTTGAGTCAACCCAACCCCTATATATATTCTCTTCCCCTCTCTCTCTCCTCATTCACTTTTTATTTCATTTCCTCCAACCAACATTTAGGCAAGTACATCTTGCACCAAATGGAGAGATTCTTGCATTTTTTATTCTTGATTTTTTTTGATATTATTTGTCTATATTGTTCTTCTCTTCAATCTCTACAAGTTTAGTTCTTGGAGTTTTTTATTTTAATGGCTAGTTTTCTGTAGATCTAAGTTTGTGCCATTTTTGGTTTTTTATGGGTTTTGATCTATCAAACTTCTTTGTTTTCAAAATTTAGTTGTTCTATGTTGTAGAGAATCTCATTCTACCCAATTTTGACCTTTGAAAAGTTAGATTTTGACTTGTTTTAGGGAAATTATAGCCAAAACAATATTTAAACATCTTCTATGTTCATCTGTCCTGGTTCTGGCAGGGACGATGAATAGTGCTGGCCGTATAGTGCCAGTCCGCATGGATGCATAGTGCTGGCCGTATAGTGCCAGTCCGCATAGATGTTAGTGCTGGCCGCATAGTATCAGTCTGCATTGATACATAGTGCCAGTCCGCATGGATGCATAGTGCTAGTCCGCATAGATGTATAGTGCTGGCCGCATAGTATCAGTCCACATGGATGTATAGTGCTGGCCGCATAGTGCCAGTCCGCATAGATGCATAGTGCTGGCCGCATAGTATCAGTCCGCATGGATGCATAGTGCTGACCGTATAGTATCAGTCCGCATGGATACATAGTGTCAGTACGTATGGATGCATAGTACTGGCCGCATAGTATCAGTCCACATGGATGCAAGTACTAGTCTGCATGGATGCATAGTGCTGGCCGTATAGTGTCAGTCCGTATAGATGCATAGTGCTGGCCGCATAGTATCAGTTCGTATGGATGCATAGTGCCAGTCCGTATGGATGCATAGTACCAGTCCGTATGGATGCATAGTGCTGGCCGCATAGTATCAGTCTGCATGGATGCATAGTACTGGATACATAGTGTCAGTCCGCATGGATGTATAGTGCCAGTCTGCATGGATGCATAGTGCCAGCCACATGGATGGATAGTGCTGGGCGTATAGTATCAGTCCGCAAGCATGCATAGTGTCAGTCCGCATGGATGCATAGTACCATAGGCTTGTATGGTACCGTATGGATGAATAGTGCCACAGGCTTGCATAGTGCCATATGGATAAATAGTGCTGCAGGTATGAATAGTGCCGTATGGCTTGTATAGTGCCGCATAGTGCCTATTTTAGCTGTTTTTGGCTGTTTTATGCCCTATTTGACTGATTTGTGTCCAAAATTTCTCCCAACTCCCAACTTGAAAGTTGTAGATCTTTGTCTTGGCTTCAAGAATCTTCATGTCTCACTTTAACCAGAATTTATATGTGATTTTTATGTCATGAGGGGTCCGTGTGACTTCCTGACTTGACCGTATTCCTGATTTGATTACCTGTATACGTGCTGGTACCTATTCTAAGTGTGTATTGAGATACAATATTAGTATGCACTGCGGTGCTATTTAATGAGTGCACTGAGGTATGATTCTATGTGCTACGTGATCATTCGTGTTATATGTTAATACATGTGTACCTTCCAGCACAATCATGGTAATTGGTCAGTAATAGCGTCGTGGTATATTGATTGTTGTTTGATGCATTACACTAAGCATGGATCTAGATTTGGGACTCCTTGAGCCGATGTGGATTCATACTTAGGATACACGTACTATGGTACAACATATAAGAGGATGACCATGTGACCACGACATGTAATTCCAATATCAAGATAGGGTTAATCTAAGCAACTTAACTTGGTAGATGCATTGGGTGAGAAAAATCTCGAGATCGTGCCATACTAGCCACCCTAGGTCCAGCCTTGACGTGTCGGGTTGGCCGCCACGGATATGGTTTCATCGCCTATAGCGGATGACTATATCCGACTCCTACGTGCTATGTGTTATATGTTTTAGCACGATGGCCTTACGGGGGACCGGTGCATAATCAAAGTGCTACGCGTATATGTATATTTATAATGGTTTGGCTAGCCCTGCTGGGTTGATATGATCTGAAGATTCCTATATTGCATTACTGGGATAACCCAGGCAAATCATAAAAAGCCGTAGGATTGATTGGCCGCTTGTAAGCCGACTTATTTGTGATATATTTTCTTCTGTTAGCAACTGAGGAATATGGACTATCGTGGTGCGTGGTCCAACCCATGTCCTTGTTTGGTTATTGGGTTGGGCTATTGTGCTGCGATAGGCTATAGACTGAAGTCGCGATCAGAAGCCCTTCACCTGTCCATGGTTATAGGATATATCTTATATCGGCAAGATATTGGCATCGTTTGTCCTTGTTTGGTTGTAAGGGTGTCGTATTGTCTCGATGATATGGTATAAGCCTATAACTTGTGAATCAGGTCTTATTATTATTCTTGGGTTTTATCTCACTCTTTTGTGCTCCCTTGTGGTACTTGCTATTCGGGGCCTGACCCCGCTGGTTTTGTTTGTCCAGATCTCGTAGCAGCGCCAGAGGATCCAGCCTTCTACCCGAATAATGGTGTACACCAGAAGTATGGGTGCCAGGGACCACAAGCGGATTTCTTCTTCACTGCTCTGATATCATCTATTTTGTACTTAGCGTTTAGCCACCGACACCTGTTTAGCCGGCAGTTCTAGACATTCAGTTCCTTACATAATTATAATTAAATCAGACTGCAGCTGACTACGGTTATGTACTATTGACTCTCGGTACTAGCTTATCATTTTGTATAGCTAGGCTCATAAATCATTTTGATAAAGCGTCGGAGACGCCTTACTACTTTGTCTTATATGATCATTATTTACTGCTTCTTGTTTTGATAGATTGAGACATAGATGCTCTGTGAGACCATATGAGACTTGATTGTAGCATGCACTCCCTTGTCTCTTGACAGCCACGATCACCGTATAACGTTTATATACCTCATATGGAGTAGCTGGCCTAGTCCGTCTCAGTATTCCGGTACTGGGGCATGACAGTGAATATGACTAGGTTAATGACTAGATTGATCAATTAGTTCATACAGAGAGATTTTTTCAGTTACATGCGATCCCGTTTTTTCGGCCACACCTAAGTGGACTTATAGCCTGCCGACGAGTAGGGCACATTTCCAGTCCACTGTCATGTAGGGCACTTCTTAAAATCATAAGTACTAACGCACACTGCCATGTGTTGTACTCTAAGTCACCTAATGATTCTCTAACTGTTGGTAACTCTAAACAACCTCGCCTGGATAACCTGGATAGCTGCAGGGCTTGTGACTCAGAAATATCTCAAATACATATTTTAGTAACTAGGCTTGTGATAACCCTAGTTAGTTAAAGTATCAAGCCGTACTCATTGCTTGGCCGTAATTGATGGATGGAGTCCAGTCTAGTCTTGTCTAGGCAGTACCAGTCTATGATTACTTCAGTACATTACTGTTTATGCTTTACTCTTGTCAACAAATGATTGTAGACTAAGCTCTATTCAGGTGAAGGGTTACAACCCCAGTCCTTGTTTGGTTTACGGGTTGTAACTTGGTTACCGGAATAGTCCTTTAGTTATCTTATCGTTTATCACCCTGTTTTCTCTAACTCATGTCTTTCGTTATCATTTATGTCTTTATGTGCTAATATGCTGGTTTTATTTCTTAAATGAAGCCTCCCTTATGGTACTTGCTCTTTCTGGGGTCTGACCCAGCTGGTTTCGTATGACCAGATTTTGGAGTAGCACCCGAGGATCTACCTGCCTTCCAGCTAGATGGTGAACACTAGATGCAACCCTGGCAACGAGTGGGTTTCTTATTTTGCTCTCCCACTCTATTATAAAATTATTCTTTGAGACGTTTAGCCGTCGAGCAAGTGTTAGCTCGTGTTGAAACTTATATTCTGTCTGCCTAAGGGTTGTAACATGATTAACAAATCCAAGGGTTGATCATGTATGACTTTAACTCTTGCTAGTCTTCGTATTTTGTATGACTAGCTTCAAGATCATCTAAATATGTAATATTTGGGATGCCTTACCTTGTATGTCTGATGATCTAATCTCTTGTAACATTTACTTGCTTGCTTGAGATTGAGACACTAGGCTTCTTCTTGACAATAAGAGACAGCTGGCTTATAGTTATACCCTCATGCATCTAGACAGCCGTGACCGTATTGCGAGGTGGGTTGCACTTCAATGTACGTAGCTGGCTGTCTCTGTCCTCAGCTCTCCAGTATTCTGGTTCTGGGGCGTGACATAGTTTAAGTGGTGGCCCATATAGGTCTTATAAATCAAGATGTGTGGGGGTTTTTACCGAATAGTTATCTCAATCAGCACTCGTCCTTGATCTTTACTCGTGCCTTCTAATCTTCCCGAATATTGACCTGATTTCATGTTTATATCCCCGATCTATCTTTGTCCTTCCTTATTGTTCCTCATGTTATTTCTTCAGTGGCATTGTTCCTGGTCCTGCCGATCAGCCCGACGGAGCACCTCCAGTGAACCAGCAGCAACCTGGGGACCAAGCCCAGCACTCAGGGGCAGCCTCCAGAGTCATGCCTTTCAGGGGTCAAGAGCCACCGGTTCAGCCAGTCCAGCCTGTAGAACCTAACCAGGGAGCCCTGATTAGACTCATCAGAGAATTGCTTGCATCACAAGATCGTCGGGGTGATGCCTTGTACCAGACAGTACAAGATGTTATGGGTAGAGTTGGTTATCAAGGGAACAATGTGGCTAACAGTTTCAAGTGCTTGAACCCGTATTTTTTTGACGGCAGTGAAGATGCTATTGCTGCTGATGCTTGGCTTCAGGATATAGAGGTTATCTTGGAGGCCGCTAGAATTCCAAAGGATGAGAAGGTGGCCGTAGTGCGCCTGCAGTTATTGGACTTAGCCCGTAGCTGGTGGGCGATATAAGAAGTTGGTTTGGTGACGCCTGTCTTATGGGCGGTATTCAGCGACAAGTTCCAGACGAAGTATTTTGATGCAGTAGCTCGGTATGATCTGCAGACCAGATTCAACAATCTCAAGCAGATGGGAAGGACGGTCGATGGATATGCGGTCGAGTTTTCTGGGCTTAGTCGGTTTGCTCCTACCTTGGTGGCGACAGAATTGGATCGAGCCCAGCGGTTCCAGCAGGGGCTCCACCTAGAGATTATTCTAGCGTTGGAGAAGTTTGAGCATCAGACCTTTGATGCTATTTTGTGAGCAGCTAGGAGGCATGAGTACACCTCCCAAAGGATAGTAAACCGAGTAGGGGGCCGGAAGAGGTGTAACACCCAGTTTCTAAAATGAGGGTAGTTTTGAAATTTTGTAGTTATAATTATTAATTAATGATATTTATTTCATATTAGAATTTTTAGTGATTTTTAATTAATTTTAAACTATTTAAATTTATGACTTGTGATTTTGGTGTTGTGCTAGTGATTAGTAGATACTGCCTACCCTAGAGCCTAGCCATGTGATTAGGGTATTTTTGACATTTTTAGGGTTATTTGGATTTATTTTAATTTATTAGAATTTATGGGAATTTTTAGGATTTATTTTGGATTTATTTGGACTAGTTTGATTTTGGACTAGTTTTGACTCATGTAGACCAAACTAGGAACTAACCATAGTTAGTTGGGCTTGGTTAGGTCAAGTGGACCCTAGTCTAACCTAGTGTGACTCAAGTTAGTGGTTAGTGATTCATTAGAACTTGAATTAGGAATTTAGGAATCAAGTTATTTGTTAAATGGCTTGTGATTACACAAGTCATTTTGTGACTAAACTAGATAGGACTAGCCAAACCTAGCTTAACCCTAACCCAAAGCCAAGTGGCCAGCCACCCTAGCTGAACCTAGGGATTCCCCCATTATAAATATTCTCCTAGTTTTTAGGGCTAGCCTCTTTTAAGGTTTCTTCAAGAGTTCTAAGGAAAGAGGTGAGTCCCATCTTCCTAAAATCCTTAAAAATCCATTTCAAATCCTTTTTCCTTCAAACCAATTCCATTAGGACCTAAATTTCTTCCTCTTGCTGCTGGTATATTTTATTTGCAGGGAAACAACAATTTGTGAAAGTTTGGGTGGCTTGAGGAATCTCTCCATTTTAGTTTTGTGAAGGTTTTTTCACCAATAGGTAACTTCTCCATTCCTCCATGGATTTCCACTTTGTCTTCACCAATAGGAAGCCCTAAGGGTCCCCCTAAGGTCTGGATAGTTTTCGTGTCCTGTGTCATTGGATTTGTGTCCGTTCTGGACACGTATCAGTGACCACAGCTTAGTGTTCGACGAAATGCCTCAAAGGGCATTTCGATCGAATTAATTCTTTGTGTTTGAACAGGAATCTTAGTTTTGTTCACGCTTACATGTTTCTGGGACACTGAGGTAGTTTTCGTGTCGGGTTGTGTCGGAATCTGGGCTTGGACATGCGCGTACACACGCTCGCGCGCGCGCTACAGTGTTCCCCTGCTACACGGGGCCTGTAGCGGACACGACACGCCTCTAGGACACGTGAAACTTGACACGTAGCATGGGGCATGACTGACACCCCGTGTGTCAAGTCTCATGTGTCCCCGTGTCGTGTCGAGGGTGGAAATCGTTTGTGCACGTGTCGTGCACTGAGGGTTTTAGTGTTCCTGATTGTGGGTTCCTGTTTGAATGTTTTAAATCATGTTTTAATTAATAATTAAGATCCTAATATATGGTATATAGTGTATGTATATTGTTTACATGTTTTAGTTAGGTTTTTATGGATTTTTGGATTCGTTTTGGCAACAAACTGATATTTTTCCTGATACTCGTTTGACACAGTAACTGTTGTGTTCAATCAATGAATTTCTAGTTATTGTTTTAATGCTTTTAATTTCCTATTTTAGTTGTTAATTTAGACCCTAATATGTAGTATATTATGTATGTGGATTGGTTTACATATTAGTTTAAGTTTATGTGGAGATTTGGGTATTCGAAGGTCTGGGCATTCCTGATACTGTTGTTTCAATTCCTGGACATTGATTTTTCCTATTGTCTGATGTTTTCACTGTAAATCACCCCTCCCCACATATGTGTTGATCCACATTATTGAGATAAATCATTTCGAATTTAGCTTTTATTTGTGAATGGCCTTTTTGGCTATTGGGTTGGTTCAAATGAACTGCCAACTGATTTTGATTTTAATGTTGATTCTTAAAACCTGAGCTAGTGTTTAAGCTACTAATTTTTGTGTATGTTTTCAAATGAAATTGATCCCCAATGTTACCTATCCTGTTAGCTAAGTATATACATTCAAGAATTGAAATGGTATGGGTGTTATGAGAATTGGCATGTGGGTTGGAATGTTTAAATTGCTAAAACTGAGTTTGGTTTTGGGTTAACTTGCAAAACCTGAGAACAGGGCTGTGTCACTGTCTTGTTCCTGCACTTAGTTCATCCACAAACATTTTGAATATCTGCTGTACATTGTTTTATTATTCCTGCACTTCAGTATCACACACTCTTCACTTTTATTTCCTGCATATTTTCCATGTGACACCCTCTTCACTGTCACTTATAATCCCTGAATACTGGTAATTTCCTGTCCACTATTTGATTTCCAATTGTTTTAAAATTAATTGATATCCTGATTAGGACTGTAGGGATATATTTTAATCTGAGAACACTGTGCACTGGAGTACACTGGTTACCTGGGAATTCTCAGGAATTGGTTTGTTCTCAAAACCTGAGAACATGTTGTGTGATTGAGGGGTGACTGAAATCAGAATTTCAATGAATTGATTTCCTTCCTTTTTAGCAGTCCATTATTGGACTTCACTATTCCTGTCACATTTGTTAATTCCTGCATACTTGGCATGTTACACTTCTCACCAATCTTTTCCTGCACACATTAATCACATACACTGTTTTCCTGTGTGCTATGCAACACACACTTGTACTGTATTCCTGCATATTATTCCTGTACACCACCCTCCCCCACTTTGCTATTTCCTGCAACTGTGACACACACTCACAGCTCACCCATGCTTCACAGTCACTCACACACACACACATTCTCTTTCTCTCTATGTACATATCTATGTATAAATTACATATATATATATGAATATAATATATGTATGTATATATGACATGTGTAAATCTATTTATATATGAAAATCATATATGTAATACATATAAATAGACATATGTATACCTATGTAAAATGGAATGCCTAATGCAATGCATATATATATATATATATATATATATTTTTTTTTTTTTTGATGTATGCTAGTTATATAGCATATAACTATGTTGTGATATTGTGATATAGTTGGGATAGGCTTGGTTCAGGCTTGCATAGCCTTGTAGTAGTGTGTACTAGCTAGTATAGGCTTGTGTGTCCTAGTATAGACTAAGCTAGACTTGATTAGACTAATTTAGCCTAGTTAGACCTGTTAGACCTAGGTTTGACTTCTTGGTTGACCAGGGTTGACCAAGAGTTGACTTTGACCTAGTTAGACCTAGACTCATGTAGAATGCATAGCAGAGCTTCATTTTATCATTTTAGCCTTGTTGTGACTTGTGCTGTTCTGATTAGGAGCCAGACACCACTCCTTGGACGGTACTTTTCATATTGGACACTCAGATACAGGCGAGTACATTCTCTGATCATTTCATATCCTGTTTAGAATTATTTTCCTGCTTTAAATTACTTTACTTGATACTGTCACGTTGGTCACACGGATTGGTACTATATGGATCTTTTCATGAGATGTTATCCCCCTCGGGAGCATCGGATACATTATGTTTTGTGCGTTTCACGAACCATCACGTATCTCTATGCTTCCTCTGATTCACGAACCGCCTGTGACACATGTACTCTCATGTTCACAGAGCCCCTATGAATCACCTCACATATCACTCATTTTATGAGCCATGTGAAGTTTCACGAATCTTAACATAACTTGAACAGATCTTTGTGTATCGATTGGGGATGGGGGAGTGGAAATAGACATATGAATATTATTCCAGTAGCTGTAGTCATGAATCACTCTCTTAGCTGTAGTCATGAATCTTCTATGCCATTCACATGTTTATATTTTACTCTGACTCACTAGTCACTATTAGCTCTTTACTTATAGTAGATATTTCCATTACAGTTTCTCTCTCTGTTTATATACTGCATTTCTTCAGTATCTATATCTTACTTTACTGCATGATTATATTTTCTAACCTGCTATGAATTGTTGAGATGTACTGTACTCGCTCATGTCCTGACTGGACCTGTTGAAAATATTACAGAGGACGAGGAGGAGGCCTGGGAGGATACCTTCTTCGGATAGCTCTAGCTGAGGACTTCACCCCACTGCCTAGACTAGTTTAGTTAGGCCTTATCTTATTTTCATGTTGTCTTGAGTCTGTTTAGTTAGTCTTTACTTCTGTTCAGAGATGTTGAGTTGTATATTTTCTTTCCTTCTGTAAGCTGAGATATGTACTCTGGATATTTGCTGGGATATTATCTTAGACTTTTCCACCTTTAGTATCTCCTTGAGTTCTATATCATATTGTGTTCTCTTCCTCCTTAGTTGTGATTGAGTTCAATTACTGCTTATTATTATATTGCTAGATGTATGTTGACCTAGGACAGCGTTCTACTGCCGACACTGCGGCGTAGGCTGGGCGTTGTTACGTTCTCGTACCCTCACAGTGGGTGCGGGTCGTGACACGTTTTTAGTGGTGGCCCATGCAGGTCGAGTTTATGTAGTGGTATTCGAACTAGAGTATCACTACAGCCTGCAGTAGGATTAGGATACATATTTTGAAGGTACTCAATCACGGTTAGGATTCATTGAAAGATTCCTGGGACGACCCTTGAGAATCTTGTTTAAACTTCAATTTAAATCATTACCCTTACTTTGTTGCTCTCACTCCTTGATTATCGAATTTGATTTTGTTGGATCATTGTTGATTTGATTTTCCTATCGAGATGAATTTTTATGGCCGAGTTATGATATTTTTTTGATAACATATGACGACGGGAATACAGGGATGGTAAAACGTCTACTTGGTTATAGAACCTAGAGTTTATCGCAGCTATATTAGCTGGCATGGCGGAAACATAGAGACCTGACTTCGGATGTACGTATCTTGGTTATGAGATTTGGAATTCCTCGCAGCTATACTAGTCGGCATAGCAAGAATTCCAGACGACATGATTATAGAGGAGCATGCCCCTGTTATGTACTCTACTGTTTATCGCAGCCTTGCTTACTAGCGTGGCGAGGACTCTAAGTATCATGATTTTTGGACAGACGCATATGATTATCAGATTGTATCTTAGAAAGGTTCTTAAATATATCGTCTCTATCTTCATTCCAGTTATTATAAATTGTTTCCATCATTAAACAATTTAGGAGTAGAGATCTTCTTAGCTTTATAGAGCTTTGCATATGTAGTTCTTCCTTAGTGTGATGACTTGATGACTTGTGATTAGGCCCTTGTCTTAGGAATGATAGTATAGCCTGGCTTTAAATAGTAATTCTTGTAGCTAGTTCTCCTTTGTTAATATATACTAGTTTTTTAGCCTTGATGATTGATTTATATTTTACTTCCTTTCTCTTTCTTTCAGTATGGCACCCATGACCCGAGCCCGTCGCTTGAGAGCAGCTGCAGCTACTGAGAGCGTGCCCCCACCTCCTACTGTTCAGGAGATAGTTATCCCTCTATCTGACCAGGGGGTGGTGGCACCTCCTGCCATTGAGGAGAGGGTGGTAGCCTCGCCAGAGAGTCTTCCTCCATCTCCTGTCGTTCAGGAGAGAGCTGCGGATTTGCCTGAGACCGAGAGCCCTTCCCTACCCTCTGTACTCCCTACTGTACCACCCGGAGGTTTGTTACTTGATGCAGCCCAGGTATTTGCATTTTTCCAAGAAAGGATGATGGAGTCACAGAGAGTTCATGAGGAGGCCATGAGAGAGCAAATCCAGAGGTTGCTACGTCTGCGGGACTCTGTGCTTCTAGGAGGAGAGCCTAGCTCCAAGAGGGCGAGGAGCAGTACCCAGTCCTACCCAGAGTCTGAGGAGTACCCATTTATCCAGCCTATATCATCATACCCAGCCCAGTCTCCTGTCCAGCAGAGGCCAGCTGAGCCGGAGCCTATCTGTGCCTACTGTAAGAAGTCTGGACACAAGCGGAACAACTGTAGAAAAAGACTAGGATTGTGCCTAATCTGTGGTTCAGCTGCACACTGGATGCAGCACTGCCCTGCTATACCTGCCCCAACCAGGGCCCTGCTTCCAGGAGGGAGTTCTGGTTCTCAGACCTAGCTGGAGGTGAGTTTGACCTAACCTTAGTATTCCTTTTTGAGAATTTTGATGCATCCCTTGCTTGTATGTTTTGATACCTTGTGATTGCCTAGTACTGTAGCATGGTTGGTATAACTAGAAGAGACCACAGACTGATATTGCATGCCATGACCCTATAGGTTACACTTTTCAACTGTATGTTTAAGGTAGATTCTGAGACTATGATTGCTGGGGGTTTAACCTAGAAGGCCTGCTACCATCTTAATTTCGAGGACGAAATTTTTATAAGGTGGATAGGATTGTAACACCCAGTTTCTAAAATGAGGGTAATTTTGAAATTTTTTAATTATAATTATTAATTAATTATATTTATTTCATATTAGAATTTTTAGTGATTTTTAATTAATTTTAAACTATTTAAATTTATGACTTGTGATTTTGGTGTTGTGCTAGTGATTAGTAGATACTGCCTAGCCATGTGATTAGGGTATTTTTGACTTTTTTAGGGTTATTTGGATTTATTATAATTTATTAGAATTTATGGGAATTTTTAGGATTTATTTTGGATTTATTTGGACTAGTTTGATTTTGGACTAGTTTTGACTTATGTAGACCAAACTAGGAACTAACCATAGTTAGTTGGGCTTGGTTAGGTCAAGTGGACCCTAGTCTAACCTAGTGTGACTCAAGTTAGTGGTTAGTGATTCATTAGAACTTGAATTAGGAATTTAGGAATCAAGTTATTTGTTAAATGGCTTGTGATTACACAAGTCATTTTGTGACTAAACTAGATAGGACTAGCCAAACCTAGCTCAACCCTAACCCAAAGCCAAGTGGCCAGCCACCCTAGCTGAACCTAGGGATTCCCCCATTATAAATATTCTCCTAGTTTTTAGGGCTAGCCTCTTTTAAGGTTTCTTCAAGAGTTCTAAGGAAAGAGGTGAGTCCCATCTTCCTAAAATCCTTAAAAATCTATTTCAAATCCTTTTTCCTTCAAACCAATTCCATTAGGACCTAAATTTCTTCCTCTTGCTGCTGGTATATTTTATTTGCAGGGAAACAACAATTTGTGAAAGTTTGGGTGGCTTGAGGAATCTCTCCATTTTAGTTTTGTGAAGGTTTCTTCACCAATAGGTAACTTCTCCATTCCTCCATGGATTTCCACTTTGTCTTCACCAATAGGAAGCCCTAAGGGTCCCCCTAAGGTTTGGATAGTTTTTGTGTCCTGTGTCATTGGATTCGTGTCCGTTCTGGACACGTATCAGTGACCACAGCTTAGTGTTCGACGAAATGCCTCAAAGGGCATTTCGATCGAATTAATTCTTTGTGTTTGAATAGGAATCTTCATTTTGTTCACGCTTACACATTTCTGGAACACTGAGGTAGTTTTTGTGTCGGGTTGTGTCAGAATCTGGGCTTGGACACGCGCGTACACACGCTCGCGCGCGCTACAGTGTTCCCCTGCTACTCGGGGCCTGTAGCGGACACGACACGCCTCTAGGACACGTGAAACTTGACACGTAGCATGGGGCCATGACTGACACCCCGTGTGTCAAGTCTCATGTGTCCCCGTGTCGTGTCGAGGGTGGAAATCATTTGTGCACGTGTCGTGCACTGAGGGTTTTAGTGTTCCTGATTGTGGGTTCCTGTTTGAATATTTTAAATCATGTTTTAATTAATAATTAAGATCCTAATATATGGTATATAGTGTATGTATATTGTTTACATGTTTTAGTTAGGTTTTTATGGATTTTTGGATTCGTTTTGGCAACAAACTGATATTTTTCCTGATACTCGTTTGACACAGTAATTGTTGTGTTCAATCAATGAATTTCCAGTTATTATTTTAATGCTTTTAATTTCCTGTTTTAGTTGTTAATTTAGACCCTAATATGTAGTATATTATGTATGTGGATTGGTTTACATATTAGTTTAAGTTTATGTGGAGATTTGGGTATTCGAAGGTCTGGGCATTCCTGATACTGTTGTTTCAATTCCTGGACATTGATTTTTCCTATTGTCTGATGTTTTCACTGTAAATCACCCCTCCCCACATATGTGTTGATCCACATTATTGAGATAAATCATTTCGAATTTAGCTTTTATTTGTGAATGGCTTTTTTGGCTATTGGGTTGGTTCAAATGAACTGCCAACTGATTTTGATTTTAATGTTGATTCTTAAAACCTGAGCTAGTGTTTAAGCTACTAATTTTTGTGTATGTTTTCAAATGAAATTGATCCCCCATGTTGCCTATCCTGTTAGCTAAGTATATACATTCAAGAATTGAAATGGTATGGGTGTTATGAGAATTGGCATGTGGGTTGGAATGTTTAAATTGCTAAAACTGAGTTTGGTTTTGGGTTAACTTGCAAAACCTGAGAACAGGGCTGTGTCACTGTCTTGTTCCTGCACTTAGTTCATCCACACACATTTTGATTATCTGCTGTACACTGTTTTATTATTCCTGCACTTTAGTATCACACACTCTTCACTTTCATTTCCTGCATATTTTCCATGTGACACCCTCTTCACTGTCACTTATAATCCCTGAACACTGGTAATTTCCTGTCCACTGTTTGATTTCCAATTGTTTTAAAATTAATTGATATCATGATTAGGACTGTAGGGATATGTTTTAATCTGAGAACACTGTGCACTGGAGTACACTGGTTACCTGGGAATTCTCAGGAATTGGTTTGTTCTCAAAACCTGAGAACATGTTATGTGATTGAGGGGTGACTGAAATCAGAATTTCAATGAATTGATTTCCTTCCTTTTTAGCAGTCCATTATTGGACTTCACTATTCCTGTCACATTTGTTAATTCCTGCATACTTGGCATGTTACACTTCTCACAATCTTTTTCTGCACACATTAATCACATACACTGTTTTCCTGTATGCTATGCAACACACACTTGTACTGTATTCCTGCATATTATTCCTGTACACCACCCTCCCCCACTTTGCTATTTTCTGCAACTGTGACACACACTCACAGCTCACCCATGCTTCACAGTCACTCACACACACACACACATGCTCTTTCTCTCTATGTACATATCTATGTATAAATTACATATATATATATGAATATAATATATGTATGTATATATGACATGTGTAAATCTATTTATATATGAAAATCATATATGTAATACATATAAATAGACATATGTATACCTATGTAAAATGGAATGCCTAATGCAATGCATATATATATATATATCAATATATATATATATATATATATATATATATATATAAAATATATATATATATATATATATATATATATATATATATATATATATATATATATATATATATATATATATATGTATATTGATAAATAAGTTAGACATGTTTGATGTATGCTTATATAGCATATAACTATGTTGTGATATTGTGATATAGTTGGGATAGGCTTGGTTCAGGCTTGCATAGCCTTGTAGTGGTGTGTACTAGCTAGTATAGGCTTGTGTGTCCTAGTATAGACTAAGCTAGACTTGATTAGACTAATTTAGCCTAGTTAGACCTGTTAGACCTAGGTTTGACTTCTTGGTTGACCAGGGTTGACCAAGAGTTGACTTTGACCTAGTTAGACCTAGACTCATGTAGAATGCATAGCAGAGCTTCATTTTATCATTTTAGCCTTGTTGTGACTTGTGCTGTTCTGATTAGGAGCCAGACACCACTCCTTGGACGGTACTTTTCATATTGGACACTCAGATACAGGCGAGTACATTCTCTGATCATTTTATATCCTGCTTAGAATTATTTTTCTGCTTTAAATTACTTTACTTGATACTGTCACGTTGGTCACACGGATTGGTACTATATGGATCTTTTTATGAGATGTTATCCCCCTCGGGAGCATCGGATACATTATGTTTTGTGCGTTTCACGAACCATCACGTATCTCTATGCTTCCTCTGATTCACGAACCGCCTGTGACACATGTACTCTCATGTTCACAGAGCCTCCATGAATCACCTTCACGTATCACTCATTTTATGAGCCATGTGAAGTTTCATGAATCTTAACATAACTTGAACAGATCTTTGTGTATCGATTGGGGATGGGGGAGTGGAAATAGACATGTAAATATTATCCGAGTAGCTGTAGTCATGAATCACTCTCTTAGCTGTAGTCATGAATCTCCTATGCCATTCACATGTTTATATTTTACTCTGACTCACTAGTCACTATTAGCTCTTTACTTATAGTAGATATTTCTATTACAGTTTCTCTCTCTGTTTACATACTGCATTTCTTCAGTATCTATATCTTACTTTACTGCATGATTATATTTTCTAACCTGCTATGAATTGTTGAGATGTACTGTACTCGCTCCTGTCCTGACTGGACCTGTCGAAAATATTACAGAGGACGAGGAGGAGGCCTGGGAGGATACCTTCTTCGGATAGCTCTAGCTGAGGACTTTACCCCACTGCCTAGACTAGTTTAGTTAGGCCTTATCTTATTTTCATGTTGTCTTGAGTCTGTTTAGTTAGTCTTTACTTCTGTTCAGAGATGTTGAGTTGTATATTTTCTTTCCTTCTGTAAGCTGAGATATGTACTCTGGATATTTGCTGGGATATTATCTTAGACTTTTCCACCTTTAGTATCTCCTTGAGTTCTATATCATATTGTGCTCTCTTCCTCCTTAGTTGTGATTGAGTTCAATTACTGCTTATTATTATATTGCTAGATGTATGTTGACCTAGGACAGCGTTCTACCGCCGACACTGCGGCGTAGGCTGGGCGTTGTTACGTTCTCGTACCCTCACAGTGGGTGCGGGTCGTGACAAGAGGTCTCATAGTCAATTGTCCCAGTCATCAACACCAGCCCCGGCAGTTAGGGCTTTGACTATTGGTGCGCTTAGGAGGGCGACCACAGTTTCGTCGGTTCAGCACTCGATACCGACGTACCCTCGATAACAGAAGTAGAAGCATTCTTCTGTAATGGGCTGCTCTCATTGTGGGAAGCCTGGACACGTAGTCTCAGAGTGTCGCAGAGCACAGGGGTTGTGCTTGGCTTGTGGGGCACCAGACCATATGATTGGGTCCTGTCCTCATAGAGCCAGTTCATCTTCATCAACCCTAACCAGTCCATCGGTTAGGGGACCATCTTTGCCATGTGTTCCTATTTGAAGATTATCAATTGTGTACCATTTTTGCCTTGTACAATTGCAATACCCGACTTGTACGATATCACGCCCAAGCAAGAACGATCAATTCCAAGAGATAAAATGACTCTACAAAAATCGGGACGTGACACCATGGACCATGAGTGAGTTTCTTCTTCACCGCTCTGATATATTCCATTTTGTACTTGGCATTTAGCCACCGGTACCTGTTTAGCCGAATGTTCTGGATATTTAGTCTCCTCATATAATTGTAATTAAATTAGGCTACAGATGACTACGGTTATGTATTATTGACTCTCAACACTAGCTCGTCATTCTGTATAACTAGTCTCATGAATCACTTTGATGAAATATTGGGGACGTTTTACTGCTTTGTCTTATATGATCATTTTTACTACTTCTTGGTTGATTAATTGAGACATAGATGCTATGTATGACCCTGGAAGACTTGACTGTGGCATGCACCCCTAGTCTTTTGACAGCCGTAATCGTCGTATGACGTCTTCGTACCTAATACGGGGTAGCTGGCCTAGTCCGTCTCCGTATTCCGATACTGGAGCGTAATAAGGTTTTAGTGGTGGCCCATGCAGGTCTATTTTTTAGACTTGTGGGGTGTTATTGTTATAGAAGTCTGAATCAAAACATGTTTCCCTTGATCTCCTATTTTGTCTTCTCTTTTCCCACCTTGATTGTTAACTTGTTTATCATCCTTGATTCTTTGCCATCATGTCTTTTGATACCTTGTATTCCTTCCCTTTAGGGGCTCTTCCTTCTCAGCAGTTGGCAGGGCCGGCATAGAAGAGCATCCAGTTGAGCAGGGTTCCGTGGAGCATCAACATGAGGCAGTACCTCCTCAGGGCCATGTTCCGGTTGGGTAGGTAGTACGACAATTTGAGCAGCATGAGCCACAAGTTTCAGTACCCCCATCAATTCCAGAGGCAGTTGGCTCTTATGCATTAATGGAGATTATTAGAGGACTATTGGCATTCCAGCAGCACCAGATGGCAGCCCAACAGCATCAGTAGGAACAAAATCTTTTGCTCAACCAAGGATTATGGATGGCATTGGAAAGAGAGACGAGGATACAACAAGGACTTCGTATGTAGATCATGCATGAAATGGGAAAATAGGATCATCATGCTTTATTGGTGGTGCCAATCCGACAACAGCAACAACCGAGGCATCAACAACAACGCCAAAGGGTAATTGTTGGTTGTACTTATTATGGTAAAAGAGGGCACACCTAGGAGGCCAGAAGGGCCGACTCAGTAGTCCTCGCTACCATCATCCCATGTGGCAACACCTTATGACAGACCAGCGTCGATAAAGAGGCCTTTAGTGCGACATCCATTACCGATGCAGGGTCAAATGTTTCGACAGAGGCCCCAAACGGGTCAGCAGAGGCCACAGCTGCAAGGTGATGGAAGACACAACATGGGGTTCAGCAGGTTCAGAGGCGGGCAAAGTTTAGAGTATTTGAGTAGAGTTTGGCCGAAGGCGGTCAGGTTGTAGGTATATTTTGAGTACTCATTGTTATATTTTTTCTTAAGTTCTATATTCGGCCAGTGAAGGCGACTTTTTCGTCTCACTCTTCTGCTTTCGTATCACGTGATACATGATATTCATCACGTGTCCTGACTTACGTCCTGGGCAGAGTCTTGTTCTTGAATAAGTCATTGGTACCGACTTATCTCAAGCTTGACCCTTGTCCACTTTGGGAGTCAGTGTAGTACAGCAAGGATGAACTCCTACCCAACTGACTCAGGAAGCATATTTTATTCTATGCCTCCAATCACTTTTCTTCTAGGGTATAATTATTGCTTGTGCATTTACTAAATTGTTGTTTCTTCCGTTATCTGTTTATGTGCCATGCGTTGCTTGATAATTGTGTTTGCTATATGTCCTTGGTATGTTTCATGATTAGAGAGCGTGCTCGACTAGCCTTATCAAAATTTCGAGGACAAATTTTTTCTAAGGAGGGTAGAGATGTCACTCCCCGTTTCCAGAATACGTAAATTTTTTTTCTCCTCTATATGGTATCTGGCACCTGTATCTTGATTGTATGTATCCTGTATTTGCACCTGGCCATGGCATAGAATAGTATCTCGTCGCGGAGTAGTGTGCCACCCCTTGTCCTTATTTGATTGTAAGCATGGTTCACTGCTTTGATGATTGGATTACTGAACCATGTTGTAATTAGTATTTTATTTAATTAATTAATTTAGTAGTTGTAGCATGTAACAATTAACATGCCATATTGATCACATGGTTTGGGCATGCTAGGATTAGAGTTTTATGAACCAACCAACCCACTATAAATATTCTCTTCCACTCTCTCTCTCTCTCCTCATTAGCCCTTATTTATTTTCCTCAACAACTCATAGACAAGTATATCTTGCACTAAATAGAGAGACCACTTATATTTTTTATTTCTTTTTTTGATATTATTAGTTTAGATTGTTCATCTCTTCATACTCTACTTATTTAGTACTTGGTATTTTTGATTTTAAAGGATAGTTTTGTGTAGATCTAATTTTCTAAAACTAGAATTTTATGGGTTTTCGTAGTTTTGATTTATCAAACTTGGTTATTTTCGAAAACTAATTGCTCTATGTTGTATAAAATTTGATTTCATTCAATTTTGGCTTTTATTTCGCTCGATTTCAAGTCATATAGCTCAAGTTATGGACATTGAAAGTTTTGAGAACTTCATGGTCAAAAGCTTGCTGTTTGGGATGACGACCCTCCCGCGCATGCCCGCGTGACCGTGCGCTATGCATTCCCGACCCGTGCGCCGTGCATTCGTGCCCAGCGCATCGTGGACTATTTTGTTCATGTGCGACGCATGTCTGCGCGCATCGCATGCCCGTGCCCCGCGTACCGTACATCCGCGCCTCACGCGCCGTGGGCAATTTTGTCCACGCGATCGCGTGTCTACGTGCGCTGCGTACCGTGCACTTCGTGTGCCTGTGGCCCGCATGCCGTGCATCTGTGCCCCGCACGTCGTGGGCAATTTTGTCCACACGCGTCGCGTATCTGCGCGTGTCGTGTGCCGCACGCCTCACGTGCCTCTGTCCCGTGCGCTGTGCGCCCATTCCCTGCACGCCGTGGGCCAGTTTGTCCCCGTGCGTGGCGTGCCCGCGTACCGTGCACCCGTTTCCCGTGCACCGTGGGCCAGTTTTGTACCCACGCGCCCACGCTCGTTTCCCGTGCACTGTGTGCCCGATCCCTGTGCGCTATGTGCCAGGTCCCCGCACTCCCTGGGCCCGTGCCATACGCGCCATGCACCAAATTATCCCGGCACATGTTTTTATATGTGCCCACGTGCCTTCTTTGCTTAGCCTGACCCGATGTGCCTATGGCACATGAGACCACGTGACCTATGCGCCTATTTGTTGGACTTTACACTTTTTAATTTCTTTGCCATGCGCATGACTTGTCTCATGCGCCTGATTTGATAATTTGGTATTTTATTTAGTTTTGATGAGTTTATTGATTTGACTTTGATTTCTTGTCCCGACCTTAGTATCCTATGAGAAGATCCAGACTATGTGTCCTTTGTGACCTCTGTGCCACAAGAATTCCAGGTGACTGCCTGACTTGACTATGTTCCTGACTAGATTACCTGTATACGTGCTGGTTCCTTTTCTATGTGTATACTGAGGTACAATCTATATGTCCACTAAGGTGCTAATATATGAGTGCACTGATGTGCGACTCTATCTGCTATGTGATCCTGCCTGTTATATGTCAGTACATTCATACTTTCTAGCACAGTCATGGTAATTGGTCAGTAATATTGACGTGGCATATTGATTGTTTGTTTGATGCATTACACTAAGCATGGATCTTGATTTTGGACTCTTTGAGCCGGATGTGGATTCAAACTTAGGGTACACGTACTATGGTACGACATATAGGAGGATGACCATGTGACCACGACATGTGATTCCAAGATCAATATAGGGTTAATTTAAGCAAATTAAATTGGTAGCAGCAATGGACGGAAATAGAATCCCGAGATCGTACGTTACCAGCCATCCTAGGCCATGTCCTAACGTGCCGGCTAGCCACCACAGATACAGTATATTCATCCACACTAGTGGGGTGCATTATCTGATTATTATATGCCGAGCCAACTCTCCTTATAGGACCGTTGGAACCGTTATGATCTGTTCAGCACGGTGGCCTTATGAGGGATTGGTGCATCCTATGCGCTATGTGCTATGCGTTATTATTTGTTCAGCTAGCCTTGCTTGGATACGGTACGATCTAAGGATTCCTACATTATATACATTACTGGGATAACCCAGACAAATCATAAAAAGCCGTAAGATTGATTGGCCGCTTGTAAAATGACTTACTTGTGATATGTTTCTTCTGTTAGCCTTTGAGAAACAGGGACTGTCATGGTGCATGGTCCAACTCATGTTCTTGTTTTGTTGTTGGGTTGGACTATTGTGCTATGTCAGGCTATGGGCCAAAGTTGCGACTAGAAGCCATAACTTGACTATGGTTATAAGATGTATCTTATCTCGGCACGATATTGGCACCATTGTCCTTGTTTGGTTGTAAGGGTGCCGTATGGTCTCGATGATACGTTATAATCCTATAACGCATGAGCCAAGTCTTATTATATCTATTGCTTTGGATTTGTCTCATTCTTATGTGCTCCCTTGTGGTACTTGCTATTCGGGGCCTGACCCAGCTGGTTTTGTTTGACCAGATCTCGTAGCAGCGCCCGAGGATCCAGCCTTCTACCCGAACAATAGTGCATACCAGGAGTATGGGAACCAGGGACCATGAGTGGGTTTCTTCTTCACCGCTCTAATATCTTCTATTTTGTACTTGGCATTTAGCCACCGGCACCTGTTTAGCCGGATGTTCTGGATATTTAGTCTTCTCACACAATTATAATAAATCAGACTGCAGCTGACTACGGTTATGTATTATTGATGTAGCACCCAGTTTCTAAAATGAGGGTAATTTTGAACTTTTATATTTTTTTATTATTTAATAATATTATTTAAATCATGATATGATTTATGGTAATTTTTAATCAATTTAAAACTATTTAAAACCATGACTTGTGATTTTAATGTTTTGCTAGTACAACCCTAGAGAATGCATGACCTAGAGACTACCATGACCAAGGGAGCCTAGTCATGTGATTAGAATGTCATATTACTACTTTTTAGCCGAAGGGTACTTTGGTCATTTTGACAATTTTGTGAAATTGTAAATTGTATTAATTAAATATGTGCTAATTGTTTATTTGAGACTTGACCTAGAATCTTAGCCTAATCTAGATTAGCCTTGAGCTTAAAGTCTTGATTAGGATAACCTAGTAATGACAAGATTAACAATATCTAGATATTTCATAGTAGGATATTTACCCCTTAGGATATTTGTGAAAAAGAAAGCCTTATAACTAATTGAACCAATAGGAAGGCTTGGAATTGGGTGGACAAGCCCTAGCCACTCATCTACATGCAAAACTAACCCTAGTTTATCTAATAACCAGCCATCAAGTGCCCCCTCCCTTCCTATAAAGAATCCTTAAGAAAACCTTTGCCTCCTTTTACCTCTACATAGAACCCTAATTGTTCTTCCCCAAATTAGAGACCTTCCCACTTTGATTTGATCTCCAAATCCTTACATCCCTCCACCAAAACTTCCATCCAACCTTCTCATACTACCAAGGGAGGGTGCTAGCAAAGATTTGGAGCAAAGTGCAAGGAGGAGTGTCCTTTTTGGAAGATCTTCGTGTCGGAGCCGTGTCCTTAGGAGTATCATTGGGATTCCACTCCCAATAGGTAAAACCAACCCTCTAAATTGATTTCCTATGCATATTAGTTAGTTTTGAATTCATAGGATCCACCCCCATGCATATACCCCATTTAGATTCAAATTTGAGGCCATTTGGAGCTCTCTTGAAAATTTTAGATATGTGTCTTGTGTCCTACTTGATAGATCCCAAATTAGGACACCTCATGTGTATGTATGTATGATAATAGTTTAAATAGATATTTAAATTCGGTTTTAGAATGGTTAGAGAGTGGATTGATCTTAGTTAGGATGGTTAGAATGAGTTTCATTTGGATACCTATGTTGGTATCCAAGTATCTTGGCCTACATGTGTTTCTTTTGTCCAAAACAACTCAAATTCGTCATAATATTCATCCACGTTTTTATTAACCAAAGCAATTTAGAAATATCATAACTTTTAGCTTAGAACTCCGATTTATCTCCCGTTTATTTTGAAAGAACCGTATCAAAGTTATCTTTCCAAATATATATTTTAATAAGCCAAAATCGTTCTAGAACTTTCTGTAAAACTATTTGAGTGTCAGCTGTCCGAAAGACAAATGCGTTTCGGTGTTTTTTGCGATTTCGGGAGCTTTCGGACACGAAAATGCGATCCGTTTGAAGTTTCGGAAAGCTAACACGAAGGGCTATGAAATACTTTAATCCTAGAATTTTGTAAAGGACCAATTGGTACAGTATTGATTTTAGGTAGAAGAGTGACTATACGACATAAGTATTTTGTGTAACCTATGAGCCTATGTAGTATGGATATTAAATGAATGTAGAGTATGTAATGCATGATATGTTAGATGAATGAAATGATATATATATATATATATATATATATATATATATTTATATCTATATATATATATATAGATATATATAGATATATATATACATATATATATATATATATATATATATATATATATATATATATATATATATATATATATATATATATATATATATATGATATGTATCCTCTTTACATTAATGTATATATATGGTTGAATGCAAGCATGTAGGAATGCAATCAATGTAATGTATGTAAGCAATGCATAAATGCATGAATGAAAGAATGATATACAATGTATGCATGAAAGTATATACAGAATGCTAGATACGAATGCAAGGTATACATGTAATGATAGATATGAATGCATAATGTATACATAATGTAATGCAATATATAATGATAGCATGTATGGTAATGTAGAATATATGATGCAAGCATGTATATGTCCACTGTTTTTCCTTTTTCTTACATTTTTCCTTCCCTTCCCTTTCTATTTCAGTTTTTCCCCCTTTTTTTTCTCTTCTATTTTTACATGTTGTATACAATGTATATAATGTATAGATGCATGTAAGTATGTAATATGCATAAATGACATGTATGTAATAAAAATAAGTATATGCATGCAACTTAATAATATGTGAATGGATATAATAGTTTGCATGTATATAGGATATGAATGAATGATATATATATATGTGTTAAGGTAATGTAATGTATGTATTCACATATATTTTGAGTTAAATATATGAGTTTGTATGCATATATTATATATATGCATGTATACATGAATGAATGTAATATAATATAGAGTATGCATATATGAATATAATGTATGCAAGTATATAATGTATTCAAATATGTATGTATGCATCTATGTATGTATGTATAGGTGCATGAATGAATGCAAGTATGCATATATGATATGTATGTAGGCATGTATGCATTGTATGTATGTATACATGATATGTATATATGTATGCATGTATGCAATGTAAGTATGTATGCATTTCTATATACTGAGTTAACCTATAACCTTTTACACACATGCATTCATACACCCTTTGACACCATATATCCCATGTCACATACACCTACCTATCACTAAATCTGAGAACATTAACACATATCCTTTCACACACATGTCACACACACACTCACTTACTCATTTACCTCTCCTTCTTTCTCTCTATGTATATATATGTATGTGCCTATATATATATCTTTCCTATATATATTTATGTATATGAATATGTGAATGTGAATAATATATACATTATATGACTAACTTTGTGTGCCTTGTTAGCTTATGGCTTAGTTTTGTGCTTGGTTTAGCAAGTGACTTAAGCTATGAGTTAGTAGCTATCTTGGATACTTGATTTGTATATACTTAGTTTGTTTAGACCTAGAATTGACTAACCTAGACTAGTTTGACCATTGTTGACCAAACCCTAGCTAGTTTGACCATATTAGACTAGTTGTCCTAGTTTGACTAGATTGTTGACCAGAGTTGACCAAGAGTTGACTAAGACCTAGATTGACTTATACTCATGTAGATTGTATTATAATTTCAATTACCATATAAATTGAACTCTTTATAACCTGTTTTACTCTAAATAGGACTCTATGACACCAGTTCGAATATCTATTCATATCAGTCATTCAGGGTGATAGGCGAGTACATTCTCTGATCATTTCATACTTGTTAGGATTTATGTTCTTGCTCTAGATTACTTTATATGATGCTGTCACATTATTATCACGGATTGGTACTATATGGATCTTGTCATACGATGTTATCCCCCTCGGGGTGCATCAGATACAGTTGTCATGTGCTTTTCACGAACATCTTGTATTTTATGTACACCGCTATTCATGTATACTCTTGTGCAATCTTGTACTCTCATGATCACGTGAGCAAACATGATAAAAAGCTCTTGTACAAGGTAACGTAACTTGACTGGATCATTGTGTATTGATTGGGGAGGGTGAGTAGGAAATGGTTATATGATCAAAATCCCATCTTGTGAAATCTTGTAAAATCTTGTATATGTCCATTGTACACTCATGTACGATGGAGTTACCCTTGCATTGTCCTAACCCATTTATATAACCATCTCATGCTCTAAATCACAGGTAACTTACAGTTCTTACTTATCATGTATATAGATATTTCCAGTTATTAAATCTCTCTCATTTTTATATATATATATTTTTACAGTCCATGTATCTTACTCTTTTGTATGCTTTATATTTTCCAACATGATATGAACTGCGTGAGATGTATTGTGCTTGCTCCTGTCCTGACTGGACCTGTTGAAAATATTACAGATGATTACCCTGAGGACATTTTCCCTACTTGCCTTGGAGCAGGAGATGGCTTAGCTACCTTTGGCCCCGACAATTAGGAGTGATCGGGAGACTAGCTAGTAGACTTGGTTTAGTTTTCATGTTTTAGAACTTGAATTGTAATAACTTAAGATTTGAGTTTGTTTGAGATATTATTATTTAGTAGTTTATATTTGTTGTTGTTTAGTCTTTTGTTATAAACTTCTGTGTTATCTTATCGTTCTTAGACTGTGATTGAGATTTCATTATATATATACTTGTCCTCTGTTCGGAGTTGAGATTTGACAAGTAAATTATATAATTGCGAGAGTTGTTGATTAGATAGTAACCCAGGACAGCATTCTACCGCTGACACTGCGGCGTAGGCTGGACGTACCCACGTTCTTGTGCCCGTGCGGGTCGTGACAATTGACTCTCAACACTAGCTCGTCATTTTGTATAGCTAGTCTCATGAATCATTTTAATGAAGCGTGGAGGATGTGTCACGACCCGCACCCGGATATACGGGTACGAATACGTGGGCCACGTCCAACCTACGCCGCAGTATCGAGGGTAGAGCGCTGTCAAGTACCCGATAATAACTACAATATCTAAAAGATCCATAACTATAAAGGTACTCATATCACATCACAAATGCTAAGGAAGGTAGGACAAGAAAGGTAACAATATCACTAGAACAACTAGAATCTACATAGGATCATATGAGATAAGAATGAAACGGAAGAAAAAAAATAACGAAACTAAAATAACTACCAAGCCTAGCACTCCTGGGAGACAACTCACGGTGAAAGACTATCGAGATCCGCCTCAGCTAGCAACATCCTGTAGTCCAATAATGAGGGCATAACAACTCCTAAAAATATTGTCAACGTATCCAGTCAGGATGGGAACAAGTACATTAACTAATAGCAGTTCCATCTGAATTGATAATTTCTATAAGAGACAATTATAATGAAATACAAGATGAAATATCAAGACAAAAAATAAAGTAGTGTATATAAAACTGGATATCATATCAGGGTATGAATTAATGGAATGTAGAATAGTACAGTAATATCTGATGTATAATGTAAATATAGACAATGCCTTGAGATATTAAAGCATTATGTGATCGGCTTGGGTCAAGATCAGGCTTTTCCATTTAACCGGCTATGGTGCAAGAACAAGCGTAGGTAAACCTGGAGATCAGGCCGGCCAAAACGAAAAGCTATGGTGCAAGTAGTATCAGGTCAGGCTTTACCCTACGTGAGGCGAGGGTAAAGCTATGATGCAAGTAGTAACCAATGGGGTATGATCACATAACCTCTAATAACTTCCTATCTTCGAGTAGTATAATGGATCCGGACATGTCACGTCATGATGCAGGATTCTCTAAGAGGGTAGCAAATCTTCTTAGGAATCGGCGTCTATACAAGTACAAGAAAACGAGATTGAACAATGTACCAATATACCATGGTCACCCAGGAATAACATCTCATGGCAGGATCCGATGTATACTAGTCCATGTACCATCGTGTCGGGAATTAAATAAAACACTACAACTGAATCGGATATAGTATATATCAAGACAATAAAAACTATCAGAGAATGTACTCGCCTACTGTCCTGAGCAATTAGTGAGGGTCTATGTCTGAACTGACGTCACAAAGACCTAATATAAATTTACAGAGTTACTTAGTGTTCTAGAGTAAACAATATATATAAATACATTCATTCTATGCTTCTAGGCCTATTCTAGGTCAAACTAAGTCAAACTGGATTAAAGGTTGACATACAGTTGACTTTGGTCAATTGGTCAACTCCTAGTCCACTCTAGGTTAAACTAGTTCAAAGCTAATCTCTATAATCATCCACATGGTCAACTCATCAATTTCAGTGATGTGAAATCACTGGAATCGACGGATCTAAATTTCGATGCAAGGATCTAAAAATACGAACCAAAAAGAGAAGGATTATAACAAATGGTGATAGATAAGAAAAAAAAGTCTACAGATGTTGTCGGATGATGAAACAACCATCACCAATGTGTCCAAAATGGTCAAAATAGCTAAAGCAGTCTACCCATAAGTCCAATTTAGACACATGGGTAAAAAGGTAATTTTGGATCAAAACGGTGTCCGTGTCGGACCTACTTTGCACCGAAAAATGTGCCAGGATAAAAGTTCTCAAAACATAGCAAATTATATGCCCACGAATCCAGAATGACGATACGAACTCAACGGTATATCCGAAATTGGATTCCGATAGCCCGATCTCAAATTGGACCGTTGACCAGGACATTAAGATTCCGGTTTGCACAAAAATGCGTGCCAGAGCCAATGTCCACAAAAATCAGTAAATTATATGTCAACGAGTCCAGAATGACGATACAAACTCAACGGTACATCCGAAATTGGATTTCCATGAGCCAATCTCAAAATGACACGTTGACTCGAAAAGGCCCGCCTTGCACCGAAATACGTACCGGGGCCCACGTCCTCCAAATCTAACAAACTTTATCTGAAATTGTGCCAGAATGATGCCAAGAGTCTACTGGTGGTGTCAGAAATTGAATCCGTAATCGCGGGTTCAAAATTGGAAATTTACAAGTTGGAAATTACGAATTCGGACGACCAACTTTGGCATCAAATTCAACCAACCAAATAAGCTCACAATAAAATGAAACTTAAGGGCCAGGAAGAGGGTTATACCAGCTGTGCATAGGAACTGGTGGCACGCCAAAGGGAGCTACGACGACGAAGATACAAGTCGACGAAGTTGGATCCACAAAATTGTCCAAAAATAATACAATTTAAACGGTCAATTTGGCGACCGGTTTTGATCTATCAAACGATCGAATTAACGGTTGAAACTTCAGGGGAGTGAAGATGGATATACCAAGATTGTGATGGAAGAAACGGATCGACGATCTAACGGTCGAATTTCTTAAAAAATGCACACGAAGTTGCTGTCCCGAGAAATAATTCTGGACTTCGATTTCTCGCACGCGGCGACGGATCTCGTGCGAAACGCATGGATCGACTGTTCCTTGCATCGGGGGCGAAGGTGGATATAAAGGAAGCATCGCCGGAGGTCGTCGGGCCAAGGGGGCCGTCCACACGGCGGCGTGCGGTGGTACACGGCCATCGGGCGCTGCTGCTGCTGCTGTTACTACTGGCTGTTACAGCAGCTGCTGCTCGCTGCCATTGCAGCAGCAGCTGCTGTGCTGGCCGTACGGCGGCGCAGGGGCCAGGTGGGGGCATGACGACGATGACGGAGGAAAGGAGAAGGAGAATGGTGAGGATGATGGTGAGTAGTGTTGGTGGGGATGGTGGGAGTGATGGTGGTAGTGTTAATGAAGCCATGAAAAAGAAGAAGAATGAGAAGAAGTTGAGGAAGAAAAATAAAGAAAGAGAGGATGGGGTAAAGTGTTGATATCGGCTGGAATGGGGAGTAGGAATGTTGATGCTGATGGGGGTTGGAGTGTAGTGTGAGTAAGGAAAGAGAGAGAGAGAGAGAGAGAGAGTGAGTGAGTTATGTATATTAAAGAAAGAGAGAGGGGGTGTCGGCTGGCATGGGGGGCTGCTGTATGATGGAGAGAGAGATGTGAGTGATGGTGATGGAGGTGAGTAATAAGGAGAGAGAGAGAGAGAGAGAGTGATTTATATATATATTATTAGAAAGAGAGAAAGCGATATTTATTAAAGAGGGAGAGAGATAATAAAATATCTACAGAAGTAGAGAGAAATTGTATGTAAGATATTTGGGTAGTCATGATAGGGGTTACATAAAATTGGGTTGGGTGTTGGATCAATTTTGGACAAGTTGGGGCTAAGGTTTGATCAAAATTACAAATTTAAGCCATTTATAATCATGGATGAAATAGGAGCACACGTGAGATCAATTGGGTGGCACGCAAGTGGCACGTGCATAGTAGGCTCAAAACAGGTTAGAACCATATATTGGGTCGATTAGATTGGACCGATGTCGGGCCCCAAAATTAAATTGGAAGTTAAGTCACAAATTTCGATAGACGATAAATTGGCCAAAATTGACCCGAAAGTTGTGCGATACCAAAAGAGCACAAGGAAACAAGTTTGAGTGGGATATAATATATCAAAATGAAGATAATCTTGTCTACTATAAACTCATGAAGAAAGTTTCCAGAGATTGACATCTCTGACGCTCCAGAAATCAAAGTCACGGAAAATAGCATTTAATGATCAAGAATAATCGAAATAAAAATGAATTATCGAAAATAATTCATTTAGAAAATTTGAAAAAAATCTCTAAAATTCTGGGGGCTCATCCTACCCACCTTATAAGAATTTCATCCTCGAAATTAAAGGTTCGTAGTGGGGTTAAAACATGATAGAAAGTTTAGGCAATATGTTAGGCACGATCAAAGAACGACGAGTTTTTGTACGATCAAGATAATCAATTCAAAATTATTTAGACACGACTAGTAATTTTGGCACGATAGAATCATGATATGAACAAAATTATATATGCACGATTTAGATGTAAGTTAAGTCATCGAGGCACGATCTTAGTGACGACTAGGAGAATCGAAAATATAAATGAAGTTTGAGTACGGGGTGATCTATAGCGCTTAGGTTTGATGAAAATCAACCTCAAAGTCGCACAGGCCCGATCCGGATGAAAATTTAACCATAACCAAAACAATGTTTGGCATGATTTAAGATTTAAGCCACAACTTTGTAGGCACACAATACGAAGCTGCGACTAGAAAAATCAGGAATCGTTCGGTTACGATCAAATCGAAATCAGGACAAAACATCGATTAATATGATCAAGCTTGATGAAATAAGATTTAGGGTTATACATAGGCACGATCATAAATAAAAACGACGTGATTGGGCATTATTAGGAATAATCAAATGTTTAGCATGAACATTGATCAAGGATTAACCATCTGGTCATGTGCGAAAGCAGGACTCAGACGCGTTCAAAATTTTATGGAATGATTAAGCGCTTAGGCACGACTAGAAAAATCAGGAATCGTTCGGTTACGATCAAACCGGAATCAGTACAAAACATCGATTAATATGATCCAGCTTGATGAAATAAGATTTAGGGTTATACATAGGCACGATCATAAATAAAAACGACATGATTGGGCATTGTTAGGAATAATCAAATGTTTAGCACGAACATTGATCAAGGATTAACCATCTGGTCATGTGTGAAAGCAAGACTCAGACGCGTTCAAAATTTTATGGAATGATTAAGCGCTTAGGCACGATTTAGAATAGAGCGATGAAAATTTTAAACCTAATCAGGATCAAGAATGAAAACTAAGCACGAGTGACTAGAGAATCAAACTTTAGGTAAGATAGAAAATCTATTTCGATACAGTCGTGATTAGGGATCAAGATTTTTTGCACGATTTATGGGTTAAGATTATCATGATCATAAAAATCAAAGTCGTATAGTCATGATCTTAATCAAGGCTAAGAGAAGCGAACAGAGAACAAAATTCGTGTATAGAACGAACGATAGTTAGATTTGATGGAAAATTGGACTCTAGGTCGCATAAGCACGATCAAGATCCAAGTTTAGTTGTGAATGACGATAAAATCATGATTTTGAAATCAAGGTCTTATAAGCACGATTTAGGAAGAAACCCAAGTCATTTAGGCACGGTAGAAATTTATTCAGACATGATCAATTTTCAATTCTAACATGACTAATTTCTTAGTCACACTAGTTAGTCGTGATCGAAAGTCAAAAAATTTTAGGCACGATTTAGAGGCAAGATAATATGTATAGTTATGATTGTTAAAATTACGATCAAGAAATTCAAAGTCGTCTTGGTCATGCCAGGTCATGTGGGCACGACTAGTCACAAGAAAATTCAGATATAATCAGAAAATCAAATTAAGGTCGATCAAATTAAGGTCGAAAAGAGTTTAGGCACGAGTGTTTAAAATCCAAACATGATCAAAATTGAATTTCAATACGATCATAGATACGGTCAGTCTAACCTTGGTCAACAGTTATATAGATATGATGAAGAGTATAATAGTAGCCTAGGCATGACCAAACATAGAATTTCGGTATGATCAAGGATAGTATGAAGCTTAAACGTAATTGGAACATAACTTAGTTATTAGTAAGAATTAAATTGAAAGTTAAAGCACGAGTGGTAATAGCATTGAAATTCAATCACGATTAAAATTTAAGTCTCGATACGATCTAAGTTGATCAATTCTTGATTAAAACAAGATTTAGGAAAGATGAAGAACAAGGTCATCGAAGTTTGAGCACGAGCATCCAAGGATGGAAATCCAGGTCACAATTGAATTTGAAGTCATTTAAGTCTAGTCAGCAATCAAGACTCTTTGGCACGATAAACAAGACGAGCAAAATCGATTGGTCATGATTAGAGGGGATCAAAATCTTAATGATATTGAAATTTAAGAAACAATTCAAGGATAAGGAATTGAATTTCTTCTGATATAACAGAAAACCAAAATGTAGGATTTGTGGAAGGAAGTCGGGGTAATCATCTCGCTCTGCTTCGACTACTATCAAGATCTAAAATTTTCAGTAATTAAGATGACCACTCATGAAGCATATCCTTGTTATAACTCCCGATTAATCTTTTCTTTCTTTTTCATCGAATTTGTAATCCTTTCGACTTAGTCATCTTGAAAGTCCAAATTCCTCTAAATTGTCCATAATTTTAATTTAAGCCTTGTATCAGAATTATAAAATTCTTGGACATTGTCCAAATCTATACTCCTCCTATTAATGTCACTACAACTTAAAATTCATTCCTCATTATATAAATCAACCTCCACACACCTTTCAATTGTACCTTCAGATACCACACTTCTTAAATTTGGTTATCTTACAAAATCTCTAGATTTTCTTATAACTCAAATTTTTTTTTTTCACCGGTTCTCAATCATTCTCTACCAATACTTATTTAATTTAGCATCATCGCTGCATGCAATCATAATATCCTTTCCATGTATCTTGAATTCCTAGACTTAGTACTTTACCTTAGTTCAAAATGAAGCATCTTAAGAATCACTAACTTAAAAATATTTAGGTTCTCAAAATCCAGTCATCCTCGAATATCCTCATCAGCTATAAAAATACAACTATAAAATATTACTGTTTCATGCACATCCTAATTCTCAAGATCATTCTTCGTTCCCCCTAAAACAATCCATACTCAAAATAATTCTCCAAGTGTAATCGTTTTCCCAATTGATAATACCGGCCTCTTGATTTCATTTCCAATCTCAGTCATATATTTATCTCAAATTTTATCTAATGTCCAACATCTCATATTCCTACCAAGATACCACTTGATAACAAATTCGTCTTCTACGATATAGATGATTACGATACTTCCTCAACTTTTCCCAAGGTAGAGAGAGATGAAAATTTCAAAAATTTTAAAGTGTAGATGAATGATGTAAATACGAGATAATTGATCGATGTAACTAGGACAAGGTTAATTAAGACAAGGGAATAATGGTAAGATGAGGAAATCATCATACGATAAGGAAAATGATAAGACAAGAAATAACGGTAGGAATTGTTCTTGCTCATTTGGTCAAAAGAAGTGAATCAATTTAAGATATGATCTGATAACCATACACGTCTATCAGAATCATATTGCCAGAATTTTCGCCACGCCATTAAGCATAGTTGTAATAAATGATAGAGTCCATAACTAAGGTATATACACCCTATAATCATGTTATCTAGATTCCTTACCACACCAACCGGCATGGCTGTAAGAAAATATAAATCCCATAACTAGGATAGTATATCCAAAATTATGCTCCATGTCCTCGTCATGCTAGCTAGTATGACTACGATAAATTCTAAACTCCATAAATAAAGTAGACATTTATTTTTCCTATCGTCCTCATCAAATATGTTATCAGAATATATATTAACTCAATTCATAAAAACTTATCTAGAACAAAATCAAAGTCAACAACGAACATCAAGATTCAAAATTCATCAACGAATCAACGATAAATAAATAGAAACAACGGAAACAGATTCCGAGGTAGGTTTAGAGAGAGGTTCTCAGGGATGTCCCAAAGGTACTATCTAGATCAAGATTCCTGGAATATAATCTAAAATAAATCTTAACCTTTATATAAGATTGGCTAACCATATTTTTTCTCAACCTAGATGATATATAAGTTCAACTTCTATATTCTAGTTCCCTCTGGGGTCCATAAACACATCCCAATGCAAGAATAGGGTTCGATAACGGACAATATTTCAAAATCAGGACGAATAGAAGCAAGTGGAAAATAGACTTGAAAAACTTTCGAAATAAGACTTCCCAGGGATCATTCCTGAAATCTATCAAGAGTTCCTAATATGTGACGAGTACCTAAATCCTAAAATAAACCATTACTCAATCTTAATCCTAGGGCAGGCTCGTAGTAGTACGGATAAGCTCAAGTACTACCACGACTTCGTATTAATAGCAAAGATTGATCTGCATGGGCTACCACTAAAAACGTGTCATGATCCGCACCCGGATATACGGGTACGAATACGTGGGCCACGCCCAGCCTACACTGCAGTATCAGTGGTAGAGCGCTGTCAAGGACCCGATACTAACTACAATATCTAAAAGATCCATAACTAAAGGTACTCATATCACATCACAAATGCTAAGGAAAATAGGACAATAAAGGTAACAATATCACTAGAACAACTAGAATCTACGTAGGATCATATAAGACAAGAATGAAATGGAAGAAAAAAATAACGAAACTAAAATAACTACCAGGCCTAACACTCCTGGGAGACAACTCACGGTGAAAGACTATCGAGATCCGCCTCAGCTAGCAACACCCTATAGTCCAATAATGAGGGCATAACAACTCCTAAAAATATTGTCAACGTATCCAGTCAGGATGGGAACGAGTACATAACTAATAGCAGTTCCATATGAATTGACAAATTCTATAAGAGACAATTATAATGAAATACAAGATGAAATATCAAGACCGGAAATAAAGTAGTATATGTAAAACTGAATATCATGTCAGGGTATGAAATACTGGAATGTAGAATAGTACAGTAATATCTGATGTATAATAAAATATAGACAATGCCTTGAGATATTAGAGCATTATGTGATCGGCTTGGGTCAAGATCAGGCTCTTCCATTTGACCGGCTATGGCAAGAACAAGCGCAGGTAAACCTGGAGATCAGGCTGACCAAAATGGAAAGCTATGGTGCAAGTATCAGGTCAGGCTTTACCCTACGTGAGGCGAGGGTAAAGCTATGATGCAAGTAGTAACCAGTGGGCTATGATCATATAACCTATAATAACTCCCCATCCCCGAGTAGTTTAATGGATCTAACATGTCACATCATGATGTGGGATTCTATTAGAGGGTAGCAAATCTCTTTAGGAATTAGCGTCTATACAAGTACAAGAAAACAAGATTGAATAATATACCAATATACCATGGTCACCCAGGAATAACATCTTATGACAGGATCCGACGTATACTAGTCCGTGTACCATGTGTCGAATCAAGTATATACTACAACTGAATCGAATATAGTAGATATCAAGACAAAAACTATCAGAGAATGTACTCGCCTGCTGTCCTGAGCAATAAGTGAGGGTCGATGCCTGAACTGACGTCACAAAGACTTAATATAAATTTACAAGTTACTTAGTGTTCTAGAGTAATATATATATATATATATATATATATATATATATATTAATATATTAATTCTATCTTCTAGGCCTATTCTAGGTCAAACTAAGTCAAACTAGGTTAAAGGTTGACTTACAGTTGACTTTGGTCAATTGGTCAACTCCTAGTCCACTCTAGATTAAACTAGGTCAAAACTAGTCTCTATAATCATCCACATGGTCAACTCATCAATTTCAGTGATATAAAATACTGGAATCGACGGATCTAATTTCGATGCAAGGATCTAAAAATACGAACCAAAAAGAGAAGGATTATAACAAATGATGATAGAAGGAAAAAAGTCTACAGATATTGTCGGATGATGAAACAACCATCACCAACGTGTCCAAAATGGTCAAAATAGCTAAAATAGTCTACCCATAAGTCCAATTTGGACACAGGGGCAGAAAGGTAATTTTGGGTCAAAACGGTGTCCGTGTCGGATCCACTTTGCACCAAAAAATGTGACAGAAAAATTTTTCAAACCTAGCAAAATATATGTCCACGAATCCAGAATGACGTTACGAACTCAACGATATATTCGGAATTGGATTCCGATGGCCCGATCTCAAATTGGTCCGTTGACCAGGACATTGAGATTTCGTTTGCACAAAAATGCGTGCCGGAGCCAATGTCCACAAAATTCATAAATTATATGTCAACGAGTCTATAAAGACGATATGAACTCAACGGTATATCCGAAATTGGATTCCGATGAGCTGACCTCAAAATGACCCGTTGACTCGGACTATGGGGCCCGCCTTACACCGAAATGCGTGTCGGGGGCTATGTCCTCCAAATCTAATAAAATTTATATGAAATAGTGCCAGAACGACGCCACGAGTCTATTGTGGTGACAAAAATTGAATCCGTAGTCCCGGTTCAAAATTAAGATTTTACAAGTTGGAAATTACGAATTTGGACGGCCAACTTTGGCGTCAAATTCATCCAATCAAACAAGCTCATAATGAAATAAAACTTAAGGGCAGGAAGAGGGTTATACCAGCTGTGCATAAAAATTGGTGGCCCGTCAAACGAGCTGCGACGACGAAGATACAAGTCGACGAAGTTGGCTCCTCAAAACTGTCCAAAAATAATACAATTTAAACTGTCAACTTGGCGGCCGGTTTTGATCTATCAAACGATCGAATTAACGGTTAAAACTTCAGGGGAGTGAAAAGGGATATACCGAGATTATAACGGAAGAAGCGGATCAACGATCCAACGTTCGAACTTTTCAAAAAACGTGTACGAAGTTGCTGTCCCGAGGAACAATTCTGGACTTCGATTTTTCGCGCGCGTCGATGGGATCTCTGAAGTACATGTAGGCAATTCTAGAGGGGGGGTGAATAGAGTACAAGAAAATAATGATCAATCAAAAAATCAACACTATTCAATCCCAACTAGAAAATAAATAATCAAAGTATAATTGTGAAAATTAAATAGAGATCAGAAAGCATACGCAGACATAAATTTTTTAACCTGGTTTCCCTCGGAGGACTAGTCCAGGTCTGAGAACTCTAGCTCAGGATTAAAATCCACTATTTATGAAATAGCTTTACAACCACGTGCCTTTACACAGAAGAGCACGCCAACTTCTTGAAAAGATCGCTGAAGCGAAACTTGGAATTGTCCAAGTGACTTCTTCAAGACTCTTGCATAAAACTTCTAATTGACTCGCACCGAGCACCTTGTAGGCTTGGAAGTTTTATGGCTAGTATAGAGAAGAGTATGGCTCTTTGGGATATATAGGCTATAAGAGAAAAAGATGAGAAGATTGGATGGTTTGAAATGGGAGAAAAGGGTGCCTATATATACTAGTCCTGGGAGGCAGAGTTCGGCCAGAACTGTCCAAAATTCAAAAATTATGGCCGTTGGACAACTTACAATGAGCAATCCCTAAAAATTAGGTCCTGGAAATTAGGTGACAGAGTTCGGCCTGAACTCTGCGTGGGGACAGAGTTTGGCCCGAACTCTGCCTCCTTGGAGACAGAATGCTCATAGGGCTAAATGGGCTTTGACAGTTTAGCTTTTTGTTTGTGGGACTTTTTGGTTATCTAGTCTATGGTTGAGGTACTCAGTGCGACTCAACGTACAATAGCCTAGACTCAAATAAAATTATAAAAATACAGACTTCCGATGACAAGTTCCAACAGTATTCGTCGAGCAGTCGTCGATGATGATTGTCCGACTTGATGTCTGTAAGTCGTCTGTTTTGTAGCTTTGATGACAATGTATGTGTCGAGTTGGATCATGTCATTATCGATTTGTTAATTATCAAGATTAGGTTGACTGCGATCCAGTTTGGCTCAACAATCTCCTCCATTTTGATAATTGAAAAAATTACGATATTTGCGTGTCGCAACATTCATACCTGAACACATATAAGCTCCCCCGTAGATGGACAATTCGGCTCCCACTAAATAGAGAAGTCCTGATACAAGTACTAGTCCAAACAATATAGTACAAGTGTAGCACAATATAGCACAAGTATTTATCCAAAATGGTTAAGCAAATATCACATATTTCTCCCCCTTTGACATTTAGCAAAATGAAATAGAAGCTCCCCCATAAGAACATAACTATGGTAAAAATACGCAAGCACACAACCAAGCTCAAGTCCAACGTAAGAGACAACTAGTAAATAATCCAAATAGGAGCCATAAAATCATAAAGTAGTACAAAGTAAAGAGTTTTCAACTACATAACCACTAAATGAAAATGACAAAGTGCATAAATAAAAGAAATTCTAAGCATCAGCAGCATCAAAAAAATTGACCACGGCCATCATGGAGCACGAGAAGGTCCAGCAGAGTCGGATGGGTCGTTGGTAGAGCGACGAGGATCAACAAACGCGCATCTGGATCCAAATACCTCCTGACCCCGCGTCGTCGATACGATAACCTTCGCGAGAAGGGTCTCGTACCATGGGGTAAGACACCGTAGGATGAGAGGCTAAGGAGTAATGGACGTCATACAGAGTGTTGCTGATGGACGACATCTGTAAAGTGGTACGATAGTCCATCCAAGTCCAACGATCGTCCTCCAAGCGGAAACGATCAGCAGCATAGTCTGAATAGACTCAAAAGTAATAGGTGGCTCGGGCGCAGGTTGCCCAAGAGTAGGAGGATCAGCCTGAGCATCAGACTCGGAATGCTCTGACTCAGCAGGAGACTCAACAGCTGCTAGAAGCCGTCGTGCCTTAGACAGATAGGCAGGGGTAGGAAGGAACTTGCACTCATCAAGAGGAACATGGAACGTACGAAAAATTATCGGTATATAAAAGGCGTAGACCAAAGATCGAGGTCTCTTCCGTGCATTAATCATCCAGTCCATCATAGTGCACGGAAAGTTAAAAGGCACATAGAAGTGGAGATGATAAAGTGCGAGATCTCAAAATAAGATACTTCATCGGTCGATCCCGCTTTGGGCAAGATCGTGGAGAAAATGATACGATGAAGTTCATAGAAATATGGGTTAAGATATTTAGCTCATAGCTTGCGTGGACGAGTGTTGGGAGTACACAAATCATCCTTGAAACTTTCAAGGGACGATCCATCAGGAAATTGAAACTTACGGGCATCAACAAGTTTCTTCCAAGAATTGGGTTCCGGGATCTCGAGATATTCCGCAAGCTCAAAATTATCAAAAGTAATGTCGATACCGGCGACATGAGAATAGATTCGTGTGTCATCAAAGGTTAGATTACAATAAAATATTTGGATAGCATTCAAATAGATAATAGATGATGTAGAAACTAACTCATCTAAACAAAGATCATGGACAATGATCATAATCCGAAAATATAGTAAAATTGATCGGATGACCCACATACACACTCCGTGAACAAAATTAGCAAACCATTCATTGGAAGCCTCCAATGACACAAAAATTTGTTCATTGAATGTGTTGGGGTCATGAGGTTGTGGTGGATTAAAAAGTGGATGGATTAGAGAAGAAAGAGAGGAGGAGGAGGATTGTAAGATGACACACCTTCACTCCTTCTTCTCTTGCCTCTTCCAAAGAGTCTTGGAGCCATGAAGAATTTGTAATAATTGAAAAGGAAATAGAGAGGAATATGAAATTATACCTCACAAAGATGAGAAAAGATGGAAGAGATCCTCCCAAAAGCTTGAGATCTTGAGTTTCGGAAGAGAAAGAGCCCTAAAAGTGGAGTTTCTAGGATTAGGGTTTGAGATTTTTTAGGTTAGAAAAGGTGGAAGAGGAACCAATGAAAAGAGAGGGTGGATTCTCGGGTTTAAGGAGTTTAGGAGCAGCCAAGCGGGTTAAATTTGGACCATCGGATCAAATCAATGAGTGGCTGAGAAGCAATGGAGGTTTTGTGACAAGGGATACAGAGTTCTGCCCGAACTCTGTGTGCGGCAGAGTTCAGCCCGAACTCTGCCTCCATGGGCACGAACACAGAAAGTTTGAAAGATGGCAAATTTTTGATAAAAAGAATAGAATTTCGAAAGTTTGAATTAACTTAGTCATAAATGAAATTAAACCATATAATAAATAAGGATTTATGACAACGATCATTACGATGAAACTGCCATGGGGTAGCTGCAGGGGCCGAATCCAGCTAGCGGTAGTACGAAGACTAGTACACTGTGTCGCTTAGGCTTTTACGCCTTTTGTCAGAATACCCTTTTGGCTTGTACCCATAGCAAAGTCACCAGAAAGATATATGTCAAATCGTTACTTATGCAGGCCAATTTATTTAATGACCGTTTCATCCAAAATTTCTAATTCACGACAAAGAAAGTTGAAACGCTCTTCGGCCGGTGGTTTGGTAAAGAAGTCTTCTAGCTGATGTTCAGTGTCTATGAATTCTAAATTAATCATGTCTTATTGTTGATGATAATGCAAAAAGTGATGTCTAATCTCTATGTGTTTAGTGCTTGAGTGACAAACAAGGTTCTTGGTCAGATTAATGGCACTAGTGTTATCGCAAAAAATAGGTATATGCTTGAAACATAAGTTGTAGTCTTCAAGGGTTTGCCGCATCCACAGAATCTGTGCACAACAACGACCAGCTGGGATGTATCAGCTTCTATTGTGGATAGTGCGACAGAGTCCCGTTTCTTGCTAAACCATGAGACTAATGCATTTTCTAGCAAATGACACGTGCTATTGGTACTCTTACGGTCAACTTTGTATCCCGCAAAATCAACATCGAAATAGCCGATTAAGACAAAGGAAGTGGTTTTGTGATACCATAAGCCTACCGTGATAGTTCCTTTAAGGTATTTTAGATACGCTTAACTGCGGTCATGTGTGATTCCTTAGGATTAGCTTGGTATCTATCACATAAGCAAACACTAAATAATGTCGGGACGACTAGCAGTAAACTAATAAACTACTATCAACCTTGATACTTACGTTGATCGACCAGTTTGTCACTTTCATCAGGTTCCAACTTTGTGGTAGTAGCCATAGGGGTGCTGATTGGTTTGATGTTGTCAAGCTCAAATTTTTCAGCATGTACTTTACATATTTTGATTGACTGATGAAGACACCTTGCGAGAGTTATTTGATTTACAATCCAAGGAAGTAGTTGAGCTTCCCCATCATGCTCATCCCGAACTCATTCTGCATACACTTGGCAAATTTCTTGCATAGACCCTCATTAGTAGATCCAAAAATAATATCATCAACATATATTTTCACTAAGAGAATTGTGTTATCAAGAGATTTTATAAACAGTGTAGTCTCGACTTTTCTTTTGAAAAACCTTTATCTAGTAAGAAAGTACTCAAACGATCATACCAAGCTCGAGGAGCTTGTTTGAGGCCATAGAGAGCTTTCCTAAGTTTAAAAACGTGGTCGGGAAATTTGTAATTTTCGAAACCAGGTGGTTGTTTAACAAAAACCTCTTCTTTGATAAAACCGTTTAGAAAAGCACTTTTCACATCCATTTGAAAAAGTTTAAAGTTTTGAAAATTTGCAAATGCACAAAGCATCCGAATGGATTCTAGTCGCACAACAGGAGCAAACGTCTCAACATAGTCGATGCCCTCCTCTTGATTGTATCCTTGGGCTACGACGAACTTTATTGCAAGTGACTAAACCGTCCTCGTTTACTTTGTTACGAAAAATCCATTTAGTACCAATTATTGAGTGGCCAGTAGGTTTAGGAACAAGTTCCCAGACTTGGCTTCTCTCAAATTGGTTGAGTTCTTCTTGCATCGCAGAATCCAAAATTCATCATTAAAAGCTTCTAAAATTTTTGGTTCTATTTGAGAAATGAATGCAGTGCTAACTATAGAGTCTCTTATAGAGGTTAGAGTAGTTACCCCTTTTGATATTTCACCTATTACCAAGTCCTTTGATGAGAGGAAGTGAATTGGAACTTCTTTGGTAATTCCTTCGGAGAGCTGGTTTCAGATGTTGCATTTATAGATGTCGAAGTAGATGGTTCATCATCGTCGTCAGGAATAATAGTTGTACTATTTTCTCATCAAAAGTTACATTAGTAGACTCTTCAATAATTATGGAGCACTTTGAACACTCTATATCCCTTACTCTTGGCCGCATAGCCAAGAAGAATACCTTCGTCAGCTTTGGTATCAATTTGCCTAAGTTGTCTTTAGTATTCAGGATAAAGCAGCGACAACCGAACACTCTAAAATAAGAAATATTAGGAGTCCTGCCAAAAAAGCTCATTGGGTGTCTTCTTCGAGATAGGTCGAATCAACACCTTATTCAAAACATGGCATGCTGTACTGACAGCTTCTGCCCAAAAGTATTTCGGAAGAGAAAACTGATTTAGCATAACTCTAGCCATATCGCCAAGAGTTCTATTCTTCCTCTCATACTATTTAGTTAAGGAGTTCTTGGACAAAAATTTATGACTAAAACTATTTGAATCACAAAAAATTTCAAAATCATAATTTTCGAATTCGCCACCATAATCACTTCAGATACGAGTAATCATGTAGCCTTTTCTGGTTTGGACCTTTTTAGCAAATACTTTAAAAGCAGAAATTGTATCACTTTTGTTTGTAAGAAAGAAAACCCATATAAATCTTGAAAAATCATCTACAATAAAAAAATAGAGTTTTCCCCAAGACTGGCTACTCTACTAGGACCAAATAAGTCCATATGAAGTAATTGCAAAGGTCGGGTAGTACTTACAGTGTTTATGGATTTAAAGGAATTTGGTAGCCTTATTCTTTTCATATTCGATACATACCGTATCTTTCTTGAATGTGATATCCGACAGTCCTCTGACTAGCTTCTTGGTGGATAATCTGGATATAGTATCCATGTTGGCATGACCAAGACGCTGATGACATAAGCTTTTCGTCTTTGTGAGCGTAAAGGCATCTTCCTGCACTGTTACTATCACTAGATAGATAGAAAATATAAATGTTATCTTCCTTATCCTTTCAAAAGCGATGTCTCCAGTTGATTGATCATAGATAAAGCATTTAGTTTTCCTGAAGTTAATATCATAACCGTGATCAGCAAGATGACTAATGCTGAGCAAGTTATGCTTTAACTCAGTCACTAAACAGACATCGTTAATGACAGAAGAGGGAGGATAACCAATTTTACCGTTACCTATGATGTAGCCTTTAAGGTTATTGCCGAAGGAAATGTATCCTTCTTTTTCATCGATAGTGTTGCGAATAGTTTTGCATTTCCAGTCATATGTCGCGAGCACCCACTATCGAGAATCACTTGCTTCTAGTTGAAGAGGGAAGGTCCACCTACACCACGAGCAGATATAACCTTTGGTACCCAGATTCTTTTGGGTCCTGAGAGGTTAGACTTTGGTACCCATACATATATATTTCTATCAACTAATATCCTAATCCTATATTGTGGAAAAATATGTCCATGTAGGTTACAATAAGTACATCTAGCATGCATGTTTATACTAGGAGCATGTTGATAGTGATGTCTATAAGTAGGGTATGATAGCTACGTACAGCAGTAGTGAGTATGATGATTGTGTGTAGCAAGGTAACTCTAATCATTTAGTGACTGTGTGCGGCAGCAGGGTAATTATAATATTATAGTGACTTTTTGTAGCAGCATAATGATGATAATGATTACGTATATGTGTCTTACGTGCTGCATGTGAATAGGTGTACATGAAAGCATGATTTTGTGTTGCACGTGGACGAGTGTTCTTGTGGTGATGTGCCTTTTTGTGTTGAGTAGGCACGTGTTGTACGTGTTGTGATTATGAGACTGAACTTGTGGTTGAATAACCTGCTTGCCTAGCTTAATCTCTAATTTCTTAGAGACAGCATTCAACTCATCACATTTAGTAGTAAGACCGTGTATTCTACCTGTAGCAATTTTGAACTTGTTTTTCTCTTCAGCAAATTCTTTGTTTAAAGCCGTGATTTCAAGCGTTTTTTCTCAATGATTGATTCAGCATCGTGTAATCTTAATTTAAGCTTGGATAGCTCTTTAGTGTTTTCTGTGGGTGTAGTGTTTCTAACATCTTCTAGTAAACATGAAAGTCTATGGATCTCGGCTTCGTAGTCCTTGATCTTATCCTTTGCATGTTTATATTTATTGATTACCTTTTTGTGATCATCAAGTAGATCACCAAAGGCATCACCACGTTCATCAAATGAGAAATCATCATAAGATCTTTTACCTTTTCTGAAGTTGCCATTAGACAGACGTTAGCCGTATTTTGGAGAGTCTTCTTCCTCGTCTAATCACTAGCCTCGCTTTCATGCCAGATGCTAGTGTTGGCATACTTCATTGTAGGGCTTCTTGTACGGCTTCTCATATCTGCTTTCCTTCTTTGCTAAGGGACAATCTTTCTTGACATGTCCCTTTTTGCATCCGAAGCAGGTAGATTCTTCCTCATCGTCTCTTTGTTCTCTCTTTTTTTGTTGAAGCGTAGAAACTTTTTGAAGTTTTGAACTAAGAGAGGTTGATCGTCACCTTCGGAGTCGTCGTCATCAGTGTCTTCTGGGTTGGTTCTTCGGTGATGAGCTCTCAATGCAATCTCCTTCTCTTTTGGAGCTATTTCTTCGAAGTCTTTTAGATCGAGCTCATGCATCATCAACTTGCCCATCAACGTTTCTAGAGACATTGCCGTGAGATCATTGCTTCGATGATCACCGTGACTTTGGGGTTCCAAACCTTCGAATCCTCGTAGCACTTTGCGTATCTTCTCATGGTTGGAATAATCTTTTCCAAGAGAGGATAGCGGGTTGACGACGTCTAGAAATCTGGTGAACATTTGAGTGATCGTCTCATAAGGCTTCATCTTGACAGACTCGTATTCCTGTGTCAGACGGTTGACTTTCGATTCTTTGACTTGCAGGTCCCTTCATGAGTCACCTCCAAAAGCTTCCATATTCATGCGAGGTGGTGCATGTGGAGACCCTGTTGAACTCAGTCCTGTCTATGGCACAGAAAAGAGCATTAATAGCCCTAGCATCTAGAATTGCCTGTTTCTTCTCCTGATCAGTATACGTCGGAGGCTTTCTCAACGAGACTTCCCTCGACAGTTATTCTGGGAGGTTTCTTGTAGCCATCAGTGACTATAATCCACAGATCAAAGTCTAGAGACTTAAGATAAAAACTTATTATAGTCTTCCAATAAGTGTAGTTGGTCCCATCAAATAGGGGTAGCCTATTTGTGGATTGACCCTCACCATAGTTGGTAGAGATGGGTTGTGTGGTTGCCATGGATCAACTCTAGGATGTAAGTCCTGTATCAAGAGAACTTGGCTTTGATACCAATTAAATACGTGTAGACAACTAGGAGGGATGAATAGAGTACTTGACAATAATGATCAATCAAAAAATTAACTCTATTCAATCCCAACTAGCAAATAAATAATCAGAGTATAATTAAAATTAAATAGAGATAAGAAAGCATACGCAGACAAAACAATTTTTAACCTGGTTTTCCTCGTGGAGGACTAGTCCAGGCCTGAGAACTCTAGCTCAGGATTGAAATCCACTATTTGTGAAATAGCTTTACAACCACGTGCCTTTACACAGAAGAGCATGCCAACTTCTTGAAAAGATCGCTGAGGCAAAACTTAGAATTGTCAAAGTGACTTCTTCAAGACTCTTGCACAAAACTTCTAATTGACTCGCACCGAGCACCTTGTAGCTTAGAAGTTTTGTGGCTAGTAGATGAGAAGAGTATGGCTCTTTGGGATGTATAGGCTATAAGAGAGATGAGATGAGAAGATTGGATGGTTTGAAATGAGAGAAAAGGGTGCCTATATATATAGTCCTGGGAGGCAGAGTTCGGATAGAACTTGTCCAAAATTCAAAATTATGGCCGTTGGACAACTTGCAATGAGCAATCCCTTAAAAGTAGGTCCTAGAAATTATGAGACAGAGTGTCACGACCCGCACCCACACCCGCTTTTCGGGTACGAGACGTGTCCAAGCCAGCCTACGCCGCAGAGTCGGCGATAGAACGCTGTCACGGCCAATATGCTCAAAATCATAAAATATACATTTATTGCTCATTCATATTATTAAATCAATTTCACAAATTATAAGGTTTACAACTTCATTTGCTAGAAAATACAATGTCTCGTAAAATAGAAAAAAGCTAATCCAACTATCTAGGTTGACCTCAGCATACCCATGGCTTCCTAGTGCTAATAGTGATCGCGGCTAAACCTAAAAAATGTTGGTTTTCAGTCAGGAATGGAATGAGTACACTCACAACATATTCAATAAATGACAAAATCCATAAATCTGTAAATAATAATAAATACACGACGAAAAGACAAGTATAGAATCATGACAGAAACTCAGCATGGTGAACAAAGCAAGAGAGCATAAAACAGAGAAGACCTTGTAGGGCCTAAAAATCAAGTTGCGCCATGTATCCACTACTCAGTGATCAAGTTGCGTCCCAAAAATTAAGCTGTGCCACTGTTTTGAAGCTCAGAGATCAAGCTGCGCCACTGATCAGGTTGTGCCTGATATCAGACTGCGCCCAATTATGTTGCGCCAAAATCTACGTGTCGTCTGACACTTAATGGCCGTCATTACCTGACAGCACTGACAACTGACAAACACTGTGAACGAGGAAAATCTCTTCGAATCCTTCGAATTATGCCGTTCGAGGAGATTGGACTGACAGCTGTCCTGCACATCTTGTAAGTTGCGCCTAGGCGCAATCCAGACAAGTTTCTTAGTTGCGCCTAGGCACAATCTGAATAATAGAAATGTTAACTCAGCATGATGAATAATAGAAATGTTAGGAAATTGATATCCTATAAATATGTTGGTAAGGCAATCGAAGAAGTAGTATCATAGATTATTTGGAGACTCGTGATTAAGATTATGCTAGAAAGCATTCATGAACCAAACAAGCAATGAAATGACATAAGATAAAAGAGAAATAAGTTTTCAAGATAGGAATGTGAGAATGAAATAGACATAGAGCATCCTTAAAGAGATTGATAAATTTGTACCTATTTAAGTTGTAAATTGTGGATAACAAAATTTTGGAATTGAAGTTGTATTATAAACGGAGAACCTTAAATCAAATATCATGCTAAATTTTCAAGGATTGAGATGGTTAAAGTCCCTAGTATATTGTATTTTTAGTACTTAACACCATGTTTTGGAAGCAATATTTGAGAAAACTAGGCTATAGGATTGAGTTAACTCGTTGGAGAGAAGATAAGATATAAGAACTAACAGGTGATATTAGATAGATTTCGGCTTTAAGTTTTGCTTATCGCATTCCTAAGATCCAAATGTTATCCTAGGAAACCAGGATAAATAGACCTATACTGCGTACCCTAGTTGAGCATGAGTTCATCATCTTCAGCCAGATTGATCAACCGAAACCCAAGATCGTTCTAGTAACCAGAAGTTATAGTTCGTATTGACCATTCCATTATCTTTTCATATTGGGATTACTTATCTTATTCTCGCAATCACAGTCTCGTGATTTTGTAGTAACAAAACATTCTAATTATGCAATTGAGTATAATCTTTATTCCTTTCCTAGTCATGCCTTAATTTCGTAACCAACCTTTGGTTGGAACCCCTTTGTGCTAATGGCATATCACTGTAGGTTACCAATTATTTTTCTATTCTAATTTTCTTGACCTAGTCATTATGACTTAATTCTCTATATGCCTACCTAATCTTGCTTTATCTTCGAAACCAATCATATGGTAATAATTCTTGAAGTTACTATAATTTCCATTATCATGCTTCATAAATTCTCCTTTTCATAATTCCCTCGAATTTGTATTTAGTCATCCATGTCCTGCGATGATCGAAATTCCTCTATACCATCTCGTCCAAGTTTTATCAACCAAGTTATTTTCTATTGTCATGTTAAAGACATGACCTATATAGGAATAGTATTGAATTGGTAATAATTTTCTTTTTAGAGTATTGACCCAATAGCACCATGGTACTACCTAGGTATCTTTTGTGAGTCCATGACTTCGGTAGAAGTGCCTACTATTTTGTATTTTATTAGGAATAGACCCTTCCAGAAATCTTGTAAGTAGAGTATAAGAGTTTTTATTGCTAGCCAACGTCCTATAAGTTGTGTAGCATATAGAACTAAGTGAACCATACCTCTTAGAATGTGACGTAAATTAGGATCCTATTGGTAACCGCATGCCCCTTCCTTTTGAGAAACCCAGTACGACTAGTTGTATTTAACTTTCTTCCGCAGTGAATTCTCTTATCCTTTTATTCCATGCTTAGTTTAATTACGAGGACAAAATTTTATAAGTTTGATGTAAACCAACCATATATATATCTATATATATATATATATTGGTGTCCTAATTGGCTCCCTCAGGCTTGTGACACGGCCATCCAGCCATCCGAGCGGAGAGGGTCTACAATCCAGAGTGCTCAACAAGGTGCCCTCCCCCACGAGGGAGGTCTATAATCCGAGTGCTCGCAGGGAGCCACCCCTCCATCCAAGTGGGCTTGGCACGTCCGAGGCATATAACCATCCAGCCGGCGCCCAAGTGGGGTCTCAAACCCGGGACCTCCCTTGGGCGAGTTCCCCTCTCTAGACACTTAAACGAGAGCCCTCGGATATTATATATATATATATATATATATATATATATATATATATATATATATATATATATATATATATATATATGCAAATGATCTCTAGCATAGTGGTTAAGAGAGATGCATGCGGCCCAAGTGGTCAGGAGTTCGAGCCTCATTGGAGGCGAGTTCCCCACAATTACCCATTGCTTCAAAAAAAATATATATTATATATATATATATATTATATATTATATATAAATAATATATATAAATATATATATATATATATATATAGATATATATATCATATATATATTATATATATATATATATATATATATATATATATATAAGTTTGAGTATATTTAGGTATTAATATTTTTTTACTTTTTTAAAACCCTCAATCCATTCCTAATAAAAAATACATTCCATTCTTATTCTCCTAATAATTTTATTTTCCTATTCAAATCCAGACCACATCTCCCCTTCTCATTCATTTATGTGAACCCCTTCTTCTCCTTCCCACGATCGACCCCCCTTCGACCCTCCCTAGTCGATCGGCCTTGTGACCCCCTCCTTGACTGCAGCCACCGCCCAGGGTCATGCGTGCCGGCATCATCATTCCCTCGCGGCTGCAACATCCCCCAACGATAGCGACCCCCAGCCCCCGTATTATTGTTCCCCTTCCTGGCTGTATGCCAGCGCTTCCAGAGGCCTTGCTAGCTGTGCAGCCCCCTTCTCCCCGCGGCTGCAACCCGCCCCGCGTTCGGACACCCAAGGCCGCCAGCAATGCATCCCCCACAAAGACCTACGCATCCCCGTGTGCCACCCCGTACAAGCCATAAGGTGACCAGTACATTCCACACGACCACCTCATGTCGTAGGCCATCCCTAGACACGCCGCGACGTGCCGTTATCTTCCCCGATAGACATTTTTGCATTTTTTTAAATGTTTCTGTCGTGACGCGCGTAAAATCTGAAGTCAAGAATTTTGTTTCGTTGCAGCAACTTTGTACACATTTTTAGGCAATCAAATCGTTGGATTATCAATCCGACGCTTTCATCTCAATCTCGGTATATAACTCATCACTCTTATCAAGTTTCGGTCGTTAATTCCATTATTTGATAGATAAACTGGTCGCAAGTTTTTATTTAAACTGTGTTTATTTTGACAGTTTTGGGACGTCAGCTTTGCAGATTTATTTCTCACTCGTCGTAGATCCATTCGACGAGCCCTTAGTTCCATTGTAAGCAGTATAACTATCTTTGTTTTGTGTAATTTTTTTTCCATTATATCGATATTTGGTTGGTTGAATTCGATGTTAAAGTTTGTCATTCAAAATTATATTTTTGAACCTCAGACCTCGCATTCCAAATGAAGCCACCATTGGATTCGTGGCATGGTTTTACCAAAAATGGCATATAATTTGTTGAATTTGGACAACTTTGTCTTGGCATATTTTTTGGTGCAAACTAGGTCTGCCGACGGGCCCCGTTTTAACCCCAAAATACTATTTTTGCCCCTGTGTCTAAATTGGACATATGGGTAGGATATTTTAGCTTTCTCACCCATTTCGGACTCGTTTGGTGATATTTACTTCAACATACAGGGTTGTCTATTTCGTTCTCACTTGTCGTGCTATTCCTGATCTGATGAGTTAGCTTCCCGAGCGTAGTCTAGACTCTTTCTGGAGACTAGAAAAGTATGCCTTCTTGTATTACTGTTTCATTTCATATTTCTATTTATAATTCAGTTTATGTTACATGATCATGATTATTTGTATAAGTATAAATTGTGCGTCCAAGCAAGACTTGGGTACGATCGACGGTGTTCGTCGATTTACTGGATTCTTGTATTTCTATACATATCAACTTACTTGCTAGCATACTACCATATACTTATGGTATATTCTTATATCTCTATGACCTTGACACACATTGACATTGTATGATATTCATGATAGGACACAAGCCATGGTATCTAACTGATCATCTATAGTACGTGTGGTGGTTAGAAATATAACTGTTAGGGTTAGTATTTTAGAGACTTAAGCAGATACAAAACTAGACAAATTATAGACATGATTTGGTCAGTGTGGGATTGTGGGAAGGATAGTCACTAGTGTGTTTGGGATAGACAAATTGGTAAACCATAGTCTTCGGATGGAACTATAAATTGATGAGTTTGCAGATGCCCTTTGACGTTCATGGATCGTTACGGACGATATAGATGACTGGTTACAGTGTATGTACACCACTAGCCTTGAGCTAGGTGGGCAATTCGAGTTAGCCTAAATCACATCCATGCGTGTGAAAGCTGTCCTACTATTAGACAGTTAGAAACACCCTTGCATACTATGAATTTATTTCAGTTATACAACTTGTATATTATGTATCTTGCTATGTCCCTCTAAGGACCTGGTTTCTTTCCATGTATATACTGAGCTCCTTTGTAGTTTGGTTGGATTGTTAGTGATTGAGCTTCCAAATTTAAGGTATCATTTTCTTATTTATTAGTTGTTGTACTTGATAGTCGATTTGATTCATTCTGCTTATTAGCCTAGTTTTATGGACTCATGTTTTCTTTCGAGTCTATCCGAGTATGTATGATAGTGTGTTGCAGGCCATGACATATGATGCTCATTCATGACATTTATTTTATTTGGATTGTGATATAGATTGTTGACTAGATAGAGATATATACGCCTTACCTGAACAACTTTTACGTATTTTGGATGGACTGGAGTCCACTTGATACGTAGTTTGTCATTGACATGTGGCTTGGCCCTATGTATTTTGGGACTATGGTGTGACATGAAGCTAGCTATACAAAATAAAGATATAGCACAATGTCAAATATACATGATCACATCGTCAGCTGTAGTCTGAATATAAGACAATCATGTCGTAGGAATAAGTCTCCCAAACTACATAGGCTAACAGGTGCTTGGTGGCTAAATGCCCAAAAGAATTAAAATAATATAATAATTAGTGAAGAAGAAACCCACTATGGTCATCTTGCGGGTATGCACCGTTAGGATATAAGTACATTGAATCCTCGAACTCTGCTACAAAATTTGACCAAACAAAATCAGAGGGGTTATGTCCCTAATAGCAAGTACCACAAGAAAGCACAAGTGAATGAAACAAAACTCAATCAATAACAGTACATAGTAATCTTTGCCATAGTCTAGGTCCATCATATATCATCAGAGCAATATTCCAACCCTACACCAAACAAGATAGGGGATGGGCCACTACACCAAAAAAAGTCTAAGTCCCTAAACCACTGACAAGCATAGTAAAACATAAGTAATAGAACGACCAATCAATTCTTTTGACTTGCTATATTAGTTTCTAGGTTACCCCAATACCATAGTACACCAGAACGTGAATAACACTGTAGTGCACAAGAACAACAAGAAATAGCACAGTATTGCACCAATAAACAAGAGCATCTCGGCTTGATAACAAGGCCAGTACCTCAAATGGTAGACTGGTATTCATATAGCAAAAATACATATAGTCATGTTAGAAAATATAGACAATTAGGTAGTCAATAAATCAATTCAATCTACCAACCGTTCATTGATTGGCTAGCCCTCATGGCTATCAAGTCATGAACATGATCACACGACACTATGCCAATCACACGAAAAAATGCTAGGGTCTACTGGCTCACAAGAATCCATCGAACAATTATCACAGGCTAACAATAAATAAGTCCTCTAACACTCTGGACGGAATAATGGGTATCACCTATACAAGGCTAGCAGTTAATCAGGTACAAGTACTAGAATACAGTAGGAAGTCACTAGGACAAGACTAGGGAAGAACTAAATACATGCACCGCATAATGGTATGCTAAAACAGGAGAAATCCAAAACTGGGTATCTGACAGGTAATATTAGTGGAACACCAGTAGCTAAATATTTACATTGATTGTAGTTAAATATTTAATTAACTCTTATAATTTGAATGACTACTAATTAATTTACATATTATTTTCAATAACTATCATATATGATAGCAGTTTCTATATTAGCTATCATTAATTTTATGTAATTAATTTTAATATGGATTCCTTATTGTAATTAGATACCGCATATAGCAAATTGTCTATAAGTATATACTAAATATAATGACATGGTAATACTTCTATATTAACCATATTAGAGTAATTTTATTTTATGATAATATTTTTGAGAAAAAAAGAGTGATCAACTTGAAAGAAAAAAAAAAAATTCTTTAAGAACAAAATATTGTGAACATCATATGAATTGAACACAACCTTACAAAGTTGGGGTTTAAACACACACACTGTCGGACCTTCATGCATTTACACTGAACCCAACCCGAATTCTGAATTCTAATGGGCCAGACCGGCCCATTTTTCGGAATTGAGTCGACCAGTCTGAATTTGATCGTGGCGGATCGAAGTCAATTTCGGACCGTCTGACCTAATAAATACCTTGACCTAAAAAAGAGAGAGCTCATTTGGTCAAACATGAGAGGAGGTACTCCTTGTTTAGAAAGGGTGTTTGGTCAGTCCACTCTCACATTTCCTTACTCTATGTTACCTTAAACTTAACTCCCAATTAATGATGATTAAGCCACCTCTCTTGACTTGGAATAGCAGGTTTCCCAAACGGACATTCTTGATGGTGCCAAAGAAGTGGTCTTGGAATAAAGCGAGTTTGGAACAGTGTAAGCACAATTCCATGCACGCACAGGCTGGCAACAACAATGGTTGATGATGTGGTGGCATATGCTTCAATGATGATCATAAATTAAGTATTGGAGCACTTGGCCAGAAATTTGGAACTCTCGAGGGGTTAAAACGAAAAAAATGGGGACTTCCAGGAGGGTTTTTCGAGTGTCAATTGCTGTTCCGTTTGATTTCGTGCTTTTTCTAGAAGGATTCCATTCTTCTTTTTCATTGGTAGACCACAGACTTCTGGATTTTGCGTATTAGTCCGATCACAAATGAATGGTAAGATTGAAATTTTTTCACTTTCATCCCATTTATTAATATTGTACTTATATCTCATTTTTTTTTACTTTTTATATTTATTAGACATATATATAACTTTTTGTCATGAAAAATATTTTTAGTGACAAAATAAATATTTTTATGAAAAAAATGGATTATAAATTTATATTAATAAGTGGGATGAAAGTCAAAATTAAGATTCCGAAGAAATGGAGCAACTCCAATTGTACAATATTTTACTTTAAGCAAAATGTGACTACTAATCCTATTTGTAAACTTTTGTAAACTTTGTATTTAGTTGTTTGGAATTATGTTTTATTTTGTTGGGTTATTAAAATAAGGGATATTTAGTTTTAGGGTCTCATATATACATGGATATTAGCGTTTGGGTCTCGAAATCGACCGATGTTAGAGTTTAAATCTCGAAATCACTGTTCATGTAGGCTAATGAACAGTAATTTCGAGACACAAATTCTAATATCGGTCAATTTTGAGATCCAAATTCTAATATCCATATATATGTAAGGTCATAAAATTAAATAACCCTCAAAATAATGGGAATAACTTATTTGTACCGTAATGTCAAAATTGTACAATATTTTACTAGCATTGCCGAGATATAACGTCTATTGTGGATTATGGATTGATTTTTGACTTTTTCTTGTGGGAATGATTTATGTTTCAAATTCCTTTTGACCATTGGCTGTGGCCTAGATGAATAGGGACAACTAATAACAGTAATGAATATCAATCAAGAAGACATCATCCTTAACATAGTCGGACTAAAAAAAATTCAAATAACCAATGCAAAAATTTGAAATAAAAAATTCGTTATTGTTTTAAATAACTAATTTTCTAATTATTCTATATACAATTGAAAGATATATTGTCCTACCGTCTTCCACATTCTTATCATTTTCCCCCCCCTTAAACAATCTTTTACGTAAACAAATTGTTTTTGTTTTGTCCCAACCATGTTGCATCTTGCTCTCCCTTTTATATCAACAATATTACTCTCTCACACCAAAGCTTCCATGCCACACACATGCATAAGTTTACAATAAACGTATCTATAAAAATTATAATTTTCTTTAATATACTTTACAATAATTTTAACTTTGTGTCCATTCCATTAAACAATAAAATAGTTCAATTAAACAAACCTAAAAAATCGAATTGGTTATCGGTTCGGTTCGCTTCGGTTCAATTTCACTTCTCTTATAGTTAATTTCGGTTCGATTTCAGTATTTAATTTTTAGAAGTTCGATTGATTCACTATTTGTTGAAACCGAATAAAGTATATTTACGCTTGTGGGTGGCATGGGAGCTTTGACGTGAGAATCCAATATTTTTAAAATATACACAAAAGTATATACTTTTTTAACCATAAAATATGCATAAATTGATGGTAATTATAATTGTGTAAGATTGTGCAAGACTTATTATTCAGATATCGATTTTGGACGAAAACAAAATACAAATTTGAAACAAAAATCAATATTTTCGGTCCAAAATCCAATAATGCTCATCCATCTTCCACTATATAATGAGATTTCAAAATGGTTCAAAAGTGAGCCGTCTAAGCCGTCACTATATCACGGTACATTAATTTTATTTTAAAAAAAATAAATTATGTAAAAAATTGTTGAAAAAAGTAAAAATTTGTCAACATGAAAAATCGAACTCAACCAAACAAAAAAATATCTTACACCTTAACCACATGAGTTTAAAAAGATATTTAAATATAATTAAATAATATTCTTATTATACGTTATTATACATGCAAAGCATGTGCATTTACTAGTATAAGGAGTGCCTAGAGAGAATTTAATTCACCTCCAAATTAAAATCTCATTCACTTACCAAGCCAATCAAATATTTGCACTACAGAAAAGGGTGGTAATAGTGACTTACTTTGGAGACGCTGCACAATGTCGTTAAACAACGATGTTCTAATGACTCGAGGCGACCGATTCCGTAGTCAGGATGTGATGATCAATCTACAAACTTGGCCAGACTCGGCTAAAGTCGCCAAGTGTTGCCAATTCTTCGGCTAACAATATTATTATTTTTTGAAATTTCACGCACACACAATTGTAAAATTCGAACCTTATAGGTCCTTCCCTTTGTCCATTCTAATACTACTAGACTAGCAATATTTCATCAATGTATATATTATAAGTTTAAATGAAGTCGTCGCTAACAATGCATGTGCCAAGTCAGTAATTGGTTCTCTTACAAAGAGTCGTTGAATGTTCCTACCTATGTTGCTAAACGTTGCTGAAATTGAACGTGGTAGGTCAGCCTTGGCATGCTAGGTAGAACCGTAGCCAATACATCTTATGGAGGATCCAATCTTATTAGTCCCACCAAAGCTTACTCCATTTATGAAAGTGAACTCCAGTTCATTAGTACTATGTATCAGGTAGGTAACTAATCTCATCCACATATGATGTAAGATAGTATATGAGATACAAGTACTGAAAGGATAAACATAGTACATGAAGATAACCTCTTCGATTAGAGGTGAGCATTTTTCAGTTTTAGATTTACAATTAAACTGAATTGTACCAAATAAGAGATACGGTTTAGTTCGAACTTTTTTGTTCGAGTTCGGTTTTGAAAATACTAAATTCCTTGCTCCGTGTCGATTTTGGGTTTTAATTTCTATCCAAAACCAAAAATTGAATAAGACTTATAAAATTAATATTTTATGATTAAAAATGTATATTTTGGGTATATTTTGAAATAAATTTATATATTTTTTGAAGCTTAACATAGATAATTTAACAACAAATCCAACTTTATGTCCAACTTTGAACTCTATATATATATATATATTATATTATATATATATATATATATATATATATATATATTTTGAATTCAATTTAACCACAATGGGACCGACCATTAAACAAAAAGAATAGACATATCAACAAAGTGAAAAAACTGAATTGATTATACCGGTTCGGTTCAGTTTCAATTATGGCTAATTTTATTTCGATTTTGCTTGGGGGTTTTAGAATTTTAGTTTATTGGGTTTTGACTATTGACAACGACACACACATATAGAGAGAGAATCAACGAAAGAAAGATGTCTCGTCCGTCCCTTGGTATCCAACGACTTCTTTATGATGCATCCAATGGTGTAAAAAACTTGTGTACATTTGCTCATTTAGATACCTATATATATATAATATATATATATATATATATATATATTATATATAATATATGCCAATGGCCTTGTAGCCTACCGGTCAGGGCCTTTGGCACCCGGGGCATTGGACGGAGTTCGAGCCCCCAAGGGGACGGCTTGGTGGTTCGCCCACGGCCCCCGGGCCAGGTGGTGGCTGGGTGTCTTCGACACGGCCGTTTGGTTTAAATATATATATATATAATATATATATATATATATATATATATATATATATATATATATATATATATTGGAAAAAGGTAAATTTTATTCCAAAAGAAAGTCATAATCATACAACATACAATCTGAGTGGGACTCCCACTCAGCATTCATCCATTCTCCATAGCCTTCACATCAAATTCAATGTTATGGAGAATGCCAACCGGAGGTGTGACTAGTCCCTCAAAGATCCAGCGGTTTCGCTCCCGCCAAACATGACAAACCGAAGCCGCCTGACGAATTCTGGCTGTACGGAACCAGTCCTGACCTCGACCCCTGCTATCTCGAATCACCGTGATGATGTCCCCAATGTATTTACCAGAGGCGCACACTCCCAATAACCGACTCTGCTCCGACCATATCTGCCATGCCAGAGTGCACTCGAAAAAGATATGTTAATAGACTCAGGCTCCAAACCGCAAAGCACACATTTGGGGTTCGGCACTGGCACTCCAAAAGAACTCAGGCGATCCCTCGTCAAGAGTCGACCCAGAAGAAGCTTGTAAACACACAACTGTATCTTTCTGGCCAGACCCTTACACCAGACGAACTCGTAATCAGGACTCAGGAGAAAAGTGTGCCGGTAAGATTGTAGCAAATACGGAACTGGAACTCCCCCGAGCCCGAAGATGCTCAAGTCGGCTCCCAAATCCACCGATCCGCAGGCAAAGCCGGATCAATGACTGTAGACATAATTAACCCTCCCAGCTCCTCAGTGTACCGATAAGATTTCGGCCTCCACTCTCCATCTCGTAAGATCCGACTACACGTCAGACCACGCCTGTTCTCCGTGTGAGTCGGGGATCCCCTGATGTCTAGCAACGAATGTCGATCTATCCAAGGGTCCTGCCAGAGGTCCATACCCGACCCATCCTTCATGATCCTCCGGATAGCAGACTTGAGCACACCCCTGTGTCTCAAGACAGTCTTGAACATGACAGAATGGTTGTTATCAGGAGAACACGTCCAGAAATTGCCCTGCTTCACGTATCTGCTGTGCATCCAGTCCGCCCAGAGAGACCCCCGCTAATGAATCTTCAGGCCAACTTGAGCGCAGAGGCCTCCCTGATCTCCAGCAACGGCCTGAGCCCCACACCTCCCTCCTTCCTGGGACGACAGAGCTGTTCCCACGAGATCGCATACATACCCCTCCTCCAAAGGAAATCAGCACATAGACGCTCCACTCGCCGAATGGTGGCCACCGGGAGAAGGATGGACTGTAGCCAAAAATGGGCCACCGTCGAGATCACATATCTGATCAGCTCAATGCGTCCGCCAAAAGACAGACCGGCGGCTTGCCAGCCTTCTACTCTCCGCTGGACATACTCTACCAGGCCCTGGCAGTCCTGATCCCGTGCATAATTGACTGTGAATGGCACTCCTAAATAACGCACCGGAAGATCACTCCTCGCGATACCCAGGACATCAGCCCGCTCCTACTTCTGGGAACACCGGGAACTGAAGTAGACCCGACTCTTATCCCTGTTCAGTTGGAGACCCGAGAAGGACTTCAAATCTTCCATAATGCCCGCAAGCGTCGGCAACCCCGTCGTCGAAGGCTGGATGAAGACCAGTAGATCATCAGCATATATGAGGTGGGTAACTGGAGGGTCCATCCTTCGAAACAGAGGCACCAGCCGTCCACGGTACACTGCCAGGTCCATCAAACAAGTAAAGTATTCCATCACAAGCGTGAACAGGTAAGGGGACAATGGGTCACCTTGCCTAAGCCCACGGTTGCTCTGGATGTACCCATAAGGAACGCCCTGGATGAGAACTGAGAAAGTAGGGGACGTGATGCACTCCCTGATCAACGCAACCCAGTGATCCGTGAATCCCATGGCAGACATCAGATGGCAGAAGAAGTCCCGATTGACCATGTCATACGCCTTCCTCAGGTCCAGTTTAACACAAGCTTTCTTCCCACCAGGTCTGCTGAATCCCCTCACCATCTCATGAGCCAGGAGGCTATGCTCTGCAATCGACCTCCCCTTGATGAACGCAGCCTGGTTTGGAGAAACCAAGTCCTGCATGATTCCTTCCGCCGGCACATAAGGTGCGTAATTATCTTATAAAGATAATTACAGCATGTAATAGGTCTGAAATCTGCCAATGCTGTCGCGCCCTCCTTCTTAGGCACCAAGGTCAGGAAAGTGTGATTCAGCTCCTTCAAAAGCTTTCCCTTAGTGAAGAACTCCTGGACCACCTCCACGACCTGAAGCTTCAGAATATCCCAATGGCGCTTGAAGAATCCACTGCTGAAGCCATCTGGACCAGGGGCCTTGTTGGGGTTTGCCACCTTGACAATAGATTCCACCTCCTCCAATGTGACAAGAGTAAGTAGGATGCTATTCCCAAATGGAGTCACCAACCGCTTCGTAACAACCTCTGGGAACACGGACAGGTAGTCAGTCTGGAAATATAAATCAGAATAGTACCTGACAGCCTCGTCCTGTATCTCAGTCGGCGTCCCCACCAGAGTGCCATCCGCATCAAGAAGCTGGGATATATGATTCCGATTCTGTCTAGTCCGGATAACGTCATAGAAGAACTTGGAGCACCGGTCTCCATCCTTCAACCAGGAACATTTGGCTCGCTGAGCCGAGCTAATTTCCTTCTACAGCCTCAGAATGTTGACATCTCCAATCAGCTCCTTTTCTCTAGCCGCCAGATCTCCATTCAGCATGTCAGCTTGCAAATCCTGCTGCAAAGATCTCAACTCAGCCTCCTTATCTTCTAGAGTGGTTTTGGGCAACCCCTGCACCCAACTCCTGAGAGCTCTCTTCGTGGCCTTGAGGCGACGAACCAATCGGAATTGAGCCGTCCCCTCCTGACCGCTAGACAGCCCCTCTACGACAGCCTCTAGGTAGCCCTCCGAGAGATACCAACTGTTGTTATATACCTGAACAGACGGAACTTTTCAAGAGATCAAGCAGAGAAGCCAACCCTGATGGGAGAGTGATCGCTCGTCCCAGCTGCCAGACCCTCTGCCGAAGAGTTAGGGAAGTGACGGAACCACTCCCCGTTGCCCAGAGCTCGATCATGCTGACAAGCAACCCTGTTGTGAGTTGCTTTGTTATGCCAAGTCCAGATGAAGCCTGAGCGAGACAGTTCCCGAAGCCCCGCAAGCAGGAGGCATATCTGAAAATCATAAAGGATATAATCGAGAACCGGACGACCACCCAGCTTTTCCCCATGATGCATAAGAGCATTGTAGTCCCCGATCAAGAGTAGAGGGAGCCTCGACGACTCAACAACAGCGAAAACATAAGAGATGTCGCTTCATAGTGACTCCCTTCTCCTTCTTTCATTGTGGCCGTAGACCGCCCCAGCAAGAACCGGAAGCCACCTTTGTTCACGAAGGAGATGGAAATCAACTGTTCCGTCATCAAGATCAAGTCACCATCCCAACTATTCGAGTTCTAGCGAACCCCAATCCTGGCTATTTCACAAAGGGCCAGGTTTGCAGCTGGGCCCAATGAGAAGGGGTCCGCCGAGTAAGGGTCTTTCTCCTTCGATCTTGGATTCTAAAATAACAGAAATATCACATTCTCTCTGTGGAGCACCCCACATATCTCTTTACCTCCCTAGCGAACACGCCCCCCTCACATTCCAGACAATAATGGCCATTACTTAAAGAGAGGTGGGGCCCCTGGAAAACTCTCGGATCAGCACCTGGGGGAAGTGCCGCACCCGTCGCTAAAGAGTCCTCCTCCATCCCAGACGAAACCGCCTGTTGTGGAGTGACCTGAGATAGAACCAACGCCCAGGCAGGATTGTCAAACACACCGCCTCCTCTCTGTCCGAAGTATGACCCACCACCATTGAGGGGCCATCCCTTAACATACCGACAATGCGCCTCTTCCTACAGTAAACCTGCCCTCCAGACGATCCGCATCCCCTCGTGCCTCAATCTTCGACTCCGCCATACCTCTAGTAACTATACTACTCAGCCCCTGGCCAGTGGACGTGGCCCCACCCATGGAAACCAGCTGGGTAGATACAACGAGGCTCAAACCGCCATCACTCACAGGATGAGTATCCTTCCCCTCCAAGACCTCCTCTCCGCTCTCATCTCTGACATCCATATCACAGGGGGCTTCTGGAACCACACTAGGGGGATAATAGGATCTGCCGAAAGTCCAACCTCCGAACAGGCACTGGCCAGATGCCGGAAGCAGGAGCATCGAGAACAGGTAAGTGGAACCCATTCATACTCCACCTTCTGGGTAAGCACCTCTCCAGAAGGAATCACATATTCTACCGTCTTTGGGAGCTCCCCCCTGCCCGAATCTCCACAAATATCCTCACGTACATCAACCGCGTCCGGAACACAGTAGCTTCATCTACCTTAATCGGGGTGCCCACCAAACTGGCCAGCCGCATCAACAGAGGTATGCTCCAAAACCGGACCGGGAACTCAGGGAATCTGTGAAACCCATAGTTGTTAATTAATTATTAAATTGTGTTTTATTATTATTATTATTGGTAAAATTATTATTATTATTATTAAATAATTTTGGAGTGCAAATGATTTCAAAAATATAATAACAAGGCTTTTGAGTTTAGACCCAGACCCGACTCCAGAACCCAGACCCAGGCCTGAGCCAAACCCAATCTTTTTTCCTATTTCCAAATCTGGTTTGACTTAGTTTATATTAATAAAAAAAAGAAAGAAGAAATATTAGCTGGTCCCGTAGGACCAGCCCCCTCACTCACGTAGGACTCATTCACCCACTCCTATTCATCCTCCCTTCCTTTACTTTTAACCACACATTATTCACCCCATCCCCCTTTAATACACACGATCCCCACCCCCTTGGCTCCCGTTCACAGAAGAACAATTTTTTCACTCTCTTCTCTCTCTAAACTCCCTTCAATACTTCTCACCAACTCTCTGGAGCACAGCACTTCCCCAAACCCTTTCGCTGCCGACCGAGATCCCCCTCGGCCGCTCCCTCCGGCCAGCCCCCGACCGTGCACCCCCGCGCGACCCTTTCCGTCGGCTCTCCGGCGACCGTGCGCCCCTCCGTGCTGTTTCCCGCGAGCGCGCCGCCCGACTCCGGCGACCGCGCTTCTCCGCCGACTCCTCCGCGGCTGCCCTTGGCTGACCGCCGACCAGCACCCCCGTCCAGCGCCCCCCCGCGGGTCCGCCCCGATCAGCGCACCCTTCGGCGCCATCTCTGCCGACAGTGCCCCGTTGGCCCTCCCTGGCCGACCTAGCCGCTGTCCCGCCGACAGCCCCTGTCTTCAGCGTCCCCGAGCTCGCTGCCTTTGGTGAGCTTTCCTGTTGTTCTCGCCGTGCACTAGTTCTGAGTCCTTCGGCGTTCGTCGTCGTCGCCGCTGGTTTCAGCGCTGACCTGGGAATTACGTCGCTGATTTGATTTGGATCTATCTTTCTTTCTATATTCATCTGAGAGCTCTAGCCGAGCAATCCGAGGTATAACCCCCATGTCCCGCTATTTTATTATTATTGTCGATGATGAAATGGTCCCCGGTTCCCTTTTGGGAATTCGGTTTTAGCGGCGACGTTTTTTCGGGACTTTCGGAAAGTCCTGTGAGTTATTTTGCATTCCCGAAGTATTTCGGGAATGGTTTTTGGTATGTTTTAGTTTCTGGAAATTTTCGGGAACGTTCTGTGACTTGTGGATTTGGAATCGAACTTCCGAAATTATTTCGGGTCGTCCCGATTATTCTGTGGATTGGCTGTGGATGTTATATATATATAAAATGTGAGTTTTTCCCTGGTTTGGGACTTGCAGGAATTATCGGCGCCATTTTCCCAGTTTTTGGGTTGACCAAAAACAGAGGAGATGCTGCCCGATTTTTCCGTAAATCTGAATTATTTTCAAAATGAATTTAAAATGATTTTCGGAATTTATTTGATATTTATTTTTGGGTGACGATCGTACCGGTCAATGGACCCGGCTAAGTGCAAACGATACCGGCCCCGCCCGGACGTTGAGGCAATTAGCCAAGATGAGGATCGGACCATTATCTGAGACTTACTATTTATCTTCATTTTTATTATTTTTTTTTAAATTCTGTTTATATTTAATTTCTATTTCAGTTTAGGACTAACGGCAGTTTATCTTATTTAATTTATGTAAATAAATTGTAATGGGCATAAGCCCAGCTGGCTGGTCTGTGACTGTAATAGATTAGATTTCCTGTCTTTTCTGGTTTTCGTGTTTTTATTATTTAACGATTAAAATGATTAAAAAGTATTTTTCGTATAAAATTAATTAATATTTTCTCACCTAAAATTGACAAGTTTATTAATAAAAATCACGTGTTTTCTCACTAAAATAAGAGAATTAGTTTTAATTTATATTTATATAATTACCAAGTTTTCCTAATAATCTGGCATCGACGATGATTTCCCGAATCAAAAGTATAAAACGATCATTTTTCTCGTATTAAATTAACGCACTAATAACCGTGTTTTCTGTGTTTGGTTAATTAAATAACTAAAATTGGACTAGGACGCAAATAGAGATTACAACTAGTATAGTTAAGTTGGTTAACCGAAAGCTGAGTCTATCTCTCGAATGTAGGAATTCGAGGACAACTCTAAACTTCCCGTCTCAGAGTCGTCCACCTCTCCAGTCATTTTCCTGAGGCAAGTATAGTTTATGTTAGTTTACAGTTATTTATTTAATCGTTTTACTGCATGTCTAAACTACGACTCAAACACGAAACTCTCACCGAGAGTACTGTACTGTAACTATGGGGACTGGGGAATAGCGTAATGATTATGACCACTACTGTAACAAAACCCATTATCCCTCCTGTAACAAACCCAAGCCGGTCATATGTCATTACCTGTTCAAATCACTGTTTATATTGTAACAAACCTATTTTAAAACTGTTTAGAACTGCATGATTCTATTTCTTATTTAACTGCTTAATTAGCATGAATTGTACTTTGCTCCCTCCTGACTGAGATATATTTTAGGCGATGTTGAGGATGCTGAGCTGTGTTACAACAGCTATTACGACCCTGAGTTGTATCCCGTTGTACTGCCAGAGTCCCCGCAGGAGGACGATGGAACTGAGGCTGATAGATAGATTTTTCCTTTTCTGCATTTTGTTTATTTCAAATCTGTATTTCCTTCAGAACAATTTCATTGTATTTAAATTTCAGTTTAATAAAGTTTATTTTTGAAGTTGAGTTGTGACAAATAGTTGTGTTGTTGTAATGGTTACCTGCTACTGAACAGCTTACTGCCGCCGTCTCAACAACGGTACAGGCTGGGTATGATCCGACTAGACCCAGATTATTGGGATCGGGTCGTGACATGTTTTCAGTGGTGGCCCATGCAGGTCGTACAACAACTTAGGAAAAACATACCTAGAAACAATTAGAACACTAGAACATTGATTTGTCACGACATAGGACCGAATTATATAAATAAATATTTTTGTTTGATTATAGACTGGTAGGATACCTTGCTTATGTATGTACCCTAAACCTTCCAGATCATGGCCAAAGGAAAGACTACTAGATCCGGCCCTGCTGACGACGAGGTGTCATCAACTGATCACACCCTTCTCAAGCACGCCGGGACCCACTTCCCTTGCAGCTGACAGACGTCCTCATGCTGTACCAGCTCCCCGGCCCGTTTACGCTTCCACAGCGCAAGCGGCAGAACCGACACTTTCCCGGGCTGAGCCGCAGACCCCTGCGGTAGTGCCCGCACCAGCTGCTCCACCAGTGCCCGTGGATCCCACTGACCTAGTGGGAATGCTACGAGGAGTGCTTGAAGCACATAGAGCTCAAGCAGAAGCAAGCCCACAGAGAGCAGACTGCTGCCCAAGCTGAAGCCCATCGCGAGCAGACCGCGATTATGAGAGAAGGCATGGAGAATGCCCACAACGTGGCTATGGCTGCCCTCGAGAGAGGAGGAACCACTTCGTCAGGGCCACGACCTGCCAAGGTAAGCATGATTCAGGAGTTAAGTTATATTTCTTTAAAGGCCATTCTTTTGATTAGAGGCGTATTATTGCATGAAGGTTGGAGATATAGAAAGTTTTAAGAAGCAAGACCCTCGACCCTTCAAAGGAACCGAGGGTATCATCTACGCCGACGAATGGCTAGACCATATGGAGCGTCTCCTGAGCGTCGCTCGACTCCGAGGACCTCAAGGCTGAAGCTGTAGGACTCCAACTACAGGATGTGGCGAGCATCTGGTATCGGAATGAACCCCGACTCCAGGAAGCAGCTCGACTGGGACACCTTCAAGAAGCTGTTCCGCAGGAAGTTTTCCCGACATCGGAGATGCGGGAAATGGAGAGGCAATTCCAGAACTTGAAGCAGGGTAACATGACGGTCAGAGATATGCGCAGAGTTCGGCCGACTAAGCGCCTTTGCCAGAACCTGGTAGCTGACCCCAAGGATCGTGCTGAGCGATTCAGGTATGGCTTACGAGAAGAGATTCGCACCCCTGTGATCGCAGGTGGCGCGAAGACCTATGAGAGGATCCTGATCCGAGCTCAGGATGTGGAGAAGAGCCAGCCTTCTCGATCCAAGGAGAGTACCCTGGAACTAGCAACTTCCAGGGTAATCAGAAGAGGCCCAACAACAACACACACAACAGGCCCTCGCACCACCAGCAGCATCATCATCAGGCGAGACCAATGACAGGGCACACCAGAAGCAGATCCCTGTCTGCGACTATTGCAAGAGGCCGGGCCACCAGTCGAACATCTGCAGGAAGAGGCTAGGACACTGCCTAGTCTGTGGGTCTGCCACCCACCAAGTGAAGGACTGCCCCATGTCAGGCCACCGGCCAGGAACCAACCAGCAGAGAGCTCCCCTGCCTACTCAGCAACAACAGTTTGGACAGCACCAGCAGAAGACTGGGCGAGCTTTTGCCCTAGCAGCTGATGAGCAGGAGCCAGAGCAGGAACCCACCGCAGATGTCATCACAGGTTCCATTTATGTGTTTTCACATCCTGCTCTAGCATATTTGATTCGGGTGCATCACATAGTTTATTTCATCCAAAGTTTATATCTGCACACCACATAGATTCGGGACTTAGCAAGTGATTAGTAGGGTTATGACCGGTGGTGGACCTATACCCATCACTGAGGCTTGTAATTGTCCCATAACCATCTTGGCCATCAGTTCTCAACACCTTTACTAGTGATGCCCCTGCCCAACTATGATGTAGTCCTAGGGATGGACTGGTTAAGTGAACAGCATGCGCTGATTGATTGTCACCGAGGTTGTGTAATCTTCAGCCCACCAGGAGAACCAGTTTGTAATCTCTAGGGCTCCGGAAGATATGAAGAGTATTTTACTCCTCTATCACCGAAGAACCCGGGCCTCCTCACCCTTCATTGCGGAATTTATGGATGTCTTTCCAGATAATCTTCCAGGATTGCCGCCGGATCGAGGTATGGAATTCACATCGATCTAGTACCCGGCTCTTCCCTATTTCTCGGGGATGCTACAGAGTCAACCCAAGGAGGCTAAGGAGATGAAGGATCAGATCGACGAGCTGAAGTCGCAAGGATTTATCAGAGACGGAGCTTCACCCTGGGAGCACCAGTTTTGTTCGTGCCCAAGAAGGATGGAAACGTGCGGATGTGCATCGACTACCGGGCGCTGAACAACATCACCATCAAGAACAAGTACCCCCTGCCCGGATCGACGACCTGTTTGATCAACTGAGCGGAGCCAAGGTATTTTCAAAGATAGATCTCAGATCAGGCTACCATCAAATCAAGGTCAGGAAGGAGGATATTCCCAAGACGGCGTTCAACACCAAGTATGGACAATTTGAATTCTTGGTCATGCCGTTTGGACTGACGAATGCTCCTGCGGTATTCATGAACCTCATGAACAAGGTTTTCCATGAATATCTGGATCAGTTGTTGTTGTCTTTATCGACGACATACTGATCTACTCGAAGACGGAGGAAGAGCATGAAGAGCACTTGAGGAAAGTGCTGAGTACCTTGAGGAAGGAGAAGCTCTATGGTAAGCTATCCAAATGTGAATTCTTTTTAGACAAGGTGGAATTTTTGGGCCATGTTGTCACAGGAAAAGGAATTTCGGTGGATCCAAAGAAGATAGCTGCTATTGAGAAGTGGACTGCACCAAGCTCGGTTGCAGAGATCAGGAGCTTTTTGGGACTAGCTGGCTACTACCGGAAGTTCGTGAAGGATTTCTCCAAGATTGCGGAGCCAATGACGAAGCTTACCAGGAAGAACGAGGAGTTCATATGGTCTGAAGCGTGCCAGTCAGCTTTTGAGGAACTGAAGAAGAGGCTCACAACTGCGCCGATACTTGCGCTACCCGCAGGTACGGCGGTTTCTCAATCTATAGTGATGCTTCCGAAAAGGACTGGGCTGCGTTCTTCAACACACGGGAAAGTGATTGCCTATGCATCTAGACAATTGCGGACTCATGAGAAGAACTACCCCACACATGACTTGGAGCTTGCAGCGGTGATTTTGCTTTGAAGCTATGGAAGCACTACCTGTATGGAGAGAGAGTGGAAATATTTACGGACCACAAAAGTCTGAAATATGTTTTCACTCAGAAGGAGCTGAACATGAGACAAAGACGATGGCTGGAGCTGATGAAGGATTTTGATATCAACCTGCAGTACCATCCGGGTAAGGCTAATGTTGTTGCAGATGCACTTAGTCGATACCCAATGGCGATGTTCTTGACCAAGGAGCGCCATTTGCTGGAGGACATGGAGAAGCTTGGATTGGAAATTGTACTCCGAGGAGAGATGAAGAAACTTGGAAGAGAAGCCATCGTACCAGGAGCTGAATCATCATTGATGCAGTTGCAAGTGCGTTCGAGTCTTATGGACAGATCAAGGAGACACAATTCCAAGACGAGACGCTTTGCAAAACTCAGAGACCAAGTGCTGGCAGGAACACTTGAAGGATTCTCAATCGCCAGCGACGGAGCATTGAAGAATGGTACGAGGCTGTGCGTACCAACTGGCGAACTGAGGAACGAGCTGATGCAAGAAGCGCACCAGTCGCAGTATTCCATACACCCTGGAGCCAACAAGATGTACCGGGATATGCGGACTATAGTATGGTGGTACGGAATGAAGAAGGACGTATCCAGGTATGTGGCTAGATGTTTAATTTGTCAGCAAGTTAAAGCCAGCAGGCAGAGACCAGCAGGATTATTGCAGCCGCTTGACATTCCGGAGTGGAAATGGGAGCACATAACGATGGATTTTGTATCGGGACTGCCTCGATCCCAAGGAGGGAAGGATGCCATCTGGGTTATAGTGGACCGACTGACGAAGTCAGCTCACTTTATCCCCTTCAAGGTTGGTTTATCCACCGAGAAGTTGGCAGCACTGTACATGCGGCACATCTACCGGATTCATGGAGTTCCGGTAAGTATCGTATCTGACAGAGATACCAGGATTTACTTCTATTTTGGAAGAGTTTGCATGACAGCTTGGGAACCCAACTGAAGTTCAGCACCGCCTACCACCCTCAGACTGACGGGCAATCGGAGAGAAAATCCAGACGCTAGAAGATATGCTGAGATCCTGCGTCCTGGAATTTGGAGGGTCTTGGGAAGACCATTTGCACTTGGTAGAGTTCTCTTACAACAACAGCTACCAAGCTAGCATCGGGATGACACCGTTCGAGGCACTCTATGGACGTCGTTGCCGCAGCCCTCTTGCCTGGGACGACGTCGGAGAACGAGTGTTGCTGGACTGAGATGGTGACCGAAGCAGCAGAGAAAGTGAGAATGATTAGAGACAAGCTCCGGATAGCCCAAGACAGACAGAAGCATTGGGCCGATTGCAGCAGACGGCCTTTGGAATTTGAAGCAGGCGACAGTGTATTTGTGAACATCTCGTCTACCAGAGGAACAATTTGCTTCGACAGAGCAGGAAAGTTAAGCCCCAGGTATATTGGTCCATTTGAAATACTTAACGGGATTGGAGAAGTGGCTTATCGGGTGGCTCTACCCCCAAGTCTCGAAGGCGTCCACAACGTCTTCCACGTCTCGTGCTGAGACGCTACATCCCAGACCCGAGCCATATCTTGGACCATTCAGAGCTGGAGATTGGACCCAGCCTCACAGTGTCGAAGAAACCAGTGGCAATTTTGGACCGAGGCGAGAAGAGGACCAGGAACACCGTGACGCCAATAGTCAGAGTGATGTGGCGGCACAACTCACCAGGCGAGTCGACCTGGGAGCGAGAAGACCAGATGCGAGAGCAGTACCCGTATGTTTGAGACTTGAGGAATCCCTAACCTTACTTTAATTTCGAGGACAAAATTCTCTAAGGAGGGAAGATTGTGAAACCCATAGTTGTAATTAATTATTAAATTGTTTTTATCTTATTATTGGTAAAATTATTATTATTATTATTATTTTATTATTATTATTATTATAAATATTTTTGGAGTGCAAATGATTTCGAAAATATAATAACAAGGCTTTTGAGTTTAGACCCAGACCCGACTCGAGAACACAGACCCAGGCCTGAGCCAAACCCAATCCTTTTTCCTATTTCCAAATCTGGTTTGACTTAGTTTATATTAATAAAAAAAAAAGAAGAAATATTAGCTGGTCCCGTAGGACCAGCCCCCTCACTCACGTAGGACTCATTCACCCACTCTATTCCTCCTCCCTTCCTTTACTCCTAACCACACATTATTCACCCATTCCCCTTTAATACACACGATCCCCACCCCCTTGGCTCCCGTTCACAGAAGAACAATTTATTCACTCTCTTCTCTCTAAACTCCCTTCAATACTTCTCACCAACTCTCTGGAGCACAGCACTTCCCCAAACCCTTTCGCTGCCGACCGAGATCCCCTCGGCCGCCTCCGGCCAGCCCCCGACCGCGCACCCCCGCGCGCCCCTTTCCGTCGGCTCTCCGGCGACGTGCCCCCTCCGCGCTGTTTCCCGCGAGCGCGCCGCCGACTCCGGCGACCGCGCTTCTCCGCCGACTCCTCCACGGCTGCCCTTGGCTGACCGCCGACCAGCACCCCGTCCAGCGCCCCCGCGGGTCCGCCCCGATCAGCGCACCCTTCGGCGCCATCTCTGTCGACCGTGCCCCATTGGCCCTCCCTGGCCGACCTAGCCGCTGTCCCACGACAGCCCTGTCTTCGGCGTCCCCGAGCTCGCTGCATTTGGTGAGCTTTCCTGTTATTCTCCGCCGTGCCCTAGTTCTGAGTCCTTCAGCGTTCGTCGTCGTCGACGCTGGTTTCAGCGCTGACCTGGGAATTACGTCGCTGATTTGGAGCTATCTTTCTTCTATATCTAGCTGAGAGCTCTAGCCGAGCAATCCGAGGTATAACCCCATGTCCCGCTATTTTATTATTATTGTCGATGATGAAATGGTCCCCGGTTCCCTTTGGGAATTCGGTTTTAGCGGCGACGTAATTTTTGGGACTTTCGGAAAGTCCTGTGAGTTATTTTGCATTCCCGAAAAATTTGGGAATGGTTTTTGGTATGTTTTAGTTTCTGGAAATTTCCGGGAACGTTCTGTGACTTGTGGATTTGGAATCGGACTTCCGAAATTATTTCGGGTCGTCCCGATTATTCTGTGGATTGCTGGATGTATATTTTATATATAAATATGGGTTTTTCCCTGGTTGGGACCTGCAGGAATTATCGGCACCATTTTCCCAGTTTTTGGGTTGACCAAAAACAGAGGAGATGCTGCCCGATTTTTTCGTAAATTCTGAATTATTTTCAAAATGAATTCAAATGATTTTCGGAATTTATTTGATATTTATTTTTGGGTGACGACCGTACCGGTCAATGGACCCGGCTAAGTGCAAACGATACCGGCCCCGCCCGGACGTTGAGGCAATTAGCCAAGATGAGGATCGGACCATTATCTGAGACTTACTATTTATCTTTATTTTATTATTTATTTTTCGTTTAAATTCTGTTTTATTTAATTTCTATTTCAGTTTAGGACTAACGGCAGTTTATCTTATTTCAATTTATGTAAATAAATTGTAATCGGCATAAGCCCAGCTGGCTGGTCTGTGACTGTAATAGATTAGATTCCTGTCTTTTCTAGTTTTCGTTTTTATTATTTAACGATTAAAATGATTAAAAAGTATTTTTCGTATAAAATTAATTAAATTTTCTCACCTAAAATTGACAAGTTTATTAATAATTAAAAATCATGTTTCTCACTAAAATAAGAGAATTAGTTTTATATTTATATTTATATAAAATTACCAAGTTTTTCTAATAATCTGGCATCGACGATGATTTTCCGAATCAAAAGTATAAAACGATCATTTTTCTCTCGTATTAAATTAACGCACTAATAACCGTGTTTTCTGTGTTTGGTTAATTAAATAACTAAATTGGACTAGGACGCAAATAGAGATTACAACTAGTATAGTTAAGTTGGTTAACCCGAAAGCTGAGTCTATCTCTCGAATGTAGGAATTCGAGGACAACTCTAAACTTCCCGTCTCGGAGTCGTCCACCTCTCCAGTCATTTTCCTGAGGCAAGTATAGTTTATGTTAGTTTACAGTTATTTATTTAATCGTTTTACTGCATGTCTAAACCACGACTCAAACACGAAACTCTCACCGAGAGTACTGTACTGTAACTATTGGGGACTGGGGAATAGGTAATGATTATGACCACTACTGTAACAAAACCCATTATCCCTCCTGTAACAAATCCAAGCCGGTCATATGTCATTACCTGTTCAAATCACTGTTTTATACTGTAACAAACCTGTTTTAAAACTGTTTAGAACTGCATGATTCTATTCTTATTTAACTGCTTAATTAGCATGAATTGTACTTTGCTCCCTCCTGACTGGAGATATATTTTTAGGCGATGTTGAGGATGCTGAGCTGTGTTACAACAGCTATTACGACCCTGAGTTGTACCCATTGTGCTGCCAGAGTCCCCGCAGGAGGACGATGGAACTGAGGCTGATAGATAGATTTTTCCTTTTCTGCATTTGTTTATTTCAAATCTGTATTTCCTTTCAGAACAATTTTCATTGTATTTAAATTTCAGTTTAATAAAGTTTATTTCGAGTTGAGTTGTGACAAATAGTTGTGTTGTAATGGTTACCTGCTACTGAACAGCTTTCTGCCGCCATCTCAACAACGGTGCAGGCTGGGCATGATCCGACTAGACCCAGATTATTGGGATCGGGTCGTGACATGTTTTCAGTGGTGGCCCATGCAGGTCGTACAACAACTTAGGAAAAACATACCTAGAAACAATTAGAACACTAGAACATTGATTTGTCACGACATATGACCGAATTATAAATAAATATTTTTTGATTATAGACTGGTAGGATACCTTGCTTATGTATGTACCTAAACCTTCCAGATCATGGCCAAAGGAAAGACTACTAGATCCGGCCCTGCTGACGACGAGGTGTCAACTGATCACACCCCTTCAAGCACACGCCGGGACCCACTTCCCTTGCAGCTGACAGACCGTCCTCATGCTGCACCAGCTCCCCGGCCCGTTTACGCTTCCACAGCGCAAGCGGCAGAACCGGCGGATGCATGGGGATGACAAAATTGTGGGGATGCCTATCCTTCCTATATATATATTATATAATATATATAATATAATATATATATATGTATATATATAGGTCTGGACCGTGAGTTCTGCGGAAGTCCCCGTCCGTTGGATCGAGCCCCCCTCCCCCTCTCCTCTCCAATCCGATGGTGCAAGAGGGACGGGACTTCGGCAGTACTCCCGCGTCGGGAATTTTCATCTGTATATATATATATATATATATATATATATATATATATATATATATACGAGAAAGGATGGCCAGATTCGGGATACAAATAGGAAGCCTTACATGTGTGCTATGCGGAGGCGGGTCGAATTGCAGGACCGCATTTTCTTCCAATGCTCTGTATCTGGAGACATATGGAACAAATGCAAGAGACGTATGGACATTCCGGTAACAATAGAGGGGATACAACAGGTCATCGATGAGAGGTTGGCACTAAAGCGGCAGGGCTCAGATTGTTTGACAAGGTTAGAATTAAACTTCATTAAGCCATATGGCATATATGGATGAAAAGAAATAAGTGCATATTCGAAGGTGCGACAACGTCCATCCTGGGGATTATGAACAACAATGAGACTAATGCTCTTATCATGGGATCCTACCTGTGGAGGCCTAATCTAATGGGATGATGATGTAATATGAGATGTAAAGTTTATACCAGCAGTTTGCTTAGCAATAAAAAGTACCCTTGCTATATATATATATACAGGTAATTGTGGCGAACGCTCCCACAGGGAATCGATCTCCTGACCACTCGGGCCGCATGCATCTCTCTAACATTAGGCTAGAGGCAGAGGTATTTGCTGTCACGGCTCGTCCGCTTTTCGGGTACGAGTTCGTAGCCAAGTCCAGCCTACGCCGCAGTGTCGGCGTAGTACTCTTAGCCGACAATAAATAAAATGCTCATAAAATACTATCTTTATGTTCATTCACAACAACTAAATCAATTACAAAATTTACAAGATTTATATTTAACCAAATACAATGTCTCACAAAATCTAATACAACAAATTTAAACTAGTCTCTAGGTTTTGTCCTTCAAGATATCTCTAACTCCATCCAAAGGAACCCAAAGCAAGATAGAAGTCATCAAGAATGTCAACTAAAAAATATATCCAGTCAGGGTTGTAAAAGTTCACCATAACACCATACTACATAATATATTACATGCATGAAGGAAGCAATAATAAGAAAAACGAACTATATGCATGACATGAAAGAGTATAATTATAACGTAAGGACAACATGACAGTCGACTCGATGGAAAGGAAATGA
>JANAVB010029019.1:313926-402104 GCA_029216955.1 Iris pallida | reverse complement strand
TGCTGAAATTGAACGTGGTAGGTCAGCCTTGGCATGCTAGGTAGAACCGTAGCCAATACATCTTATGGAGGATCCAATCTTATTAGTCCCACCAAAGCTTACTCCATTTATGAAAGTGAACTCCAGTTCATTAGTACTATGTATCAGGTAGGTAACTAATCTCATCCACATATGATGTAAGATAGTATATGAGATACAAGTACTGAAAGGATAAACATAGTACATGAAGATAACCTCTTCGATTAGAGGTGAGCATTTTTCAGTTTTAGATTTACAATTAAACTGAATTGTACCAAATAAGAGATACGGTTTAGTTCGAACTTTTTTGTTCGAGTTCGGTTTTGAAAATACTAAATTCCTTGCTCCGTGTCGATTTTGGGTTTTAATTTCTATCCAAAACCAAAAATTGAATAAGACTTATAAAATTAATATTTTATGATTAAAAATGTATATTTTGGGTATATTTTGAAATAAATTTATATATTTTTTGAAGCTTAACATAGATAATTTAACAACAAATCCAACTTTATGTCCAACTTTGAACTCTATATATATATATATATATATATATATATATATATATATATATATATATATATATATTTTGAATTCAATTTAACCACAATGGGACCGACCATTAAACAAAAAGAATAGACATATCAAACAAAAGTGAAAAAACTGAATTGATTATACCGGTTCGGTTCAGTTTCAATTATGGCTAATTTTATTTCGATTTTGCTTGGGGGTTTTAGAATTTTAGTTTATTTGGGTTTTGACTATTGACAACGACACACACATATAGAGAGAGAATCAACGAAAGAAAGATGTCTCGTCCGTCCCTTGGTATCCAACGACTTCTTTATGATGCATCCAATGGTGTAAAAAACTTGTGTACATTTGCTCATTTAGATACCTATATATATATATATATATATATATATATATATATATATATATATATATATATGCCAATGGCCTTGTAGCCTACCGGTCAGGGCCTTTGGCACCCGGGGCATTGGACGGAGTTCGAGCCCCCAAGGGACGGCTTGGTGGTTCGCCCACGGCCCCCGGGCCAGGTGGTGGCTGGGTGTCTTCGACACGGCCGTTTGGTTTAAAATATATATATATATATATATATATATATATATATATATATATATATATATATATATATATATATATTGGAAAAAGGTAAATTTTATTCCAAAAGAAAGTCATAATCATACAACATACAATCTGAGTGGGACTCCCACTCAGCATTCATCCATTCTCCATAGCCTTCACATCAAATTCAATGTTATGGAGAATGCCAACCGGAGGTGTGACTAGTCCCTCAAAGATCCAGCGGTTTCGCTCCCGCCAAACATGACAAACCGAAGCCGCCTGACGAATTCTGGCTGTACGGAACCAGTCCTGACCTCGACCCCTGCTATCTCGAATCACCGTGATGATGTCCCCAATGTATTTACCAGAGGCGCACACTCCCAATAACCGACTCTGCTCCGACCATATCTGCCATGCCAGAGTGCACTCGAAAAAGATATGTTTAATAGACTCAGGCTCCAAACCGCAAAGCACACATTTGGGGTTCGGCACTGGCACTCCAAAAGAACTCAGGCGATCCCTCGTCAAGAGTCGACCCAGAAGAAGCTTGTAAACACACAACTGTATCTTTCTGGCCAGACCCTTACACCAGACGAACTCGTAATCAGGACTCAGGAGAAAAGTGTGCCGGGTAAGATTGTAGCAAATACGGAACTGGAACTCCCCCGAGCCCGAAGATGCTCAAGTCGGCTCCCAAATCCACCGATCCGCAGGCAAAGCCGGATCAATGACTGTAGACATAATTAACCCTCCCAGCTCCTCAGTGTACCGATAAGATTTCGGCCTCCACTCTCCATCTCGTAAGATCCGACTACACGTCAGACCACGCCTGTTCTCCGTGTGAGTCGGGGATCCCCTGATGTCTAGCAACGAATGTCGATCTATCCAAGGGTCCTGCCAGAGGTCCATACCCGACCCATCCTTCATGATCCTCCGGATAGCAGACTTGAGCACACCCCTGTGTCTCAAGACAGTCTTGAACATGACAGAATGGTTGTTATCAGGAGAACACGTCCAGAAATTGCCCTGCTTCACGTATCTGCTGTGCATCCAGTCCGCCCAGAGAGACCCCCCGCTAATGAATCTTCAGGCCAACTTGAGCGCAGAGGCCTCCCTGATCTCCAGCAACGGCCTGAGCCCCACACCTCCCTCCTTCCTGGGACGACAGAGCTGTTCCCACGAGATCGCATACATACCCCTCCTCCAAAGGAAATCAGCACATAGACGCTCCACTCGCCGAATGGTGGCCACCGGGAGAAGGATGGACTGTAGCCAAAAATGGGCCACCGTCGAGATCACATATCTGATCAGCTCAATGCGTCCGCCAAAAGACAGACCGGCGGCTTGCCAGCCTTCTACTCTCCGCTGGACATACTCTACCAGGCCCTGGCAGTCCTGATCCCGTGCATAATTGACTGTGAATGGCACTCCTAAATAACGCACCGGAAGATCACTCCTCGCGATACCCAGGACATCAGCCCGCTCCTACTTCTGGGAACACCGGGAACTGAAGTAGACCCGACTCTTATCCCTGTTCAGTTGGAGACCCGAGAAGGACTTCAAATCTTCCATAATGCCCGCAAGCGTCGGCAACCCCGTCGTCGAAGGCTGGATGAAGACCAGTAGATCATCAGCATATATGAGGTGGGTAACTGGAGGGTCCATCCTTCGAAACAGAGGCACCAGCCGTCCACGGTACACTGCCAGGTCCATCAAACAAGTAAAGTATTCCATCACAAGCGTGAACAGGTAAGGGGACAATGGGTCACCTTGCCTAAGCCCACGGTTGCTCTGGATGTACCCATAAGGAACGCCCTGGATGAGAACTGAGAAAGTAGGGGACGTGATGCACTCCCTGATCAACGCAACCCAGTGATCCGTGAATCCCATGGCAGACATCAGATGGCAGAAGAAGTCCCGATTGACCATGTCATACGCCTTCCTCAGGTCCAGTTTAACACAAGCTTTCTTCCCACCAGGTCTGCTGAATCCCCTCACCATCTCATGAGCCAGGAGGCTATGCTCTGCAATCGACCTCCCCTTGATGAACGCAGCCTGGTTTGGAGAAACCAAGTCCTGCATGATTCCTTCCGCCGGCACATAAGGTGCGTAATTATCTTATAAAGATAATTACAGCATGTAATAGGTCTGAAATCTGCCAATGCTGTCGCGCCCTCCTTCTTAGGCACCAAGGTCAGGAAAGTGTGATTCAGCTCCTTCAAAAGCTTTCCCTTAGTGAAGAACTCCTGGACCACCTCCACGACCTGAAGCTTCAGAATATCCCAATGGCGCTTGAAGAATCCACTGCTGAAGCCATCTGGACCAGGGGCCTTGTTGGGGTTTGCCACCTTGACAATAGATTCCACCTCCTCCAATGTGACAAGAGTAAGTAGGATGCTATTCCCAAATGGAGTCACCAACCGCTTCGTAACAACCTCTGGGAACACGGACAGGTAGTCAGTCTGGAAATATAAATCAGAATAGTACCTGACAGCCTCGTCCTGTATCTCAGTCGGCGTCCCCACCAGAGTGCCATCCGCATCAAGAAGCTGGGATATATGATTCCGATTCTGTCTAGTCCGGATAACGTCATAGAAGAACTTGGAGCACCGGTCTCCATCCTTCAACCAGGAACATTTGGCTCGCTGAGCCGAGCTAATTTCCTTCTACAGCCTCAGAATGTTGACATCTCCAATCAGCTCCTTTTCTCTAGCCGCCAGATCTCCATTCAGCATGTCAGCTTGCAAATCCTGCTGCAAAGATCTCAACTCAGCCTCCTTATCTTCTAGAGTGGTTTTGGGCAACCCCTGCACCCAACTCCTGAGAGCTCTCTTCGTGGCCTTGAGGCGACGAACCAATCGGAATTGAGCCGTCCCCTCCTGACCGCTAGACAGCCCCTCTACGACAGCCTCTAGGTAGCCCTCCGAGAGATACCAACTGTTGTTATATACCTGAACAGACGGAACTTTTCAAGAGATCAAGCAGAGAAGCCAACCCTGATGGGAGAGTGATCGCTCGTCCCAGCTGCCAGACCCTCTGCCGAAGAGTTAGGGAAGTGACGGAACCACTCCCCGTTGCCCAGAGCTCGATCATGCTGACAAGCAACCCTGTTGTGAGTTGCTTTGTTATGCCAAGTCCAGATGAAGCCTGAGCGAGACAGTTCCCGAAGCCCCGCAAGCAGGAGGCATATCTGAAAATCATAAAGGATATAATCGAGAACCGGACGACCACCCAGCTTTTCCCCATGATGCATAAGAGCATTGTAGTCCCCGATCAAGAGTAGAGGGAGCCTCGACGACTCAACAACAGCGAAAACATAAGAGATGTCGCTTCATAGTGACTCCCTTCTCCTTCTTTCATTGTGGCCGTAGACCGCCCCCAGCAAGAACCGGAAGCCACCTTTGTTCACGAAGGAGATGGAAATCAACTGTTCCGTCATCAAGATCAAGTCACCATCCCAACTATTCGAGTTCTAGCGAACCCCAATCCTGGCTATTTCACAAAGGGCCAGGTTGTGCAGCTGGGCCCAATGAGAAGGGGTCCGCCGAGTAAGGGTCTTCTCTCCTTCGATCTTGGATTCTAAAATAACAGAAATATCACACTTCTCTCTGTGGAGCACCCCACATATCTCTCTTTACCTCCCTAGCGAACACGCCCCCCTCACATTCCAGACAATAATGGCCATTACTTAAAGAGAGGTGGGGTCCCCCTGGAAAACTCTCGGATCAGCACCTGGGGGAAGTGCCGCACCCGTCGCTAAAGAGTCCTCCTCCATCCCAGACGAAACCGCCTGTTGTGGAGTGACCTGAGATAGAACCAACGCCCAGGCAGGATTGTCAACACACACCGCCTCCTCTCTGTCCGAAGTATGACCCACCACCATTGAGGGGCCATCCCTTAACATACCGACAATGCGCCTCTTCCTACAGTAAACCTGCCCTCCAGACGATCCGCATCCCCTCGTGCCTCAATCTTCGACTCCGCCATACCTCTAGTAACTATACTACTCAGCCCCTGGCCAGTGGACGTGGCCCCACCCATGGAAACCAGCTGGGTAGATACAACGAGGCTCAAACCGCCATCACTCACAGGATGAGTATCCTTCCCCTCCAAGACCTCCTCTCCGCTCTCATCTCTGACATCCATATCACAGGGGGCTTCTGGAACCACACTAGGGGGGATAATAGGATCTGCCGAAAGTCCAACCTCCGAACAGGCACTGGCCAGATGCCGGAAGCAGGAGCATCGAGAACAGGTAAGTGGAACCCATTCATACTCCACCTTCTGGGTAAGCACCTCTCCAGAAGGAATCACATATTCTACCGTCTTTGGGAGCTCCCCCCTGCCCGAATCTCCACAAATATCCTCACGTACATCAACCGCGTCCGGAACACAGTAGCTTCATCTACCTTAATCGGGGTGCCCACCAAACTGGCCAGCCGCATCAACAGAGGTATGCTCCAAAACCGGACCGGGAACTCAGGGAATCTGTGAAACCCATAGTTGTAATTAATTATTAAATTGTGTTTTATTATTATTATTATTGGTAAAATTATTATTATTATTATTAAATAATTTTGGAGTGCAAATGATTTCAAAAATATAATAACAAGGCTTTTGAGTTTAGACCCAGACCCGACTCCAGAACCCAGACCCAGGCCTGAGCCAAACCCAATCTTTTTTCCTATTTCCAAATCTGGTTTGACTTAGTTTATATTAATAAAAAAAAGAAAGAAGAAATATTAGCTGGTCCCGTAGGACCAGCCCCCTCACTCACGTAGGACTCATTCACCCACTCCTATTCATCCTCCCTTCCTTTACTTTTAACCACACATTATTCACCCCATCCCCCTTTAATACACACGATCCCCACCCCCTTGGCTCCCGTTCACAGAAGAACAATTTTTTCACTCTCTTCTCTCTCTAAACTCCCTTCAATACTTCTCACCAACTCTCTGGAGCACAGCACTTCCCCAAACCCTTTCGCTGCCGACCGAGATCCCCCTCGGCCGCTCCCTCCGGCCAGCCCCCGACCGTGCACCCCCGCGCGACCCTTTCCGTCGGCTCTCCGGCGACCGTGCGCCCCTCCGTGCTGTTTCCCGCGAGCGCGCCGCCCGACTCCGGCGACCGCGCTTCTCCGCCGACTCCTCCGCGGCTGCCCTTGGCTGACCGCCGACCAGCACCCCCGTCCAGCGCCCCCCCGCGGGTCCGCCCCGATCAGCGCACCCTTCGGCGCCATCTCTGCCGACAGTGCCCCGTTGGCCCTCCCTGGCCGACCTAGCCGCTGTCCCGCCGACAGCCCCTGTCTTCAGCGTCCCCGAGCTCGCTGCCTTTGGTGAGCTTTCCTGTTGTTCTCCGCCGTGCACTAGTTCTGAGTCCTTCGGCGTTCGTCGTCGTCGCCGCTGGTTTCAGCGCTGACCTGGGAATTACGTCGCTGATTTGGATCTATCTTTCTTTCTATATTCATCTGAGAGCTCTAGCCGAGCAATCCGAGGTATAACCCCCATGTCCCGCTATTTTATTATTATTGTCGATGATGAAATGGTCCCCGGTTCCCTTTTGGGAATTCGGTTTTAGCGGCGACGTAATTTTTCGGGACTTTCGGAAAGTCCTGTGAGTTATTTTGCATTCCCGAAGTATTTCGGGAATGGTTTTTGGTATGTTTTAGTTTCTGGAAATTTTCGGGAACGTTCTGTGACTTGTGGATTTGGAATCGAACTTCCGAAATTATTTCGGGTCGTCCCGATTATTCTGTGGATTGGCTGTGGATGTTATATATATATAAAATGTGAGTTTTTCCCTGGTTTGGGACTTGCAGGAATTATCGGCGCCATTTTCCCAGTTTTTGGGTTGACCAAAAACAGAGGAGATGCTGCCCGATTTTTCCGTAAATTCTGAATTATTTTCAAAATGAATTTAAAATGATTTTCGGAATTTATTTGATATTTATTTTTGGGTGACGATCGTACCGGTCAATGGACCCGGCTAAGTGCAAACGATACCGGCCCCGCCCGGACGTTGAGGCAATTAGCCAAGATGAGGATCGGACCATTATCTGAGACTTACTATTTATCTTCATTTTTATTATTTATTTTTCGTTTAAATTCTGTTTATATTTAATTTCTATTTCAGTTTAGGACTAACGGCAGTTTATCTTATTTTAATTTATGTAAATAAATTGTAATGGGCATAAGCCCAGCTGGCTGGTCTGTGACTGTAATAGATTAGATTTCCTGTCTTTTCTGGTTTTCGTGTTTTTATTATTTAACGATTAAAATGATTAAAAAGTATTTTTCGTATAAAATTAATTAATATTTTCTCACCTAAAATTGACAAGTTTATTAATAATTAAAAATCACGTGTTTTCTCACTAAAATAAGAGAATTAGTTTTATATTTATATTTATATAAAATTACCAAGTTTTCCTAATAATCTGGCATCGACGATGATTTCCCGAATCAAAAGTATAAAACGATCATTTTTCTCTCGTATTAAATTAACGCACTAATAACCGTGTTTTCTGTGTTTGGTTAATTAAATAACTAAAATTGGACTAGGACGCAAATAGAGATTACAACTAGTATAGTTAAGTTGGTTAACCCGAAAGCTGAGTCTATCTCTCGAATGTAGGAATTCGAGGACAACTCTAAACTTCCCGTCTCAGAGTCGTCCACCTCTCCAGTCATTTTCCTGAGGCAAGTATAGTTTATGTTAGTTTACAGTTATTTATTTAATCGTTTTACTGCATGTCTAAACTACGACTCAAACACGAAACTCTCACCGAGAGTACTGTACTGTAACTATTGGGGACTGGGGAATAGCGTAATAATTATGACCACTACTGTAACAAAACCCATTATCCCTCCTGTAACAAACCCAAGCCGGTCATATGTCATTACCTGTTCAAATCACTGTTTTATATTGTAACAAACCTATTTTAAAACTGTTTAGAACTGCATGATTCTATTTCTTATTTAACTGCTTAATTAGCATGAATTGTACTTTGCTCCCTCCTGACTGAAGATATATTTTTAGGCGATGTTGAGGATGCTGAGCTGTGTTACAACAGCTATTACGACCCTGAGTTGTATCCCGTTGTACTGCCAGAGTCCCCGCAGGAGGACGATGGAACTGAGGCTGATAGATAGATTTTTCCTTTTCTGCATTTTGTTTATTTCAAATCTGTATTTCCTTTCAGAACAATTTTCATTGTATTTAAATTTCAGTTTAATAAAGTTTATTTTTGAAGTTGAGTTGTGACAAATAGTTGTGTTGTTGTAATGGTTACCTGCTACTGAACAGCTTACTGCCGCCGTCTCAACAACGGTACAGGCTGGGTATGATCCGACTAGACCCAGATTATTGGGATCGGGTCGTGACATGTTTTCAGTGGTGGCCCATGCAGGTCGTACAACAACTTAGGAAAAACATACCTAGAAACAATTAGAACACTAGAACATTGATTTGTCACGACATAGGACCGAATTATATAAATAAATATTTTTGTTTGATTATAGACTGGTAGGATACCTTGCTTATATATGTACCCTAAACCTTCCAGATCATGGCCAAAGGAAAGACTACTAGATCCGGCCCTGCTGACGACGAGGTGTCATCAACTGATCACACCCCTTCTCAAGCACGCCGGGACCCACTTCCCTTGCAGCTGACAGACAGTCCTCATGCTGTACCAGCTCCCCGGCCCGTTTACGCTTCCACAGCGCAAGCGGCAGAACCGACACTTTCCCGGGCTGAGCCGCAGACCCCTGCGGTAGTGCCCGCACCAGCTGCTCCACCAGTGCCCGTGGATCCCACTGACCTAGTGGGAATGCTACGAGGAGTGCTTGAAGCACATAGAGCTCAAGCAGAAGCCCACAGAGAGCAGACTGCTGCCCAAGCTGAAGCCCATCGCGAGCAGATCGCGATTATGAGAGAAGGCATGGAGAATGCCCACAACGTGGCTATGGCTGCCCTCGAGAGAGGAGGAACCACTTCGTCAGGGCCACGACCTGCCAAGGTAAGCATGATTCAGGAGTTAAGTTATATTTCTTTAAAGGCCATTCTTTTGATTAGAGGCGTATTATTGCATGAAGGTTGGAGATATAGAAAGTTTTAAGAAGCAAGACCCTCGACCCTTCAAAGGAACCGAGGGTATCATCTACGCCGACGAATGGCTAGACCATATGGAGCGTCTCCTGAGCGTCGCTCGACTCCCGTAGGACCTCAAGGCTGAAGCTATAGGACTCCAACTACAGGATGTGGCGAGCATCTGGTATCGGAATGAACCCCGACTCCAGGATAAGCAGCTCGACTGGGACACCTTCAAGAAGCTGTTCCGCAGGAAGTTTTTCCCGACATCGGAGATGCGGGAAATGGAGAGGCAATTCCAGAACCTGAAGCAGGGTAACATGACGGTCAGCGAATATGCGACAGAGTTCGGCCGACTAAGCTGCTTTGTCCAGAACCTGGTAGCTGACCCCAAGGATCGTGCTGAGCGATTCAGGTATGGCTTACGAGAAGAGATTCGCACCCCTGTGATCGCAGGTGGCGCGAAGACCTATGAGAGGATCCTGATCCGAGCTCAGGATGTGGAGAAGACCCAGCCTTCTCGATCCAAGAGAGAGTACCCTGGAACTTGCAACTTCCAGGGTAATCAGAAGAGGCCCAACAACAACAACAGCAGCAGGCCCTCGCACCACCAGCAGCATCATCATCAGGCGAGAACCAATGACAGAGCACACCAGAAGCAGATCCCTGTCTGCGACTATTGCAAGAGACCGGGCCACCAGTCGAACATCTGCAGGAAGAGGCTAGGACACTGCCTAGTCTGTGGGTCTGCCACCCACCAAGTGAAGGACTGCCCCATGTCAGGCCACCGACCAGAAACCAACCAGCAGAGAGCTCCCCTGCCTACTCAGCAACAACAGTTTGGACAGCACCAGCAGAAGACTGGGCGAGCTTTTGCCCTAGCAGCTGATGAGCAGGAGCCAGAGCAGGAACCCACCGCAGATGTCATCACAGGTTCCATTTATGTGTTTTCACATCCTGCTCTAGCAATATTTGATTCGGGTGCATCACATAGTTTTATTTCATCCAAGTTTATATCTGCACACCACATAGATTCGGGACTTAGCAAGGTGGTTAGTAGGGTTATGACCGGTGGTGGACCTATACCCATCACTGAGGCTTGTAATTGTCCCATAACCATCTTTGGCCATCAGTTCTCAACACCTTTACTAGTGATGCCCCTGCCCAACTATGATGTAGTCCTAGGGATGGACTGGTTAAGTGAACAGCATGCGCTGATTGATTGTCACCGAGGTTGTGTAATCTTCAGCCCACCAGGAGAACCGGAGTTTGTAATCTCTAGGGCTCCGGAAGATATGAAGAGTATTTTTTACTCCTCTATCACCGAAGAACCCGGGCCTCCTCACCCTATTATTGCGGAATTTATGGATGTCTTTCCAGATAATCTTCCAGGATTGCCGCCGGATCGAGGTATGGAATTCACCATCGATCTAGTACCCGACTCTTCCCCTATTTCTCGGGGATGCTACAGAGTCAACCCCAAGGAGGCTAAGGAGATGAAGGATCAGATCGACGAGCTGAAGTCGCAAGGATTTATCAGAGACGGAGCTTCACCCTAGGGAGCACCAGTTTTGTTCGTGCCCAAGAAGGATGGAACCGTGCGGATGTGCATCGACTACCGGGCGCTGAACAACATCACCATCAAGAACAAGTACCCCCTGCCCCGGATCGACGACCTGTTTGATCAACTGAGCGGAGCCAAGGTATTTTTGAAGATAGATTTCAGATCAGGCTACCATCAAATCAAGGTCAGGAAGGAGGATATTTCCAAGACGACGTTCAACACCAAGTATGGACAATCTGAATTCTTGGTCATGCCGTTTGGACTGACGAATGCTCCTGCGGTATTCATGAACCTCATGAACAAGGTTTTCCATGAATATCTGGATCAGTTTGTTGTTGTCTTTATCGACGACATACTGATCTACTCGAAGACGGAGGAAGAGCATGAAGAGCACTTGAGGAAAGTGCTGAGTACCTTGAGGAAGGAGAAGCTCTATGGTAAGCTATCCAAATGTGAATTCTTTTTAGACAAGGTGGAATTTTTGGGCCATGTTGTCACAGGAAAAGGAATTTCGGTGGATCCAAAGAAGATAGCTGTTATTGAGAAGTGGACTGCACCAAACTCGGTTGCAGAGATCAGGAGCTTTTTGGGACTAGCTGGCTACTACCGGAAGTTCGTGAAGGATTTCTCCAAGATTGCGGAGCCAATGACGAAGCTTACCAGGAAGAACGAGGAGTTTATATGGTCTGAAGCATGCCAGTCAGCTTTTGAGGAACTGAAGAAGAGGCTCACAACTGCGCCGATACTTGCGCTACCCACAGGTACTGGCGGTTTCTCAATCTATAGTGATGCTTTCTGAAAAGGACTGGACTGCGTTCTTCAACAACACGGGAAAGTGATTGCCTATGCATCTAGACAATTGCGGACTCATGAGAAGAACTACCCCACATATGACTTGGAGCTTACAGCGGTAATTTTTGCTTTGAAGCTATGGAAGCACTACCTGTATGGAGAGAGAGTGGAAATATTTACGGACCACAAAAGTCTGAAATATGTTTTCACTCAGAAGGAGCTGAACATGAGACAAAGACGATGGCTGGAGCTGATGAAGGATTTTGATATCAACCTGCAGTACCATCCGGGTAAGGCTAATGTTGTTGCAGATGCACTTAGTCGTTACCCAATAGCGATGTTCTTGACCAAGGAGCGCCATTTGCTGGAGGACATGGAGAAGCTTGGATTGGAAATTGTACTGTCCGAAGAAGAGATGAAGAAACTTGGAAGAGAAGCCATCGTACCAGGAGCTGAATCATCATTGATGCAGTTGCAAGTGCGTTCGAGTCTTATGGACAGGATCAAGGAGACACAATTCCATGACGAGACGCTTTGCAAAATCAGAGACCAAGTGCTGGCAGGAACACTTGAAGGATTCTCAATCGCCAGCGACGGAGCATTGAAGAATAGTACGAGGCTGTGCGTACCAACTGGCGAACTGAGGAACGAGCTGATGCAAGAAGCGCACCAGTCGCAGTATTCCATACACCCTAGAGCCAACAAGATGTACCGGGATATACGGACTATAGTATGGTGGTACGGAATGAAGAAGGACGTATCCAGGTATGTGGCTAGATGTTTAATTTGTCAGCAAGTTAAAGCCAGCAGGCAGAGACCAGCAGGATTATTGCAGCCGCTTGACATTCCGGAGTGAAAATGGGAGCACATAACGATGGATTTTGTATCTGGACTACCTCGATCCCAAGGAGGGAAGGATGCCATCTGGGTTATAGTGGACCGACTGACAAAGTCAGCTCACTTTATCCCCTTCAAGGTTGGTTTATCTACCGAGAAGTTGGCAGCACTGTACATATGGCACATCTACCGGATTCATGGAGTTCCGGTAAGTATCGTATCTGACAGAGATACCAGATTTACTTCATATTTTTGGAAGAGTTTGCATGACAGGTTGGGAACCCAACTGAAGTTCAGCACCGCCTACCACCCTCAGACTAACGGGCAATCGGAGAGAACAATCCAGACGCTAGAAGATAAGCTGAGATCCTGCGTCCTAGAATTTGGAGGGTCTTGGGAAGACCATTTGCACTTGGTAGAGTTCTCTTACAACAACAACTACCAAGCTAGCATCGGGATGACACCATTCGAGGCACTCTATGGACGTCGTTGCCGCAGCCCTCTTGCCTGGGACGACGTCGGAGAACGAGTGTTGCTTGGACCTGAGATGGTGACCGAAGCAGCAGAGAAAGTGAGAATGATTAGAGACAAGCTCCGGATAGCCCAAGACAGACAGAAGCATTGGGCCGATTGCAGCAGACGGCCTTTGGAATTTGAAGCAGGCGACAGTGTATTTGTGAACATCTCGTCTACCAGAGGAACAATTTGCTTCGACAGAGCAGGAAAGTTAAGCCCCAGGTATATTGGTCCATTTGAAATACTTAACGGGATTGGAGAAGTGGCTTATCGGGTGGCTCTACCCCCAAGTCTCGAAGGCGTCCACAACGTCTTCCACGTCTCGCTGCTGAGACGCTACATCCCAGACCCGAGCCATATCTTGGACCATTCAGAGCTGGAGATTGGACCCAGCCTCACAGTGTCGAAGAAACCAGTGGCAATTTTGGACCGAGGCGAGAAGAGGACCAGGAACACCGTGACGCCAATAGTCAGAGTGATGTGGCGGCACAACTCACCAGGCGAGTCGACCTGGGAGCGAGAAGACCAGATGCGAGAGCAGTACCCGTACCTGTTTGAGACTTGAGGTAATCCCTAACCTTACTTTAATTTCGAGGACAAAATTCTCTAAGGAGGGAAGATTGTGAAACCCATAGTTGTAATTAATTATTAAATTGTGTTTTATCATTATTATTATTGGTAAAATTATTATTATTATTATTATTATTATTATTATTATTATTATTAAATATTTTTGGAGTGCAAATGATTTCGAAAATATAATAACAAGGCTTTTGAGTTTAGACCCAGACCCGACTCGAGAACACAGACCCAGGCCTGAGCCAAACCCAATCCTTTTTCCTATTTCCAAATCTGGTTTGACTTAGTTTATATTAATAAAAAAAAAAGAAGAAATATTAGCTGGTCCCGTAGGACCAGCCCCCTCACTCACGTAGGACTCATTCACCCACTCCTATTCCTCCTCCCTTCCTTTACTCCTAACCACACATTATTCACCCCATTCCCCTTTAATACACACGATCCCCACCCCCTTGGCTCCCGTTCACAGAAGAACAATTTATTCACTCTCTTCTCTCTCTAAACTCCCTTCAATACTTCTCACCAACTCTCTGGAGCACAGCACTTCCCCAAACCCTTTCGCTGCCGACCGAGATCCCCCTCGGCCGCTCCCTCCGGCCAGCCCCCGACCGCGCACCCCCGCGCGCCCCTTTCCGTCGGCTCTCCGGCGACCGTGCCCCCCTCCGCGCTGTTTCCCGCGAGCGCGCCGCCCGACTCCGGCGACCGCGCTTCTCCGCCGACTCCTCCACGGCTGCCCTTGGCTGACCGCCGACCAGCACCCCCGTCCAGCGCCCCCCCGCGGGTCCGCCCCGATCAGCGCACCCTTCGGCGCCATCTCTGTCGACCGTGCCCCATTGGCCCTCCCTGGCCGACCTAGCCGCTGTCCCACCGACAGCCCCTGTCTTCGGCGTCCCCGAGCTCGCTGCATTTGGTGAGCTTTCCTGTTATTCTCCGCCGTGCCCTAGTTCTGAGTCCTTCAGCGTTCGTCGTCGTCGACGCTGGTTTCAGCGCTGACCTGGGAATTACGTCGCTGATTTGGAGCTATCTTTCTTTCTATATTCATCTGAGAGCTCTAGCCGAGCAATCCGAGGTATAACCCCCATGTCCCGCTATTTTATTATTATTGTCGATGATGAAATGGTCCCCGGTTCCCTTTTGGGAATTCGGTTTTAGCGGCGACGTAATTTTTTGGGACTTTCGGAAAGTCCTGTGAGTTATTTTGCATTCCCGAAAAATTTTGGGAATGGTTTTTGGTATGTTTTAGTTTCTGGAAATTTCCGGGAACGTTCTGTGACTTGTGGATTTGGAATCGGACTTCCGAAATTATTTCGGGTCGTCCCGATTATTCTGTGGATTGGCTGTGGATGTTTTATATATATAAAATATGGGTTTTTCCCTGGTTTGGGACCTGCAGGAATTATCGGCACCATTTTCCCAGTTTTTGGGTTGACCAAAAACAGAGGAGATGCTGCCCGATTTTTTCGTAAATTCTGAATTATTTTCAAAATGAATTCAAAATGATTTTCGGAATTTATTTGATATTTATTTTTGGGTGACGACCGTACCGGTCAATGGACCCGGCTAAGTGCAAACGATACCGGCCCCGCCCGGACGTTGAGGCAATTAGCCAAGATGAGGATCGGACCATTATCTGAGACTTACTATTTATCTTTATTTTTATTATTTATTTTTCGTTTAAATTCTGTTTATATTTAATTTCTATTTCAGTTTAGGACTAACGGCAGTTTATCTTATTTCAATTTATGTAAATAAATTGTAATCGGCATAAGCCCAGCTGGCTGGTCTGTGACTGTAATAGATTAGATTTCCTGTCTTTTCTAGTTTTCGTGTTTTTATTATTTAACGATTAAAATGATTAAAAAGTATTTTTCGTATAAAATTAATTAATATTTTCTCACCTAAAATTGACAAGTTTATTAATAATTAAAAATCATGTGTTTTCTCACTAAAATAAGAGAATTAGTTTTATATTTATATTTATATAAAATTACCAAGTTTTTCTAATAATCTGGCATCGACGATGATTTTCCGAATCAAAAGTATAAAACGATCATTTTTCTCTCGTATTAAATTAACGCACTAATAACCGTGTTTTCTGTGTTTGGTTAATTAAATAACTAAAATTGGACTAGGACGCAAATAGAGATTACAACTAGTATAGTTAAGTTGGTTAACCCGAAAGCTGAGTCTATCTCTCGAATGTAGGAATTCGAGGACAACTCTAAACTTCCCGTCTCGGAGTCGTCCACCTCTCCAGTCATTTTCCTGAGGCAAGTATAGTTTATGTTAGTTTACAGTTATTTATTTAATCGTTTTACTGCATGTCTAAACCACGACTCAAACACGAAACTCTCACCGAGAGTACTGTACTGTAACTATTGGGGACTGGGGAATAGCGTAATGATTATGACCACTACTGTAACAAAACCCATTATCCCTCCTGTAACAAATCCAAGCCGGTCATATGTCATTACCTGTTCAAATCACTGTTTTATACTGTAACAAACCTGTTTTAAAACTGTTTAGAACTGCATGATTCTATTTCTTATTTAACTGCTTAATTAGCATGAATTGTACTTTGCTCCCTCCTGACTGGAGATATATTTTTAGGCGATGTTGAGGATGCTGAGCTGTGTTACAACAGCTATTACGACCCTGAGTTGTACCCCATTGTGCTGCCAGAGTCCCCGCAGGAGGACGATGGAACTGAGGCTGATAGATAGATTTTTCCTTTTCTGCATTTTGTTTATTTCAAATCTGTATTTCCTTTCAGAACAATTTTCATTGTATTTAAATTTCAGTTTAATAAAGTTTATTTCCGAAGTTGAGTTGTGACAAATAGTTGTGTTGTTGTAATGGTTACCTGCTACTGAACAGCTTTCTGCCGCCATCTCAACAACGGTGCAGGCTGGGCATGATCCGACTAGACCCAGATTATTGGGATCGGGTCGTGACATGTTTTCAGTGGTGGCCCATGCAGGTCGTACAACAACTTAGGAAAAACATACCTAGAAACAATTAGAACACTAGAACATTGATTTGTCACGACATATGACCGAATTATATAAATAAATATTTTTGTTTGATTATAGACTGGTAGGATACCTTGCTTATGTATGTACCTAAACCTTCCAGATCATGGCCAAAGGAAAGACTACTAGATCCGGCCCTGCTGACGACGAGGTGTCATCAACTGATCACACCCCTTCTCAAGCACGCCGGGACCCACTTCCCTTGCAGCTGACAGACCGTCCTCATGCTGCACCAGCTCCCCGGCCCGTTTACGCTTCCACAGCGCAAGCGGCAGAACCGGCATGGGGATGCATGGGGATGCAAAAATTGTGGGGATGCCTATCCTTCCTCTATATATATATATATATATATATATATATATATATATATATATATGTATATATATATAGGTCTGGACCGTGAGTTCTGCGGAAGTCCCCGTCCGTTGGATCGAGCCCCCCCTCCCCCCTCTCCTCTCCAATCCGATGGTGCAAGAGGGACGGGACTTCGGCAGTACTCCCGCGTCGGGAATTTTCATCTGTATATATATATATATATATATATATATATATATATATATATATATATATATATCGAGAAAGGATGGCCAGATTCGGGATACAAATAGGAAGCCTTACATGTGTGCTATGCGGAGGCGGGTCGAATTGCAGGACCGCATTTTCTTCCAATGCTCTGTATCTGGAGACATATGGAACAAATGCAAGAGACGTATGGACATTCCGGTAACAATAGAGAGGGGATACAACAGGTCATCGATGAGAGGTTGGCACTAAAGCGGCAGGGCTCAGATTTGTTTGACAAGGTTAGAATTAAACTTCATTAAGCCATATGGCATATATGGATGAAAAGAAATAAGTGCATATTCGAAGGTGCGACAACGTCCATCCTGGGGATTATGAACAACAATGAGACTAATGCTCTTATCATGGGATCCTAATGTGGAGGCCTAATCTAATGGGATGATGATGTAATATGAGATGTAAAGTTTATACCAGCAGTTTGCTTAGCAATAAAAAGTACCCTTGCTATATATATATATACAGGTAATTGTGGCGAACGCTCCCACAGGGAATCGATCTCCTGACCACTCGGGCCGCATGCATCTCTCTTAACATTAGGCTAGAGGTCATTTGCTGTCACGGCTCGTCCGCTTTTCGGGTACGAGTTCGTAGCCAAGTCCAGCCTACGCCGCAGTGTCGGCGTAGTACTCTTAGCCGACAATAAATAAAATGCTCATAAAATACTATCTTTATTGTTCATTCACAACAACTAAATCAATTACAAAATTTACAAGATTTATATTTAACCAAATACAATGTCTCACAAAATCTAATACAACAAATTTAAACTAACTAGTCTCTAGGTTTTGTCCTTCAAGATATCTCTAACTCCATCCAAAGGAACCCAAAGCAAGATAGCAAGTCATCAAGAATCTGTCAACTAAAAAATATATCCAGTCAGGGTTGTAACAAGTTCACCATAACACCATACTACATAATATAATATACATGCATGAAGGAAGCAATAATAAGAAAAACGAACTATATGCATGACATGAAAGAGTATAATTATAACGTAAGGACAACATGACAGTCGACTCGATGGAAAGGAAATGAATGAACAATATAGCAACCAAAGATCACGTGTACTGTACGTTTTATAATACCAAAGTTCAACATGTGGTTGGGTTAGGAATCGGACAATCAATATGTGGAGTGTATTGATCGAACAAACACTGTAAGACGGTCCCACGACCGAATAAACTCTGGGCTACAATGGGGTACCATATATCTACTAATCGTAGTCTCCCACCCGACTATCTCACAAGTACATGTCCAACACGGTTATCATTAACAACACGATAAACAAGAATCACGATAAAATAGAAATTAGGCATAAACATGTACAATACTATAACAACTCGTGTACAAGCAGTAATCATGGTCAATCAAGAACAGTGACAAACAAAAAATTTAAAGAGGTAACAGTGAAATCAACATAAGGATACATGTAATACAAATATAATGCCATAGCGAAACTTGCCTCGAGTTGGTTGCAGTTGACACAAAATAGTCGTAGAGGTCAAAACTACGCAAGATGGTCTCAACCGATGGGACGGACCGTGTCATTGAGTCCAGAGTAGTCAATTGGCTAGGGATGATATAGAAAAGTTCAAAGTTCGCAAAGGAATAAAAAAATAGACGATTGGCCATGGACAATATTTGATGAACAAAGAGATTTGGTATAGATAAATATCTACAATTATTTCAGAAAATATATATGAAAAACTCTACTTAGTCAAAATATTTAATAACTATATTAGAAAATTACTTATAATATTCGAAAACTATATTTGAAAATCAATTGTAAATAAAGCTAGGTTTTTTCCTTTATTCAAAATATACTATAAATAAATATATAACTATTTTGAGAAATATTTAAATATTTGGAAATTATATATAAGCTTTAAAAACTATATTCTTATTGATCAAAATAATTTTTCAGATAGATACTTGAAAACAGGTTTTAGGTCAAACTATAATTTAGAAAATTCAACAATAATATTTAAAAATGTTACGATAATATTTTAAAATCCAGAAAGCCATATTTAAAATACCCTAAAATAATACAACAATATATTTAAAGATATTAATTATAAATGAAACAATGATATTAAGTATAAAAATAACAAAATATTACTAAGTAGTACAACAGTAAATGTATGTATACTAACCATTAATAACCGATAAAATAACACTATACTTATCATTATTAGTAAAGGTTCTAAATAAAATAATATAATAATAAATGTAAAAATAAACCTTTACTTGCTCCCACGTACCAGAGGCAGAGTGTTTAGTAAAGAGAAGAAAATAAATTAGAAGAATTAAAACCAAAGAAGAAGGAGAAAGTGGATAGGGAAGTTTCAGCGAGAGAGAGAGAGAGAGAGAGATATCCAGGACATTAGGAGAGAGAGGTGTCACGACCCGATCCCAATGTAATGGGTCCAGTCGGATCATGCTTAGCCTGTACCGTTGTGAGACAGCGGCAATAAGCTGTATCAAGTAGTGAACACAAGCAAACAAAAACTAAAGCGGGAAAAGATAACATTTTATTAAATCTAGAAAATGGTCTGAAATGAAAATACAAACAAAACAAGCATTCAATTATTACATTGGTCTTTATTACAACTAAAAAGGAAATAAACTAAACCAATAGCACATCTATAGTCCTGCGGCTCCTTGGTCAGGTTCAGCTACCTCGTTAGGGTCGGACCAGGTCCGTAGAAAGAGCTAAAGGTGAGATCCTCGTCGTCATAGTCACCTAAAAATGTTGGTCTCCAGTCAGGAGGGAGCAAAAACATATTTTCACATCTAACATTCTAAATAATAATAAATGATCATGCAAGACAGTTTGAAAGTATTATATATTTTTGCTAAATAATAGTAAAAAGACAGTAGGCAATATTCCATAAGCTACAATGGTGCAATCTACAATAGTGCTTTTGAGTATATAATAGAATCTGTGACCGGCTGGATAGAGGCAATATGTATACTAGCATTCTGGCCAAAACGATAGTATACGGTACGGCTCAACCCCCTGTGCGGTAGGGATTAGCGCGAGAGAGGCAATCGATAAACAATGGCTTTGGTCACAGATGTTATACTACTCCCCCAATCAATCCCCGAGTCAATGAGTCAATGAGGCAATCAATCAATCCATCAATCAATTTGGAGTCCGAGAAGGATCCACTGTGAATCAGTGTCACTACAATACATAATTCTATTGAAGTAGTACATTTAATTATTAAATAAAATGCAGACATAAAAGATATAAAACTTGTTTTGGTTGTATCCTCGGTATGGAAAGCAACGACTAAAAAGGTGTCAGCTAGGGTTCAGGGATCTGAACCTACATTAACATAAATCTGTCCTTGTTTGCCATTAAAATCTTTTGATGGAAATTTTAATACAAACAGAACAGTGTTACAATGTAGGACTTAGACGTAGTCCTAGGAGTACACTTTTGTTTATCTGGGTCCCTTGTGCCGATGGAGCGAGTGGTAATACGTTGACTCCGTTGACGATCTGACGACGGTTATCGGTTCTCTGAAGGTCTGAGTTGCTCTGGGTGCTGGAGCTTGCGGAGAGGAAGAAGACGTTGAGTGTCTGTATCTGCCTCGGTGGTTGTGCGATGTCTCTGTCTGTCTATATATGTTCGTGTGGAAGAAGGAGATGATCCCTCTATCTATAGTCTGCAGGCTAGCTGCTCATGCGCGCATATGTAGGATGCACCTAGACGCGGGGATGCCACATGGTGATTGCTGATGGAGGCACATAGACGATGCCTCCTGATTGAGGAGTTGAATTCTTCATGCTGCTGTTGTGGGCTGGCACGTAGCAGGGGGGAGAATCTTTCTGTTGCGGAGATCTTGGATGAATCGAGTCAAAGGACACGTGTTGTAGGCCCATGGCTCGGAGATCTCGAATTTGGTGGAGAATGATCTGGTAGGATGCGCCTTGGATTGGGCGCATGAGGAGGCTTTGGCTCGTAACCTTTAGGAGTCACGAACGATTCGGGGTGCATGGCTTTTGAGGCGCATGCTAGACTTCAGTTGTGACTTTACTTCTGTCTTTAGGGATCAGAGAAAAGTCTGAGGCGCATGGCTTTTGAGGTGCATGCAGAGCTTTGGGCGCATGGCTACGTGCGAGATGGTTTGGGCGGCCACGTGGCTTGTAACCATCGAAGGGGAGTAATGATGATGCTGACGTCGGCGACGCTTCGTTTTCTGAAAAAGATGTCAACTGTTCAGTCCTCGGGGGACGTGCTGCCAACTCTGTCAAACATCAGCATTTAATAAGTGGGCGCATCGATCTGCGTTCCACTAGGCACATGTAGACGCATGGGCGCATTCTCGTAAGGCGCTTGGTGCTGATGGGCGCGTCTGTATGATGCGCGGTCTTCATTGGTCCGTCTGTTGAGTTCTTCGAGTCATTAATGGCTCTCTGACTTAGCTGAATTCGAAGGGGTGAATTCATCATCATGAATACAAGTTCATTGCACTAACTTCGGGAAGGTTGCCACTTGGCGCATGGGTTTGATTTGCCCTGGCCTATGAATAGCAACAGTTTGAGAGAGTTTTGTTGTCTCTCCCTTGACTTCTCGACGAAGATGGATTCGATTGATCCTCCTCCTTGGCAAGACGTTGTACTGTAGGTGATGGTTCTCCTTATTCGAAGAAGCTTTGACGGTGAACTCTTTCAGAAGATAAGAGTCCCAGGATGGTAGATGCGCCTGTGTATTGACGAGGAAGTGATTCACTCTGACGGGACGGAGTGATGCACTGGGAGACAAGTACAACATGTTGCAACTGCTGGAACACAGACTGCCTTGGTGGTGGAGCCACTGTCTTACGGCAGCAACAGTTGATGACGACCGTAGCACAAGTGTGCCCTGTGAGGGGCGTATTATGCTTGTCGGTCGGCTCTCCTGATCGGCGTTTATGAATGATCACATTACGCAACTCGTTAGAGGAGAGTGCCACCTTCACACCCCCATCAGGCGCATGGCAAGGCCAAGCGCCAGGGTGGTCAAGTGAGATTGCCACATTTACACCCCCATCAGGCGCATGGCAAGGCCAAGCGTCGGGGTGGTCAAGTGAATGCAGCGCCCCTTGATCCAACACCAAACAGGCGCTCAGATCAGTAGTAGGGGTACAACACTTAAAATAACTTGAACGAACCTCGGACGCATAACCAGTGGAGGCACGGGAGTTCAAGACCACAGGGTTTGCCTTGCTCGACTTGGTTGCGAACGCAGTAGATGCGCCCAAGCGAGACAAGGACTTTGAAGGTCGGCTCGTTTCTGGCACAGAAGCACCCGAGTCGACCTTGTACAGCGTACCATCAGCAGCGCGCATGATTGTGAGCGCATGCTTCTGGTTTGCCGTTGGCATAGCACGTTTGAGGTGCATGGCCCATGCCGCCTTGGACTTCTTTGTACCAGCCCGCTGGGGCACATAGTACTCAGAGTCCAAATTATCCTCGCCATGACAGCGAGTGAAGAACTTGCAGCCAACCCAGAAGAAGAGAAGAACTACTGCAACTTTTGTGGCTCGAACGGGCTCTCTGGATAACGGGCTCCCTTTTCTTTATTTATTTTTTGGTGTCCTTTTCAAATGAGGCAAGAGGGCTATATATATAGAGTGGAATGAGACCTCTCTTTTTCTCCTTTTCGATGTGGGATTAAAAGTAATATCCCTCCTTTTTCATGCTTCTACAAGACCCCCTTCAAAGTTTTTAAAACTTTTGGACAAGTTTTGAAATACTTTGAACAAGAAACATGGATAGTATAGCTGTTCAGGTGTGACAATCCTATCAGAGGTAGTATGGACGTGATAGGTTTGGGTACTTCCACTGGGGAATTTATGTGGACTTATCATCCTTGGCATACCTTAGTTTTAGGTACAGATAATCAGTTGAGAGAGAGAGAGAGAACCAACATATTTACTCAGAGGTAGTATGGACATGATAAATATGGGATTGATGGTAGAGCTTTCCTACTCAGAGGTGATATGGACGTGGTAGGAATGACTCTGGAGGGAGGTACGCAGAACTACTCAGAGGAAATATGGACATGGAAGTTCTGCTGGGGATGTAATCCTTTACTTTTGAATAAAGAATGAAGGGTTTTGTGGTGTGTTCATTTTTGCTGTCATGAACTTGATAATTTGTGTAGACCTATTATCTTTTACGCACCTTGGTCTTTAGGTACAGATAATAAGTTCGAGAGAACCGACATATTTGTTCAGAGGTGATGTGGACGTAGCAAATATGGGATTCGAATGATGGAATCTTCCTACTCAGAGGTGTTATGGACGTGGTAGGAATGATTCTGGAGGATACGCAGAACTACTCAGAGATAATGTGGACGTAGAAGTTCTACGATCAATGTACGACAATGCAGGGGTTGTCTGTACGGGATGTTTACTCAGAGGTGATGTGGACATGGTAAACATGATGGGTAGCGTAGTCTTACGGAGTGTAAGATTCCGCTTTGTAGTGCATAAGGGGACAACTCAGAGGTGATGTGGACGTGGTTGTCCTTCTACTGGAGGATGCCACGGAACAGCTGGGTTCCAGAAGCATATGATTTTGTGGAAGGGAATTGTATGTGAGCCCTGATGATTGGGTCCACTGATCCTTTGTGGAAGTACATGTCTGAAAGATGTCAGGAGTAGTACTTCTTTAGGAACTTGCCGTTGATGGGCATCATGAACAAGTTCCCATTGGGTTTAGCGAGACGGTAAGCACCGTTTGAGTATACCGTCTCTATGATGAAAGGTCCTTCCCACTTGGGCTCAAACTTTCCTGATGTCTTATGAGTCAACACCATCGGCCACCTGACTGCCAGAACCAGGTCGCCTACTTGGAAAGTCCTTTGCTTGACTTTCTTGTTGAAAGCCTGTGATATACGGGCTTGGTAGAGTTCGATGCGTTGTTGAGCTAGGAGACGCTTTTCGTCAAGTGCCTCCAGTTCTCGCAGACGACGACGTTGATTATCCTCTTCTGTGAGTTAGTTTGTGATTGCTACGTGGAGGGAGGGTATCTGGATCTCGAGAGGTAGTACCGCTTCGCTCCCGTAGACCAGGAAGAATGGTGTGTTTCCTGTCGGGGTCCGTACCGTTGTGCGGTAGGCCCAAAGGCATTCGCCGAGCTTTTCGTTCCAGTCGCATTTATTGGATGAGACGACTTTTTTGAGTAGCCTGAAGATAGTCTTGTTGAACGCCTCGGCCAATCCGTTTGCTGCCGGATTGTAGGCGGTTGAGGCCACGTTTTGAATGCGATTCTTGTCATAGAATCTGTTGAAAACATGACTTATGAACTGAGGACGTTATCGTGGATAATCCTCCGGGATAGCCCGAAACGGTAGATGACATGGTGCTTGATGAAGCTGATCACCCTAGAGCTCTTCACTTCTGCCAGTGGAACTGCTTCTGTCCATTTGGAGAAGTAGTCGGTGATGGCTAGGATAAAACGGTGTCCTCTCGATGAATGAGGGGTGATCGGTCCTACAATGTCTATGCCCCAAGCTTCGAAGGGCCAAGAGACGACTGTAGGATGTAGTGGTTCTGACAGTATATGGATGAAGTCTGCGTGAAGCTGGCATGCTTGGCACTTTTTAGCATAGTCGACAGCGTCAGCGGCCATGGTTGGCCAGTAGTAGCCCATGCGTCGTAGTCGATCCTACAACTTAGGGCCAGGTTGATGGGCTCCGCAGGTTCCATCGTGAGCTTCTCAAAGGGCTTCGGCTGCTTCTTTATTGGACAGACATCGCAGGAGAAGCCCATCGTAGGAGCGTCGGTACAGCATTTTAGTAGCTGTATCGTAGTAGAATCGAAGGAGCGCCTCCTGACTGAGACAGCTTCTTTCGGGTCTTCTGGAAGAATTCCGTAGACAGCGAAGTCGATGAACGGGAATCTCCAGTCTCGGACACTAACACCAGCACTTGTTGACATGGTATGGGCCACTCGTGAGCACAGGTTGTTTTTAGGACAGACCAAGTCTCGACTAACTACCGTGACGTAGTATTGAGTCCCGAGGGGTGCTGCTAACGAGGCTGCGAGGCCAGCCAGAGCGTCAGTCTCCAGATTTTGTAAACGATATACATGTTCGATGAAGAACTCGGCGAAGGTTGAAATAATGTTCAACGCAATTTCATGGTAAAGGATCAGGTCTTCGTGGCGAACTTCGTATTGCCCTCTGATCTGGTTTACGACGAGTTTTGAGTCGCCGTAAGCTTCCAGATGATTCACCCCCAGTTGTTGCGCCAGCTGGAGTCCCATAATGAGTGTATTGTTCTCGGCAACATTGTTGGAGCACGGCTTCGAAAGGGAGTAGGCACGCTGTATGACCAGCTGATCGGGGGAGACTAAGATGACCCCCACTCCTGTGATAATTTGGCCTTTGGGGCCTGTTCTTGAAGTGCCATCGAAAAACATCCGCCAGACGAAGCTTTCTTCGGAGACGTTTGATTCTTGGACCTCATCCGGGATGTCTTCATAGAGTCTTGAGGACTCTGGGATGGGGTGTGCAGCTAAAAAGTCGGCCAGAGCCCGACCCTTAACGGCTTTTTGTGGAACGAATACCATGTTGTATGGCGTTAGCAGGATCGCCCATGTAGCTAGTCGGGAGTTCAATAACCCTGGCTTCGTCATGAGAACTCTGAGTGGATTGACTCGGGAGATGACATGAATTATCTGGCCCGAGACATAATGGCGAGTCTTCTGGATGGCAAATACCAACGCCAAGTACTCCTTTTCGACGGGATGGTACCGGTGTTCGGCCCCGATCAGTATTCTACTGAGGTAGTAGATAGCTTGCTCATAGCCTGTATCGCTGTTCTGAGCCAGCAGAGCGCCGAGGGAATGATCCATGGCACGGACGTAGAGGAGAAATGGTCTGCCGACGACGGGTGCCACCAGGACTGGCAGGCCCGTCAAGTAAGCCTTGATGTCGTCAAAAGCTTTTTGGCATTCCTCTGTCCAGACGTAAGAGACTCCTTTCTTCATGAGCTGAGTGAAGGATTGACACTTTCTGGAGAGGTTTGCTATGAACCTCCGAATATATGCCAGACGCCCCAGCAGGCCTCAAAGTTCTCGAAGGTTCTTCGGAGGATCCATGTCCAGGATGGCTTTGGTCTTCTCGGGATCGACATAAATGCCTTTCGCCGTGATAATGAAGCCCAAGAACTTTCCGCTAGAAACCCCTAAAAAAGATTTAGCGGGGTTCATCTTGAGTTGATGCGCCCGCATGAGATCGAAGACTGTCTTCAGGTCTTGTAGGTGATCTCCTTTGAGGCGGCTCTTGACTGCGATGTCGTCAACATAGCATTCAACTGTCTTGCGAAGATGCTGACGAAAAATGGTGCTCATAGCTCGTTGGTATGTGGCACCAGCGTTCTTCAAGCCGAAGGGCATTACTGTGTAGCAGAAAATGCCCTTTGGAGTCCTGAATGACGTATGTTTTACGTCATCGGAGAACATCTTAATCTGGTTGTAGTCCGAATATCCGTCCATGAAAGACATGCGTTCGAAGCCACATGTGTTGTTGATCATCACGTCGGTGATTGGAAGCGGGAATTCGTCCTTCGGGCAAGCAAAGTTGAGATCCCTGAAGTCGATGCAGACTCGTATCTTCCTATTCTTCTTGGTGACAGGGACAATGTTGGCCACCCAATCCGGGTATTGTTCTTCACGGATGAAGCCGCTGGTCAAGAGTTTGTCCACCTCCTGATCGATGGCGTTCATGATATCAGGACGAAAGCGTCGCTGTTATTGTTTGATAGGCTTGGCATCAGGTAAGATATTAAGCCTATGCATCGCGATCTGGGAATCAAGTCCCGGCATATCTTTATAGCTCCAGGCGAAGACATCGATATACTCTTTAGCCAGCTGGATTAAAGATTCCCGGTCTTCTCCTTCTAGGCTTTTGCTGATGAAGATTGGTTTGGAAGAAGATCCATCTCCAAGGTCGATCTGCTCGACTTCGTCTTCGGTAGGGGGTTCGCGTAATTCAAAACAAGACTCCCACTGTTCCCCCAGGCATTGAGCCCAGGGTTCTTCTTCGAAGAATTCTGGCGTTTGGTTTTCGCGTTCATCTTCTTGAAATTGTGCAGATGTCATGTTGGCTGATAGCACTCTCTTGAAGACTGAGCCGATACTGGTATCGGAATCCTAAGTTGATGCTTCGGATGAGTGAGAATGTTCTGCTTCTTCTGCCTCCAAATTCTCTGGAGTTGACAGCGGCGTGACATAGCCTACCCCCCCATCGAGTTCGATGATGGTAGTCCTGCGGCTTTCCTTTAGGTGTTGGAAGCCGGAGAGAAAGACGTCGACCCTTGCCGTAGTTCAGGCCTTTGTTGCTTTTTAGGTCGTAACCCATCTTTTAGATGAGGTACTTTGCCTTGTCCGTGTACCGATAGACTTGTATTCTGCCGGTATCTGGTTCTGGCTCGAGTGGCGGAAGGTCTTGATGATGCTCAACTTTGCCGAAGATGATGGATTCTTCGTCTCGACTCCGCGGCGGGACTACAAAACAGACCCCTTGGGACGGGACTACTCGATTTACATAATGGACGGTCGTTATTTGTGTTTGCAACGACCGTAGAGCGTTATCTAATGTATACATGGCATTCTAATATGGAAGACCAGAATAATTAAAAGATACTCTATTATTGATGAAACACGGAATTTTATCCCACGGGATTACATTGTCCAGAGAGGGTGCATCTACATCAGCAGAGATATATTCCCCTAGCTCTTCATCTGTGAGTACTGGGATTGGATCGGAAGAGTCCACCACAGCTTTGATCCTGGGGTCCGAGAGGACTATGTGGGCCTTCTCCGGCAGCTTGGATGAGACAGATGGTTGCGGCGGCTTGCCCTTAAGACGCACCTTCAGGGGTGCCTCAACTGTGCCTTCAGTAATTGGTGCCCTCCCCTGTAGTTTTGCCACAAGGGGAGCCGATGTTTGAGGCGGCTTTCCCTTGAGCCGTATCTTCAAGGGAGCTTCAGTAGGTATTCTACCTGGAGCAGTTGGTGCTTTTTCAGGTAGCTTGATGCTCATGGGAGGCAACGTCTGAGGCGGCTTCCCTTTGAGTCAAATTTTTAGAGGAGCGACATGAATCGTCTCTGGCTCCGTGTCGGGATCTGCTGTCGTTTCTGCTTCATCGTCAGCATCATTGGCTTCCTCCTCGTCAGGTGATTTGTACAAGTTGGAATCAGTGAAGTAGGCTTCAACCCCTTTGAAAGGGTTAATATCCGCGAACTCCGTCCGAATGACATCGTTGGTGGACACGTACTTCATACATTGGTAGAGTGTGGATGGCACCACCATGTACTCATACAGCCATAGACGACCCAACAGGAGGTTATAGTTGACGTCGGCATCCACGACATAACAAGTCACCTCGGTTCTGAGGTTACCGATATGGCACTTTAGCCGTATCTTGCCCAATGGCTCGCTTTTGCTAGCATTGAAGCCACTGATTGTTGTGTTGGAAGGCGCCAATCGGTACATTAGGATCCCCAGTATTGAGAGCAGCGTCTTCGGAATGATGCTGAGGGAAGACCCCGGATCGATCTGAATCCGCTTCACCTTGACAGAACCGATATGCCCGGTATAATACAGCGGCCTGTTGTGTCAGTTGTGCTTGAGCAGCATGTCTTGTTGGGTGAAGGTTATATTGGGGATAACCTCATCCGCACAATGATAGTGCGCACATGTAGTTGGGAGATCTTCAGGCTGCTTGACCTGACTGATGAAGGACTCGGCATCCTTCAGGGCTTCACAGAGAGCTTCGCGAGTGTCCTTGGAAAGACGAAGGAGCTCAAACAGAGAAAGGCGGGCAGGAGTACTGGCAAGTTGTGCCAGTATGTCGAAGTTGTGGGGCTTGGCTAGCCCCGAAGCATTCTCCTTTCGTAGAGGCCTATTGAAGCGGGCCTCTACATTCTTCTGTTTATTGGCTGCTGGGGCTTAGATGGGCCCTCTTTCTGGGCAGCAGGGATGGTGCAAGGAGGCACCACCTCGACGACAGCTTCGTCGGGTTGGGCGTTCTGTTGTGAACGCGTCTGTACAGGAAGTGCCTCTTCCGCAGAGGAAGAGACCATACGGCAAGACTTGATCTTCCTGTCTTTGGTTCTGGAGGCAGAGCGTACCTCCGGTTGAGTAATCTCGGAAACAAGATCAGGGTGAACCCATAAGATCTCTCCCCGAGTTGTGGTGATTGGGATGAGTCCACTCACGTTGTCACGAGTAGGTGGTAAGTTAACCCCCTCCATTGTCACCTTAGGGATGGGGACGACGCCATCTTGTGTTGTAGTTGGCGACAAGGTGTCGAACTGGAGTGACACCATGTTGGCCGAAACCGTCTTCTCCTCGTAGTCGACGGAGATAACATCCGCATTGATCATGCGCTGGATGTAGTTTTTGAGAATGTAGCAGTCCTTGGTTGGATGTCCGACAAACCGATGGTAGTGACAATACCTCAGATTGTCCACTTTCTCTACCTCGTCGGGACGCTTCAGGTCCGGCAACTTGATCTTGTCACCCTGCTTCAGTATCTCGAAGAGTTGCAGGGTGTCTTCATCGTTGAAAGAGTACACCTCTTTTGGCCTTGGTGCAAGTGGAGGCTTCTGAGTAGGTACTGATGCACCTTTTGAGGCATTGACAGTCAATGTCTGTTTCTCCTTCGTCTCTCGTCCGGGGTTGTTGGCTGCAGGTCGCTTCCCCTTGTCCTCAAAGGCAGGGAAACTAACTCCCAGAAGGCGAGCATTGGACGCCTTCTTTTCTGCTGCTTCAGCTTCGATGATCAAGGAACTCCAGTCGCGAGGAGGAGTAGAATTGAGCCAGAGTTTGACTGCGGGCAGCATATTCATACTGCAGGAGGAGAGGAGTGCAGTGCCCCGACCCGCAAGATGCCTTATGTTGGATGGTTGGTTCGATGAAGCCTTGTTGGACTTGGGAATAAACGAAGGATCGCTTGGAAGTCTATGCGATCGTGGCGGGAATCGTCCTATGAATGTGAGTAGTGTTGAACCCTTCAAAGATCCTTTAGCTTCATGCTTAAAATAAAGGATAGTGTGCTATATTTTCCTATTGAGTTTGTTCAATAACACCTTGTATGGAATTTGAAAAGATAATGCAAGATAATAATCACCTGAACGTAAACTGTTGTGGCTAAATGACTTGTATGCTTGTACGCTGTTGCAATGATTTACATGACAGGTGAAGGCAAAGTCCCAAATACTTAGGCGGTGAGTATATCGAGCTTTGGCTCGATAAATAGATGACAAAACAGATGTTAAGACCCAAGAACTGGGCAGTGAGTATGCTTGAACTGTATTTGAATAAATGTTGCTAAACAGATGCTAAGTCCCAGGAATTGGGCGGTGAGTACATTAAGTCTGGTTGGAAAGATGTATGGTATCAAAGATGTGGCAAAAGGATTGGGTAACAACATTCTATTATCCTGTCGCCGATGTAGAATATTGATTACGCCAAGACCCTGGATTGGGTAGATGATAATATGAGCATTAGCTCAAGGCAAGATGGCAAGATGGCAATATGAATGAGAATGGTGGCTGAATTACTTAGTTTTTCTTATCATGCATTATATGTTTTCTTCTTAGATAAGTTGCATATAGTTGCATGGTCATGGATAACTTGTTGACAAGGTGGTTTCTCGAACGGTATTCCTGGGCCATGGAACCCGGTTTGTCCTGGGGAAACCAATGCTGAAGTAGTAGCAGTGCTGAAGTAGTAGCACGGTATACAGGACTTGCAGTGGGGCTAGCTACCTGCACTGGCAAGGGCGCTGTATACCTTTAAGTCGGTCCAAGATGGCGTGTCGCTAGTGACCTTCATATAGATAGGTCCGGTGCTAATGATGTCTTATGCAGGCAGAGTAAGTTATTACTCAAATACAGGGAAGGATGTTGGCTGTTGGTAAGAATCACCTAAACGGTGATATTTATATTGAATCATGATATTGTTCCTAACAATGTCTTGTGCAGGCAGAGTAAGTATTATAAATGTAAAGGGATGGCTACACGACCGTGGGTAAGAATCACCAAGGGTGATAACAGTATGCTTTAAATTATGTTGGCTATGAGATTTGTATGCTTTACTTCTTGTCGGCTATAACATGAAATTGACCCTAAGGCAACGAGAAAGACCACTATTAATAATGTTCTATAACATGATTACTTAGTGTTGTCTTCTTAGGTGAGTTGGGCCAGCACCGTTCGCCAGTACATTGATGATGTACTGACCCACGTTGTGGGCAATATTACAGGTGTTTGCTTGGAGGAAATCCTGTGAATCAGTGCTTGGCATCGATGAATCGGATGGGTGTGCAGAAGCTCTTCTTTCAAGACGATATCTTCTGATATACGGGACATAATGTACGGAGCAGTAGAACTTAGTTGTACCAGTAAGATTGTAGCCATATTGGCAAGTTCATTGTAAAGAAGTCGATATATTCATTTGTAGCCTAAAGGGCAAGTGTGTACATTCAGTTGGCTATTCAAAAGTCTTGTAATCAATCGTAAACTCTGTATTCTGCTGCAAGTCTTGTAATCCATTATGATTATCAATAAAGAGATACATTCTTCAATATCTTGTGTGACTTCAATTTATCTGCTTGGTTTTGCTGTGTTATCGATATTTTCTGAGAAATACCAGGAACTGTAATGGTTTTGCCTTGTACAAGTGCAATCTAGACTTGTACGGCATCACGCCCAGTGGCTAGTTTTTGATCCTCCGGGATCGGGGCGTGACATAATGGTATCAGAGCACGGCTTTACGTCCTTGGATTCCTATTCGATTTGTTTCGAATCAATATTGCTACTAAGATGATTCTAAGCTGCTTCCGCGATAATTCAAAGATTGCTTCCGCGATTATTCAAAGTTGCTTCCGCGGTGAATCAAAGTTGCTTCCGTGAATACTCAAAGTTGCTTCCACGATGAAATCAAAGTTGCCTCTATGATGACTCATAGTGCTTCTGCGATTATTCTGTGTTGCTTCCAAACTATTCTAAGTTGTTCCCTTGTCTGAAAGTCCGTTGATCCTTCTAGTTGCTCACTGGGTGTTCCATACAATAAGTCTAAATATGTGAGCTATGATATGTGTGCTTTGTTGAATTTCTAAAAGATACCGAAAAGAATAACAATGATGCGATACGATAATAAGTTTGTGATGTATGCTGGATGTCTTATGTGTGGGATTCATTGAAGTCGATTGTTATGCAGAAATCGATCGTGGGTGATGGCTTGGTATGTTGGAACAGAATGTGTATGGATTTCAGTGAATGGGAATCGACAGAATCTTGAGTCGATATTTGTGGTCAGCATAACCACTACATAATAGATTGTCCATATTGGACATTGGTTTGATGCGAGGGAATATTGTGTCGGAATGGCTTGAGCTTTGGGTGGTATATTACATATACCCTCGTCGTGATAAGATGTCCCTTGACCCTTGATGTGTTTATGATTTTGTGATTGCTTTACCTATAAGGTATTGGGTGGTATCGAATCGTAGCTAAGATTACGATTGATACATGTTGGCTAGGAGTGTTCCTTGATTGTTAAGTTGGATGACCCATTGTGAGATTTTGATATGTTCAGATGAACCATCGTAAGACCTTGTCGGTTAGCATTATGTTGGGTAATAAGAGAATTCAGAATATAAAATGAATGCCTTGGTTGGAAAGAAACAAAATTTTATATTCAGGCGAAGACTTGAATCAGTTGGGTAAGAAGGATTGTAGGCTTGGTAATGATGGTGTGGTGTTGCTATCAGATGATTTTGCGAGAACAACTATGGACCGAATATTGAACGCTGTTGGAATTAAGTGAAAAAAATTGCATGTTGGATATCGACAGAATTGATGGTAATGTTAGATGCCTATCGGGATGTTGCAAATGATTTAGAAGATGCAGAGAGTTGCATCAACGACCGAAGAGTAGAGAGTGGGCTTGAGAAATAGGTGATCTTAGCACGTGGTGCAGTTGTGCTTGAGAGAATTTGATGTGTCCCGAATTAACAAGTTACGACCCTTGACTATTTTGAGGCATAGAGAATGAGTACTTGTCCCTTGATGCATAAAAGAGTAGATGTTCCTTATGAGAGTCGAATGGCTGGGATACAAATAAGTATCGAGGTGCAACGATATGTAATAGACCATGTCGGTAGATAATGTTGTCGCATGAATAACAAGTTTGGTGGAATATAGAATTGTGGGATCATGACTTAGCTAATTAAGTTATGTCATATTCAATTGGATGATCAAAGTACGAATGCTAGATGATTGGTACCATAGAGATTGGATCGATGAATGAATAGTAAATCTTCTTATGGAATCACAAGGAGATGATGCAAAACGAATATTGATGGTTGACGTTGTAGGAACGATATAGTAAAGCGTAATACTCTAGGGGAGGTGAATAGAGTTGGCAGCGGAATAATGCTAATTAAAAAAGTTAGCAACACAATCACAGTATATAATCACAGATGAAAATAAAGTAAAGACAGAGTTCAGAAAGCAAACGCAAAGACAGCGATGTATACTGGTTTCCCTCTGTTGAGGACTAATCCAGTCGGTAGAACTCTTGCTACCAGTTTGAATCCACTATAGGAAAAACCGCAAGTTTTCTTACGAAGTCCTTGTAACTTCTACAACGCGAGCTTTGATACGAAGAACTCGTCCAACTTCAAATGTGAAGAGGTATTCTTCAATCAAGCCTTCTGATTACAATCTCTCAGAAACTTCTAGACCGTACCGCACTGACAAATCGACTAGAGGATTGTAACTGGCTTGGGATCTGAAAATGAAAGCTCTAGAAAACTCTTTGGAAGATAGAAAGCTTTAGATAGAGAGAAGATTGAAAGTGAATGAGTGATTTAAAATGATCGAAATACTTCTCTATTTATAGGATTTCCAAAGGGAGAACTCTGTCAGAATTCGGGCAGAATTCGGGCAGAACTCGATGAGCAAATCTCGGTCAAATCCGCAACTGCAGGAGGACCAAGTTCCAGAGAATTCAAAATCAAAACGGCTACTAACCGAACTCTGGCCGAACTCTGGCCGAACTCTGGCCGAGTTCTGTCAGGGTTAGGTTAGGGTTTTTAAAATAGGTTTTGGTGATTTTTGAAAACCTTTTTGAAAACCTTTTTGTAAACAATTTGATAGGTCATTTTAAAAACATTTTGAACTATTTTTGGGAATAGCCTATTTGCCAGTACGACTCGGTGTACAATGTATTCCTAGACTCAAATAAAAAGAAAATTATATTGCATAGGAAATACAGACTCAAGTAGGCAAACAGATCTTCAGTCTTGAACGAAGTGAATATCCAATCTTGCTTATGTCCAAGAAGCTGAGAATGTCCCAACAAGCTTTGTATATCCAGACAGAGTTTTGATCAATTATTAAAATCAGGTTGACCATATGACCAATGGGCCAATAATCTCTCCCATTTTGATAATTGACAAACTATGAATGATATAACAATAAGCTAGTTCGAAAAAATATCAAAAGGTGAAAAATTGTTCATAACCTGTATTCAACTCAAAAAAAATGTTAGATCATTTTAATTTTCTCTCCCTTTGTCACTTAGCAAAATAGTTGTACAAGAGAAGGCTCCCCCGCATGAAATGCAGAAGACTCCCCCGCAATCAATGCATAAGTAACAAACAGTGAGAAAACAAAAATAAAAGATACAGTAAATAATTAGAGAAATTTATCATCACAAGCATGTATTGCATAAAAAAATCTCAGGCATGCTATTTCATAGACAGTTAAAAAATAAAAAGCAATATAAGAAAATAGTGCTAAACAAAATGCTGAACTTAACTGAGATGTCATAAAATAACACATCATAAACATGTCCATGAAAAAGAAATACTGATAGCAAACTACAAAGTACTAATCAAAAAGTAAATGATAAAAACTTGGAATGTCGGAGCATTTCCAAGTATACAGTAGAATGTCACTAGTAATCAGATCAGATCTCATCATCACTATCCTCATCAATATCATCAGCAGCACGGCCAGCATGACCGGAAGTACCAGCACCAGAAGTACCAGCGCCAGTAGGATGAGTAGGGGCGCCAGCGTAGAATTCGCCAACATAATCTCGAGGAGCACGATACCAATCATAGGCGTTACCGGGCTGGAAGTAGGCATGGACAGCCTCATCCTCACAGCGGTAACCCGAAAAAGCTGGATCTCGAGGGATGGAAGCGGCAGAGTGACCAGTCTGTGCAAAACGCAGATCGGCCAAGGAGTTTGCCATCGCCTGGTAACGGGTGACATCGCAAAACTCACATTCGCGAGCCATGTCCGTCATCGAGACGTGCAAAGCAGATAGGTGCTGATGTATGCCCTCAAAAGTCATGGCATACGGCTGATGTGGTGGAGATGGTGCAGTAGGAGGAGCAGGAGGTGTAGCTGAAGCAGTCCGGCTGCGACGAGAAAGCTGGAGTAACTTGGGCTCAGAGTCCTGAGTACAAGTCGATAGATCGATGTCGAAGCGCTGAAAGATACGAGGAAGAATCATCGCGTAAGAGAGATTTCGATCTCTTGCACGACAACGTCCCATCATCTGAATAATAGTCTTGGGGATGGAAAAAGGAATCCCCTTGATAAGATGATACATAGCGGACAGCTCAAGCGAAGTCACATCATCCTTGGAAGTAGATTTTGGAAGTAGAGTAGAGTAGATGATGCGATACAATTCGTAGTTAAACAAGTTAAGGTTGTTAGCCTTAAACTTTCCAGAACGTACTCTGTCAGGTGCACAAAGTTCCGTTTTGAAACTCGTGAGTGTAGTGCCTTCGGGAAACTCGAATTCCGTGATATCAACTAGCGGTTCACCTTCATTGGGAATCCCAAGAATCTCCGCTAGGAGGACATCATTGAACTCAATATCTATGCCTCCAACACGTGTGCTCACGTCAAAAGTGTTAACTACGAGATTGCAATAGAACAATCTAATGGCATTAGTAGCAATTGGGAAGCACAGTTTAACAAGCAAATGTAACCCTAATGCTTCAAATAAGTGACGATGGTCAGGAAATATCGTCCATTTAACCGGAGCGCCGCTGCATATGGATCGGATGGAAAAGTCACCGTACCATAATAAAGCTTGATCGAGGGTTTGAAAGAAAAACCCATCGAAAGCACCGTCGCTCTTTTGGACTGGCGAAAACAAAGAATCCGTGTGAGGATTCGAAGAGGACCCTTCCTCACTAGGAGTAGTCTTCTTCCTCTTAGACGGATTAAATCTAGGTGCCATTGAAATAAATAAGCACAAATTTGAAAGTGGAGAAAGAGAGAGTTATACCTCACAAAAATTAGATATGTTGTAGAGAAGGATGATCTCCGCACGATTCCAAAGTTTGGAAGGATTTCACCAAGTAGATAGGGAGCAATGGGTTGGTGAATACCTAGGGTTTGGAGGATTTTCGGGCGGCTGTAGCTGCTGGTTGGAAATATGGAAGCAATGGAAGAGAAGGAGCTCTCGGGTTCTGGATATATACGCAGATACCCTCAACCAAACTCGGGCCGAATTCGGTCAGAGTTCTGGCCGAATTCGCCTAGGGTTCTTTCAAGTTGATTTTGCTACTTCTTTTTCATTGACTCGTTTCAAATATTTAATTCAAAGATTAGTTATTTTAGCTTTCAAATAACATAATTAATAATATTTTATGAGTTAAATATCGTTACACAGCAGCTGTCTCAGATTAGCTGTAGGAGTACTGTCCCAGCTGGCGGAGGTTCACCGGGGAACTCTTAAATACCGCTTCGCTTCAACCGTAGTTGTGGTGACAGACAGACTCTTTATTAGCTTGTCTCTAACACAGTTTTTGCATAATGATATACAATCATAAAATAACATCAATTAATATTATTGACGTCCAAAATTTCTAATTCTCGACGTAAATAATTGAAGCGATTTTCCGCTAGAGGTTTAGTGAAGATGTCAGCTAATTGATTATCAGTATCTATGTATACAAGGTTTATATCTCCATTTTGATGATGATCTCTAAGAAAATGATGCCGAATCTCGATATATTTAGTACGAGAGTGACATACAGGATTCTTAGTCAAATTAATGGTGCTAGTGTTATCACAGAAAATAGGAATATGTGTGTAAAATAAATCAAAGTCTTCTAAGGTTTGTTTCATCCACAAAATCTGAGCACAACAACGTCCTGCGGCGATGTACTCAGCCTCTGTTGTTGATAAGGCTACAGAATTTTGCTTTTTACTAAACCAAGAGACTAGAGCCTTGCCTAAGAAATGACATGTACCGCTAGTACTTTTTCTATCAACCTTGCATCCAGCAAAATCTGCATCCGAGTAACCAATAAGGTCAAAGGATTTGGATTTGGGATACCATAAGCCGACAGAAGAAGTGCCTTTAAGGTATCGGAAGATACGCTTAACTGCGGACAGATGTGATTCCTTTGGGTTAGCTTGAAAACGTGCACACAAGCAAACACTAAACATTATATCTGGACGACTAGCAGTTAAGTAAAGTAAACTACCAATCATACCTCGATACTTACGTGTGTCGACTGGCTTGCCTTGTTCGTCAGAATCAAGCTTTGTTGAAGTTGCCATCGGAGTGCCAATAGGTTTGACATTGTCCAGATCAAACTTCTTTAGCAAATCTTTTGTGTACTTGGCTTGATTAATGAACGTCCCATTGTCGGTTTGTTTGATTTACAATCCGAGAAAGAATTTTAGCTCTCCCATCATGCTCATCTCAAACTCATTCTGCATACACTTAGAGAATTCTTGACAAAGAGATTCATCAGTGGATCCAAATATGATATCATCAACATAGATTTGAATTAAAAGCAGCTTGCCATTAAAAGATTTAATAAAAAGTGTAGTGTCAACCTTTCCTTTTGTAAAACCGTTGTCAAGTAGAAAAGAGCTTAGACGATCATACCAAGCACGAGGGGCTTGTTTCAAACCGTATAAGGCTTTCTTCAACTTGAAAACATGGTCAGGATTTTTGAAATCCGTGAAACCCGGAGGTTGTGCTACAAAAACTTCTTCTTTTATAAATCCATTTAGAAAAGCACTTTTTACATCCATTTGAAAAAGTTTGAAATCATGAAAACATGCAAATGCACATAACATTCGAATGGATTCTAATCTCGCAACTGGGGCATAAGTCTCATCGTAGTCGATACCCTCTTCTTGATTGTATCCTTGAGCAAATAGTCGAGCCTTGTTACGAGTTACTAAACCATCCTCATTTAGTTTGTTTCGGAATACCCAACGGGTGCCAATGACCGGATGATCAATAGGCTTGGGAACAAGTTCCCAAACTTGATTCCGTTCGAATTGGTTCAATTCCTCTTGCATGGCATCTATCCAGAAACTATCACTACATGCTTCATCAATAGATTTAGGTTCTAGCTGTGAAATAAATGCAACACTAGAAATAATATCTCTACTGGATGATCGAGTGCTTACTCCTTTGGTAATGTCACCAATTACCAAATCTTGTGGATGATCAGCTGTGAATTTTAACCTTTTCGGTAGACTCTGTAGGTAGCTGGTTCCTGGATCTCCTCTAGGGGGTTCAGCTAGTGCAGAGCTTGGTTCAGGTTCAGCTGATGTCGAACTTGATGTAGGCAGATCTTCATCACTATCATCGAGAGACATTTGGTTCATTTCATCAAAAGTGACGTTGATTGATTCTTCGATGATCATGGTACGTTTGTTGAAGACTCTGTACCCTTTGCTCTTTGCCGCATAACCTAGAAATATACCTTCATCGGCCTTTTCGTCAAACTTTCCCAAATTGTCTTTAGTATTAAGAATAAAGCACTTACAGCCAAATATCTTAAAGTATGAAACTGAAGGAATTCTATCAAACCATAACTCAAAAGGAGTCTTCTTCGATTTGGGTCGAATTAGAACTCTATTGAGCACAAAGCAAGCTGTATTGACAGCTTCAGCCCAGAAGTATTTGGGTAGGCTAAATTGATTTAACATTACTCTGGCCATTTCGGTTAGAGTTCTGTTCTTACGTTCCACAACTCCATTTTGTTGTGGAGTTCTAGGGCAGGAGAACTCGTGTATAAAACCGTGTGTGTCACAAAATTGCTCGAAATTAGCATTCTCGAATTCGCCTCCATGATCGCTTCTAATACGAGTGATCATGTAACCTTTTTCATTCTGTACTTTCTTGCAAAAGGCGACAAATTCGGATAATGCGTCATTCTTGCGTGTCAAGAAATATACCCACGTGTATCTAGAAAAATCATCTACAATTACAAATGCATATAATTTACCTCCGAGGCTAGCAACTCTGCTAGGACCGAATAAATCCATGTGTAGCAATTGTAGAGGTCTAGTAGTACATACTGCGTTTACAGACTTGAATGTGGATCTGGTAGCCTTGTTCTTTTTGCATTGGCTGCATACCGAATCCTTCTTGAATGTTATGTCCGGTAAACCGCGTACTAACTTCTTTGTGGATAATCTTGAAATTGTATCCATGTTTGCATGACCGAGTCTCATATGCCATAAATGACTCTCATCACTTTTGGCCATTAAGCATCTACCTGAAATGTTAGCTTCTTCCAATAGATAGAAAACATATATATTGTCTTCCCTGATTCCTTCAAAGATAGTACTACCAGTTGAGCTATCAACTATAGTACATTTGTCTTTGTCAAAGTTGATACCATAACCATGATCAGCTAGATGACTTATGCTGAGCAGATTATGTTTCAACTCGGTAACCAGACAGACATCTTTAATCACGGGATAGGGAGATTTACCAACATCACCGATACCAATAATATACCCTTTTAAATTATTGCCGAAGGAAACATAGCCTTCCTTCTTTTTCTTCGACAGTGTTGCAAATAGAGTAGCGTTACCGGTCATATGCCGTGAGCAACCGCTGTCGAGGATCCATTTGCTTCTAGCATGTGAAGGGTGTTCCACCTACAAAACAGTTTGCAGATGAAACTCTTGGTACCCATTTCTTGTAGGGTCCTGAATTGTTAGCTTTAGGTATCCAAGCATAAACATTTAAATTAACTAGCTTTCTCATTCTACATGCAGATGAAATATGACCAATGAGGCCACAATAATGACATTGTGCATGTTGAGTGTTGAAAGCAGAGTGATGTGCATGGTTGGTAGGTTTAGGTTTTCTAGTATAGAAGAATGCATACCTATGATCATGTTTGGGCTTAACCTTTTGGGGTAAAGATTTTATATGGTTTGGTCTGACAGTGTTTGGTTTGGGAATGTTCCGAATTTTCGGTAAGTGACACGTGTTAGGATAGGAAGCAGCAGGCTCAGGCTGTTTTCCTAACCTAATTTCCAACCTTTTGGAAGTGTCATATAACTTAGTATAATCAGAAGTGAGTGATTCCATTCTGATTTGTGCAGATTGAAGACTTTTCTTTTCTTTTGAAAGATCTTCTCTCAATTGGTCTATAATCTTATCTTTCTCTTCGGATGACTGTTTAGTCTCGTGTAATAAGAGCTTTATAGAGGAAAGCTCACCAGACTCACTAACACTAGTTCTAACCTCAGCTAGTAGGTCGGTAAGTCTTCCTATTTCTCCTTTGTATTCTTTGAGTACCTTCTTAGCGGTGTGATATTTACTATGCAGTTTCCTGTAGTCAAGCATCAGGTCACTGAAGGCATCTCCTAATTGCTCAAAGGTAAAGTCATCATATGTTTCTACAGGTTCAGTAGGTACCTGATCGATTGCCATGAAGCAGATGTTTGCAGCGTCCTCTGAATGTTCATCTTCTGAGTCGCTAGCTTCACTCTCATGCCATATGCTGGTGTTGGCGTATTTCCGAGACGTTGATCTTTTCAGGTTGCCTTTTTCATACCTGTTGTTCTTCTTGCTCGATGATGAGTTGATGGGACAATCCTTTTTCATATGTCCCTTCTTCTTGCAGCCATAGCAGACAACATCTTCTTGGTACCAGTTGTTGTTGTTGTTCTCTTTGACTCTTTTCTCATGTCTCATGAATCTTTTGAACTTCCTTGCTAGGAGTGCTTGATCTTCAGCGTCAGATCCACTGCTGTCTGAGTCATCTTCAGCAGCTTTTCTGTGCCGAGCCTTGAGGGCGATAGTCTTCTCCTTTGGTGCAGGCTCTTTAAAATCTTGTAGATCCAGTTCATGAGTGAGTAGCTTACCCATGAGTACTTCAAGTGTCATTGTGGTGAGGTCGTTTCCTTCAATGATAGCTGTAGCCTTCGGAATCCAGTTCTTGGTGAGAGCTCGCAGGAGTTTGCGAATCTTTTTGTGGTTACTGTATTCTTTGCCTAAGGAGGACAAAGGGTTTACAATATCCAAGAACCTCTCGAACATTTGTGTGACTGTTTCATTTGGCTTCATTTTGAACGCCTCGTACTCTTGAGTAAGTCTGCTGACTTTTGACTCCTTGACTTGAGTCGTGCCTTCATGTGTAACTTCGAGAAGCTTCCATACACCATTTGCCGTTGTGCATGTAGATACCCTGTTAAATTCTGTTCTGTCTAAGGCACAAAAAAGAGCATTAATGGCACGTGCGTCAAGACTGGCCTTTTTCTTTTCTTCCTCTGTATAACTGTTTTGGGGTTTTTCAACTAAAACACCCTCGACATTTATACGAGGTGGCTTTTGATAGCCATCAAGAACAATAGCCCATAAGTCAAAATCAAGAGACTTTAAGAAGAAACTCATCCGTGTTTTCCAATAAGTGTAGTTAGTACCATCAAACAGAGGAGGTCTGTTTGTGGCCTGACCTTCACTTGTGAATTTCATAGTAGCCATGTGATGTGCTGTGATCTAATAAATAATGAATAAATAATAGCACTTTTACCTTGCTTTACCTGTAACACCCGCTCTGATACCAATTGTAGGAACGATATAGTAAAGCGTAATACTCTAGAGGGGGGGAGGTGAATAGAGTTGGCAGCGGAATAATGCTAATTAAAAAAGTTAACAACACAATCACAGTATATAATCACAGATGAAGATAAAGTAAAGACAGAGTTCAGAAAGCAAACGCAAAGACAGCGATGTATACTGGTATCCCTCTGTTGAGGACTAATCCAGTCGGTAGAACTCTTGCTACCAGTTTGAATCCACTATAGGAAAAACCGCAAGTTTTCTTACGAAGTCCTTGCAACTTCTACAACGCGAGCTTTGATACGAAGAACTCGTCCAACTTCAAATGTGAAGAGGTATTCTTCAATCAAGCCTTCTGATTACAATCTCTCAGAAACTTCTAGACCGTACCACACTGGCAAATCGACTAGAGGATTGTAACTGGCTTGGGATCTGAAAATGAAAGCTCTAGAAAACTCTTTGGAAGATAGAAAGCTTTAGATAGAGAGAAGATTGAAAGTGAATGAGTGATTTGAAATGATCGAAATACTTCTCTATTTATAGGATTTCCAAAGGGAGAACTCTGTCAGAATTCGGGCAGAATTCGGGCAGAACTCGATGAGCAAATCTCGGTCAAATCCGCAACTGCAGGAGGACCAAGTTCCAGAGAATTCAAAATCAAAACGGCTACTAACCGAACTCTGGCCGAACTCTGGCCGAGTTCTGTCAGGGTTAGGTTAGGGTTTTTAAAATAGGTTTTGGTGATTTTTGAAAACCTTTTTGAAAACCTTTTTGTAAACAATTTGATAGGTCATTTTAAAAACATTTTGAACTATTTTTGGGAATAGCCTATTTGCCAGTACGACTCGGTGTACAATGTATTCCTAGACTCAAATAAAAAGAAAATTACATTGCATAGGAAATACAGACTCAAGTAGGCAAACAGATCTTCAGTCTTGAACGAAGTGAATATCCAATCTTGCTTATGTCCAAGAAGCTGAGAATGTCCTAACAAGCTTTGTATATCCAGACAGAGTTTTGATCAATTATTAAAATCAGGTTGACCATATGACCAATGGGCCAACAAACGTGAATTGCTAAGAGATGACCGTATTAGTGCTAGAAAATTTATAAATGATGCCTTGGAAGAAATATGATTGTATAGTTGCCTTATTTTGTTGGTTAAGAGAGTACAGACCGTATCGATGATCTAAAAATATGGGAAACAAATATGTCGCGAAGAGACCGTAGGAAGAGATCGTAAGTGATAAACTATTGAGATAGCAATGTCGGATGATGACTCGGAATAGTTGACCCGATTGAATAGACAATTTGAGTACGATATGAGGATGCATGTCGGATTGAACAAGTGATGCTATGTCTATACAAGTGGAAATTAAAAGTTTGAATATTCGATTGAGAAGTTTTATATGGTAGCTTCGGGATTAACCCATAATGATTGTTGGATAGAATTGTCGGATAGATTTTGTCGGTTGCGGGTAAGTCTAGAATGAGACTTCGTTGGGTATGACCCGAGTATGAGTACGGGTAGAAAGACTTGACCCTAGATTGTTGGTTGGTTGCCTAGATTGTCGGCTGGTTGCCTATATTGTTGGCTGGTTGCCTAGATTGTCGGTTGGTTGTCTAGAGTGTTGGTTGGTTGCCTAGAGTGTCGGTTGGTCGCCTAGAATGTTGTTGGTTGCTTAAGTTTCAGATTCGTTGGCTATGTTCTTCAGTTGCCCGTATCAGGAATAAGTTCATAAGATTGGGGTGGTGTCCCATGTCCCTAAGTTGGTCAGACCATAGAGTCGCCCTATGATGAGAATTGGTTGCCTCTAAGATAAGAGATAAGTATATCCCGGATAGCTACTCATCTCACATGAGTTAGCTGAATGTTTGGTTTAGGTTAGATTAGCTAACCATAGAGACTTGACTGTATGCTAAGTTGACTGTTGGAAAACCGTAGGATGTCCCTATTGATGTTGCGTGAGTATAGTCGGAATGAGTAAGATGTGTTGGAAATGTAAGCTTCGGAATGGAATGAATATTTGAGAAATTTGATGTTATAATGTTGGACGGGATGACGGATCATGTTGGTTTTGAACTTGGTTGCTTTGTTGAAATGTTGGGAATTGCTAAAGCTGGTTGGATTTGACTGATTAATATTGAGGTACGAAAATTGTTGGTAGTGCTTTGAGATAGTTAGAATAATTTCATTGATCGGATCAAAATCGAGGATAATTGTAACAACGGAATTGGATAGTGCATGTAGCCGAGATCGGCGGGAGCGAATGTGAATATGAATGACCCTCGGAATTAATGTTGTTGGAATATGATAGTTGCCTATGCGAGAGGATAATATGTTGGCTTGATCAATACGAAGAAATATTTGAGTACATCGAGAAATGTTACTAGAGTGGGATGATGGTATAATTTGATAGATGAATCATGATCGAGAAATTTACAAGTTGCAAACAAGGTGTATGGATGCGAACGATGATGAGTACAAGATTTGATCGACGAGAATCGGGGTATCGAAATAAAATGTGGCAATAGAAATTTTCAACTTTGGTGGCATGGATGACAATGAACTTGAAAGGAATACTTGATACATCTAAGTCTGAATGTTTTGGAAATGTTGGATCGGTTGAGGAAAATTTATTGAGTTGGAATTTGTAACATCTATTGTGTTATAAGTTGGTTGGGATATCGAATAAACAATGTGGGATTATATGAGATGCTCAAAGAGAATTACTGATGTTGAGAAGAGAAGTTATACCGTAGCTTGTTCGTCTTCCCTATCACTGAACTTGGCTGAAATGCATGTATTTCTGGGACGCCTAAAATATGTGTATGATTCCAACTAAGTGGTATGCTGAATTCAAACAAAGCCACGGGGATTATCATGTGCTAAGGATTTGCACGAGTGTTAGAGGAAAGATCAAAGATGGTAAACTATTTTGAATCAATTGGGATGCTATATCGAGACGGTACATTACTTGAAATCATTCGAGAGATTGCGGAGAAATATTAAATGGTGTAAGTTGATTGTTGAGAAGTTTCATGAAAAGTTGGTTGAAGTTTTGGGGATGAGTTTTGTTTTAAGTTTCGAGGACGAAACTTTTTCTGGGTGGCATATATTGTAGTGCCCCGACCCACAAAATGCCTTATATTAGATGGTTGGTTCGATGAAGCCTTGTTGGACTTGGAAATATGCGAAGGATCGCTTGGAAGTCTATGCGATCGTGGCGGAAATCGTCCTATGAATGTGAGTAGTGTTGAACCCTTCAAAGATCCTTTAGCTTCACGCTTAAAATAAAGGATAGTGTGCTATGTTTTCCTATTGAGTTTGTTCAATAACACCTTGTATGGAATTTGAAAAGATAATAAAAGATAATAATCACCTGAACGTAAACTGTTGTGGCTAAATGACTTGTATGCTTGTACGCTGTTGCGATGATTTACATGACAGGTGAAGGCAAAGTCCCAAATACTTGGGCGGTGAGTATATCGAGCTTTGGCTCGATGAGTAGATGACAAAACAGATGTTAAGACCCAAGAACTGGGTAGTGAGTATGCTTGAACTGTATTTGAATAAATGTTGCTAAACAGATGCTAAGTCCCAGGAATTGGGCGGTGAGTACATTAAGTTTGGTTGGAAAGATGTATGGTATCAAAGATGTGGCAAAAGAATTGGGTAACAACATTCTATTATCCTGTCGCCGATGTAGAATGTTGATTACGCTAAGACCCTGGATTGGGTAGATGATAATATTAGCATTGGCTCAAGGCAAGATGGCAATATGAATGAGAATGGTGGCTGAATTACTTAGTTTTTTTTATCATGCATTATATGTTTTCTTCTTAGATAAGTTGTATATAGTTGCATGGTCATGGACAACTTGTCGACAAGGTGGTTTCTCGAACGGTATTCCTGGGCCATGGAACCCGGTTCGTCCTGGGGGAAACCAATGCTGAAGTAGTAGCAATGCTGAAGTAGTAGCACGGTATACAGGACTTGCTGTGGGGCTAGCTACCTGCACTGGCAAGGGCGCTGTATAACTGTAAGTCGGTCCAAGATGGCGTGTCGTCAGTGACCTTCATATAGATAGGTCCGTTGCTAATGATGTCTTATACAGGCAGAGTAAGTTATTACTCAAATATAGGGAAGGATGTTGGCTGTTGGTAAGAATCACCTAAACGGTGATATTTATATTGAATCATGATATTGTTCCTAACAATGTCTTGTGCAGGCAGAGTAAGTATTATAAATGTACAGGAATGGCTACACGACCGTGGGTAAGAATCACCAAGGGTGATAATAGTATGCTTTAAATTATGTTGGCTATGAGATTTGCATACTTTACTTCTTGTCGGCTATAACATGAAATTGACCCTAAGGCAACAAGAAAGACCACTGTTAATAATATTTTATAACATTATTACTTAGTGTTGTCTTCTTAGGTGAGTTGGGCCAGCACCGCTCGCCAGTACATTGATGATGTACTGACCCACGTTGTGGGCAATATTACAGGTGTTTGCTTGGGGGAAATCCTGTGAATCAGTGCTTGGCATCGATGAATCGGATGGGTGTGCAGAAGCTCTTCTTTTAAGATGATATCTTCTGCTATACGGGACATAATGTATGGAACAGTGGAACTCAGTTGTACCAGTGAGATTGTAGCTATATTGGCAAGTTCATTGTAAAGAAGTCGATATATTCATTTGTAGCCTAAAGGGCAAGTGTGTACATTCAGTTGGCTATTCAAAAGTCTTATAATCAGTTGTAAACTCTGTATTCCGCTGCAAGTCTTGTAATCCATTATGATTATCAATAAAGAGATACATTCTTCAATATCTTGTGTGACTTCAATTTATCTGCTCGGTTTTACTGTGTTATTGATGTTTCCTGAGAAATACCAGGAACTGTAATGGTTTTGCCTTGTACAAGTACAATCTAGACTTATACGGCATCACGCCCAGTGGCTAGTTTTTGATCCTCCGGGATCGGGGCGTGACAAGGAGTGCATGTTCTGGCATGCCCGGGGGCAGTCTGAAGCAGGCCCGTCGGAAGCGTTCGATGAATACTCGAACTGTTTCCTTCTCCTTCTGGCGTATCTCTATGAGGGATGCCATTGTCATGTCCTTCCCACCGTCGTAGAAACGGTCGAGAAAAAGGCGCATCAAATCATCGAAGGAAGATATGGAATTGTCGGGGAGGCTGCAGTACCAGTCGTACGCCACTCCTTTCAGTGCCCCGACAAATATGCTGGTGAATAGCGCGTTCTCCTTCGACAGATGTCCCGTTTGGGACTGGAAGTACGTCAAATAGCGACGTGGAGAGTCCTTCCCATCGTATGGCGTCAATGTTTATGGTTTATATTTGGGAGGATAAACTACTTTGTTCCATTCGAGGGGATAAGGTTGGGGGATGCCCATCTTTTGGCGCTCCTCTTGTCTATTCTTGGACTCAAAGCGTTCGCGCAGGTCCCTGATCATCTCGACCACGTCTTCAGTGGAGCTGTGAGTCGGAGAAGGTGGTACCACCTGGAGTTGAGCATTTGAGGGCTCCGACGTCCGAGGGGCTTCGCGGCGATCCGTATCCAAGGATACCCGTTGAGGGGGTACACTTGACTCTCCATTGGCCCCTGGGTAGGGACCGGTAGAAGGTGTCCTGGCCAAAGCTGACCGTATCTCAAACACTTCTTGAGTCAGTGTTTGCATGGAGGCAGAGAGGGTTTTGAGTCCTCCCTCCAGGGTATCCATGCGCTGGACGAGGTCCGCTGGTGGCGCATCCGACTCGGTGTCACTGCCAGTAATGTAGACTATTATGACACGGCTGGAGTCGGATGACTCGGTTGAGGCTTCGCTTTCAGCCTCACTCTCCTGTAGAGGAGTTGTTGTTCCCGGAGCTTCGTCTTGGCTACCCCCAGCTATGTTCCGGAGGACTTCTTCGTCTTCGAGACTCGGATCCGCAAGGGCTAGACTACCCCCAGCTAAGTTTTGGAGGACGCCTTCGTCTTCGGGAGAAGTATCCGTAAGGGCCTGATTACCTCCAGTCCTGTCTTAAAGGACTTCTTCATCTTCGAGATGCAGATCCACAGGGGCTAGACGACCCCCAGTTATGTCGGGGAGGCTGACTTCGCCTTGAGGATGAAGATCCACCCCAGCTGTGCTTTGGAGGACACCCTCATTTTCGGAAGGAGGATCAATAAGGGCTTGACTACCCCCAGCTTCCTCCAAGATCTTCTTCCTCCCCTGAGTGCCTTCGAACACTCCGGAGGACGAGACGGTTGTCTTGGTTTTCCTCGGCTGGCTCTTGGATGAAGAATTGCCAGTCGACTTTCGAACTGATGAGGAGTTAGAGATTACATTGCATGAAGCAACCTTCAGTTCTGGCTCCTCTTTTGTTGACACTTTTTTTTCTGAGGCGACGTCGGAGGGGTATCGATGATTGCAGCCGCTGGAACACCGACTGTCTTGGTGGGACTGCTGACTTGTAACAGCAGTTGATGGTGACTACAGCACAAGTGTGCCCTGTAGGGGGCACATCGTGCTTGTCAGTCGACTCTCCTGACCGGCGTTTGTGAGTGATCACGTTACGCAGATCGTTGGAGGAGAGTGCCACCTTCGTACCCCCTTCAGGCGCATGGCAAGGCCAAGCGCCGGGGTGGTCAAGTGAATGCTGTGCCCCCTGATCCAACACCAAACAGGCGCTCAGATCAGTAGTGGGAGAACAACATTTAGAGTGACTTGAACGAACCACAGACGTACAACCAGAGGAGATGCGGGAGTTCAAGACCACTGGGTTTGCCCTGCTCGACTTGGTTGCAAACGCAACAGGTGCGCCCAAGTGAGACAAGGACTTTGAAAGGTTGGCTGATTTCTGGTGCAGAAGCACCCGAGTCGACCTTATACAGCTTACCATCAGCAGCGTGCATGATTGTAAGCGCATGCTTCTGGTTTGCTGCTGGCATAGCACGTTTGGGGCGCATGGCCCGTGCTGCCTTGGACTTCTTCATACTAGGCCGCTAGGGCGCGTAGTACTCAGAATCCAAATTCTCCTCGCCACTACAGCGAGTGAGTCTGTCAAAGACAGAGACCTTCTGTGGCGCATCGGAGGTGATGCGCGGGGCATTAGCTGCTACCCTGCTCCGTCGATGCATCTTTCTCGCCTGAGAGGGAGATGGCTGGGGAATGTGGTCAGCCGCACGTTTCCACGAGAGATACGCTGCACCGGTGGGCGCATCTTGGTTGCTGAGGACGTCAGCAGGAAGGAAAGGCTGGATCGGCGCATCCCCTTCGGTGGTGGTGCCAGAGGCGTCGACCTTGTGCACCCAGATTTGGCGAGTCTTCTTTGGCTTCGGCAGCCGCTTCGAAGGACTCGTACTGCCTTCAGAAATGAACTCCTCATACGCCTATTGATTGAGGCGTACGACCAGCGTCTTGTGGAAGGAGCCCACCTTCAAGTCGTCGGATTGCGACACAACTTTCTTGGTGGAGGAGAAAGAGGTCCCCATCAGAGTCACCAGCTTGTTTGCCATTAAAATCTTTTGATAGAAATTTTAATACAAATAGAACAGTGTTACAATGTAGGACTTAGACGTAGTCCTAGGAGTAAACTTTTGTTTATCTGGGTCCCTTGTGCCGATGGAGCGAGTGGTAATACGTTGACTCCGTTGACGATATGACGACAGTTATCGGTTCTCTGAAGGTCTGAGTTGCTCTGGGTGCTGGAGCTTGCGGAGAGGAAGAAGACATTGAGTGTCTGTATCTGCCTCGGTGGTTGTGCGACGTCTCTGTCTACCTATGTATGTTCGTATGGAAGAAGGAGATGATCTCTCTATTTATAGTCTGCAGGCTGGCTGTTCATGCGCGCATATGTAGGATACGCCTGGACGCGGGGATGCCACGTGGTGATTGCTATTGGAGGCGCATGGACGATGCGTCCTGATTGAGGAGTTGAATTCTTCATGCTGCTGTTGTGGGCTGGCACGTAGCAGGGGGGAGAATCTTTCTGTTACTGAGATCTTGGGTGAATCGAGTCAAAGGACACATGTTGTAGGCCCATAGCTCGGAGATCTCAGATTTGGTGGAGAATGATCTGGTATGATACGCCTGGGATTGGGCACATGAAGAGGCTTTGGCTCGTAACCTTTAGGAGTCACGAACCATTCGGGGCGCATGGCTTTTGAGGCGTATGCTAGACTTCAGTAGTGACTTTACTTCTGTGTTTAGGGATCTGAGAAAAGTCTGAGGCGCATGGCTTTTGAGGCGCATGCAGAGCTTTGGGCACATGGCTGCGGAGGCGCATGCGAGATGGTTTGGGCGGCCACGTGGCTTGTAACCGCCGGAGGGGAGTAATGATGATGCTGACGTCGGCGACACTTCATTTTCTGAAAAAGCTGTCAACTGTTCAGTCCTCGGGGGACGTGCTGCCAACTCTGTCAGACTTCAGCATTTAATGAGTGGGCGCATCGATCTGCGTTCCACTAGGCGCATGGGGACGCTTGGGCGCATCCTCGTAAGGCGCTTGGTGCTGATGGGCGCGTCTTTATGATGCACGATCTTCATTGGTCCGTCTGTTGATTTCTTCGAGTCATTAATGGCTCTCTGACTTAGCTGAATTCGAAGGGGTGAATTTATCATCATAAATACAAGTTCATTGCACTAACTTCGGGAAGGTTGCCACTTGGCGCATGGGTTTGATTTGCCCTGACCTATGAATAGCAACAGTTTGAGAGAGTTTTGTTGTCTCTCCCTTGACTTCTCGACGAAGATGGATTCGACTGATCCTCCTCCTTGGCAAGATGTTGTACTGTAGGTGATGGTTCTCCTTGTTCGAAGAAGCTTTGACGGTGAACTCTTTCAGAAGATAAGAGCCCCAGGCTGGTAGATGCGCCTGTGCATTGACAAGGAAGTGATTCACTCTGACGGGGCAGAGTGATACGCTGGAAGACAGACACAGCATGTTGCAACTGCTGGAACACAGACTGCCTTGGTGGTGGAGCCACTGTCTTGCGGCAGCAACAGTTGATGACGACCGTAGCACAAGTATGCCCTGTGAGGGGCGTATTATGCTTGTCGGTCGGCTCTCCTGATCGGCGTTTATGAATGATCACATTACGCAACTCGTTAGAGGAGAATGCCACCTTCACACCCCCATCAGGTGCATGACAAGGCCAAGCACCGGGGTGGTCAAGTGAGAGTGCCACCTTTACACCCCCATCAGGCGCATGGCAAGGCCAAGCGTCGGGGTGGTCAAGTGAATGCTGCGCCCCTTGATCCGACACCAAACAGGTGCTCAGATCAGTAGTAGGGGTACAATACTTAAAGTGACTTGAACGAACCTCGGACGCACAACCAGTGGAGGCGCGGGAGTTCAAGACCACAGGGTTTGCCTTGCTCGACTTGGTTGCGAACGCAGTAGATACGCCCAAGCGAAACAAGGACTTTAATGGTCGGCTCATTTCTGGCACAGAAGCACCCGAGTCGACCTTGTACAGCTTACCATCAGCAGCGTGCATGATTGTGATCGTATGCTTCTGGTTTGCCGTTGGCATAGCACGTTTGAGGCGCATGGCCCATGTCGTCTTGGACTTCTTCGTACCAGCCCGCTGGGGCACATAGTACTCAGAGTCTAAATTATCCTCGCCATGACAGCGAGTGAAGAACTTGCAGCCAACCCAGAAGAAGAGAAGAACTACTGCAACTTTTGTGGCTCGAACGGGCTCCCTAAATAACGGGCTCCCTTTTCTTTATTTATTTTTTTGGTGTCCTTTTCAAAGGAGGCAAGAGAGCTCTATATATAGAGTGCAATGAGACCTCTCTTCTTCTCCTTTCCGATGTGGGATTAAAAGTAATATTCCTTCTTTTTTATGCTTCTACAGTCCTTAGAACTTATTCCAAGATTGGCTAATAAAGCCACTAACGTAAATCTATGCTAATTATAAATATTTGCCATTTTTATTAGAGAAAATAATAATTTAAATATGTAATATTTTGGTAAAACAATTTTACTAGTATTTTGTAAATAGGGCGGAGAATAATGTATTATTGGAATATTATCAAAGTAGTAGCAATTTTTATCATACATTATTTTAATAGAAAAATATCGTGTAAAACTCAGAATTATTAGAAAACTAATTTAATTATTTTTAAATAACATTTACGAAATATTTTACTAATACTATTTTCTTTAAATAAAGAATAACCATTTTTTATAATAAAATTACGAAGACCTTATTTAGTAAACTTACGGTTTTATTAGAAATGACGTTAAAATATCTAATTTTAGTACCATAAAATTTATTAATCAAGATAATGGTTAATTTATGAAAATAAACATTTTTATCCAAAAATGCATAAATATATAGTTTTGCCTATAAAATACTATTTTCTATATTAAGGTATATTTTGATATATAAATATTTATTTTGAAGCTAAATTTATCAATTAATAATAATAGTGAAATTATGACAAATAATTGAAATAACGTTCAACGTTATTCATAATTAAACGTAGATGGTAACTCTAAATCATTAATATAACAATTAACGCTAATCATCTAATTAAAATGCTAACAATTATTATCGAATCTAAATAGAAAACTGACTAAACTAGCTATTCCGGAACATGAATGGTTCTGTGAATTTAACAGAAGGTTGTGGGGTTACCGAAGGCTGTAACGGAGCACCGAGGGGATGCCTCGGACTCGGAACGCACGCGGGCACGGGTACAAACACAGACAACACACGAATGGTACAAAAATGTACACGGGAAGTCGGGCAACGCGTGGGACAGCGGCTGGGCCGCACGGAGGTTACACCGGTCGGGCGCACGGGACAGTGGCGGAGGCCGCGAGGAAGGGTGCTGCGGGAGGCGCCGACGGCGCTGACGGCGATCGCCGGCACGACGGGGACACCGGGCAGAGGTCGATCGGCACTGGCGCGACCGAAAATGGTTCGTCGGCGTCGGTCGGCGGTCGAGGATTGACACGAAAATGTGACAAGAGCGATATAGATGCGACCAGGATGTCACAGGGAGTATGGGAATGGCTTCGGTTTTGGGAACGGAGGAGCGGGAAAGAAGATATGAGGAATTTTGGGAGGTGGAAGAGTTGGGATGTTCTGTGAATGGAGAAAGGTTTCTGAATGTTACTATACGTGAGGAAGAAGGAACGTGGGTGTTTCTGCGGAGTGGGTGGATCTGAGGAAGAACCGAAAAAAGTGGGAACGGGTTAGTCATGGGTTTAGGTGTGGGTTTCGGGTTTGGATATCTAATGGGCTTAAGTTACAAATAATAAAAATACAACCAAAATAATGGGCTTTACAAGAGGTGAGATCAGGGAGAGTGGAGAGAGGGTTTGTGAGGAAGAGAGAGGGGAACGGGATCAAGAGATGCAAGCGGAGAGGGGTTCCGTCGGGACACTCGCGCGCGCAGCGCAAGGATGGTCGGAGAACAACGCCTGCTCGACGAGGGCAGTTTTCTGGGCAGGCGCTCTGCCGAAGACGTCGACGTAGGCTTCAACGCAGAGGACGGCGACCCTGGCGACAAATCGGGGTGAAGGCTGTTCGAGGCTAGGCACGGGCTCCAGCTAGGTGGAGGCGAACGTCGGTGGAAGGTTAGGGTTCGATTAAGACTAAGATTTTTTGGGATGGACTGGAAGTGGTGGTGGTGATGTTGTTGGCTGCTGTTTGGTCGACTATGGTTCAGGCAAGGTTCAGCTGTGATGAAAGTTCGACGGTGGCAGACCGTCCAAAGGAAGGAGATGGGGTAGGTGACGGAGAGAGGGGTCGGCCGGCATCGATGGATCGGTCGGTCAGAAATTAGGGTTAGGGTTAGGTTTAGGATTTTAGGGTATTAGAAATTTTGGGGTTTGCGTTAGGGCTAGGGTTAGGGTATTTAGGATTATGTTTGGGAATTAGGGATTTGGATTGTGTCGGGGTTGTCGACACGAAAGAAAAATATAATTATAATAATAAAATAGTGGAAAGGAAAAGTGAATACGGCCAGAGTGCACGACACGATTGGTTGATGGTGGGTATTGGCTAGATATGAGGAAAATAAAAGGGAGCCACCCTTTATATAGACGTGAAGGTTCCTAATAAGGGAAGGATTAGGAATCCTATGGATTGAACCTTTCCATAGATTTAAGTTGATCAAATCATTTTCCATAATTTAAATTAAATATCTATTTAATATTAGATTAAAAATCTAAATCAATAAATGGATCGCAATAAAATTTTTATTTTAACATTTAATACTATCAAATAAATTTAAAAATACGTTTTTATAATACAAAATTTTATATCAATAGATTTTATTAGGGAAGACAATCATCAAATATAATTATAATATTTACCTCAAAGTATTATTTAGTCATCAAAATATTTTTATAACCAAAACCAAAAAAATATAATTGTAAACAATTTTGTCAAACAAAAATATTAGGATTTTCCTTCGTAGAAATTCCATAAAAATTTATTCTCTAAAAGTATATTTAAAAGAATTAAAATAAAAGATTTTTTTTTTGAAAAGTCGAAAACGGAGGTTAAAAATCTACCCACCTTAGAAATAAATTTGTCCTCGAATTTAAAAATATAACTAGGATAAATAATAAAATGTTATAATAGGAAAATATTGATCAATTTAAACGAAAGGAGGACAAAGATTTCTAGAAATAGCATATCGATTAATCGAGAAAGATGAGATTGAAGAGGAAGGACATCTATGGTTTGGGTTGATGTTGGGTTCTAAGTTACGCTTCCTAGATGGTTCAAAAATAGACAAATTTAGATGACTAGAAAAATAGGATAATGATATACAGTTAAAGGAGTTTGATCTATCAGTGCCTTAACCTATCTCCTCGGTCAACATCTAAGAATTCTACCCATCTTGTAAGTCTTAATCTTGAAAAATATTTAAAGCTCCCTCAAATATTAATCATTAAAATTTGAAAACAAAAAATCCACTCCTATACTCCCTCCTTAAAATTTTAAAATTTAGAAATCTTCAGAATAGTATCATTTTTTTTCTTTTCAAATCAAATCATTTAACAACAAATTGATATTCATCAGTTTTCATACAAATGTAAACTTCAAGCATCGAATTTTTTTAACAATTCCTTTATCCAATAATTAATCGATCTCTTCTAATTTACCAATCCAAAAGTCTACTCACCTTTGATCATATCATCATATGAAAACATATATAAATCCTTATACAAAATTTCTTAGATATGAAAATTCTCAACCCCAAAATTAAACATATATCCTTATCTTAACCGCATAACCTATATACCGGTATTAACTATCCAAGCAGTCAAATTCAGTCAGGGCTTTTCTATTATTCCTAGTCCTAGTCATTCTCCTAAAATCAAATCAATCCTAATTATGAATGATCATTTCCTAGTCGTAGGCTTGCAGAAGTACGACTAACTTAAGTACTATCACAAGTTCGCAATCTTTTGCGAAAACTGACCTGCATGGGTGTCACTTCCCGTTCTCGAAATACGTAAATTTTTGATTTTCCTGTATATGGTATCTGGCACCTGTATCTTGATTGTATGTATCATGTATTTGTAACTGGCCATGGCATGGAACAATATCTCGTCACGGATTAGTATGCCACCCCTTGTCCTTGTCTGGTTGTAGGTGTGGCTCACTACTTCGATGATAAGATATATGAACCGTGTTGTAGTTAGGAATTTATTTAAATAATTTAATTAGTTGTATCATGTAGCATTTAACATGTCATTGGTCATATGGTTAAGAGCATGCTTAAGATTATGGTTTCTTTTAGTCAACCCAACCCCTATATATATTATCTTCCTCTCTCTCTCTCTCCTCATTCACTCTTTCATTTGTTTTCCTCAAACAAACCATTAGGCAAGTACACCTTGCACCAAATGGAGAGATTCTTGCATTTTTTATTTCTTGAATTTTCTTTTGATATGATTTATCTATATTTTTCTTCTCATCATCCTCTACAAGTTTAGTTCTTGGCGTTTTTGATTTAATGGCTAGTTTTGTGTAGATTTAAGTTTCTAAAATTAGGATTTTATGGATGTTTGTGGTTTTGATCAATCAAACTTCCCTATTTTCTAAAATTACTTGTTCCATGTTGTAGAAATTTCAATTCTACCCAATTTTGGCTTTTGAACCGCCGAATTTCGACTTCCTATGAGAAAGTTATGCCATTTTCGTGTTGATGGGTTCCCCACTGTCACGACCCGATCCCAAATAAATGGGTCGAACCGGATCATGCCCAGCCTGCACCGTTGTGAGACGGCGGCAGTAAGCTGTTCCATTAGCAGGTGAACACAACAACATCTATATATTTGTCACAATTGAATATTCGGGAATTTAAAACTTTATTCAGCATTTGATTAAATACAACTAGAAAGTAAAAGAACTGAAAAAAATGCTGAATTCAGATTAACAAAATTCTAAAACAACAAATCTGGAAACAGAAAAATCTAGCTAAGCGTTAGGCTCGTCGGCCTCAGGTCCTGCGTCCTCCAATGGGGACTCTGGCAATACCACAGAGTACAGAACTGGGTCATAATAGCTGTTGTATAACATCTCAGCATCCTCAAAATCCCCTAAAAATGTAATCTCCAGTCAGGAGGGAGCAAAGTACAATTCATGATAATCCAACAATTAAAATAATAATAGAGTTATGCACTTTTAAACAATTTAAAATAAACAGTTCTTCAGCAGTTAAAATATTGTGATATGAATAGGCAATGAATATGACCGGATTGGGTTGTACAGTTGTATCCTATTGATACGATATGGCTTATCCCCGTGTGTATGAGGGGTAAGCTGATACAGTCATTATACTACTTTGGATGTGGTCATACTCATTACACTACTCCCCCAGTACCCAACAGTCAATGCTCTCAGAGAGAGTTTCGTGTTGCATCGTGGTTTAAACTTGCAATAAAACGATTACTAAATAATTGTAAACTAACACAAAATGTACTTGTCGTTGTTTATGACTGGAAAACGGTGTTGGTTCCGGGAAGATGCTAGATTCGTCTCCGAGATCCTACAGTTGGAGAACTTGACTTAGAACCATTGTGAAACCAAGCTAGGTGTGCTAATTGCAATCTCTAGTAGCAGGTCTTAGTCAGATTTTAAGTTTGTATATTCTACTGCTAACGGTTTACGACGCGTACTACGTTGGTTCTCATTTAGTTGGATAGCTAGTTTCTGGTTTTACTTGAAAAAATTGTCGTTACCGATTAATTCGCAAAACTTTGTATTTTTAATATTATACGTATAAAACTACATTTTCTTTCAATGATAAAACGTGAGTTTTGTTAACAATCAATATTTTATTCAAGTTATTTTATCGTGAAAAATCTTTATTAATTTATACAAAATACTTAATAGCCATTTTGTTACGAAGCGCCTAATTATGAAAAATAAACCAACCAGAAAATAAAGGAAAAATCAACCAAGAAAAGAAAATAAAAAACCTAGACTACGCAATACAGGGGCACAGCTAACAAAATAGAAATATGGGCTTATGCCCTTACAAACTTGACATAAATTAAATAAATTTAGAGTTTGCTGGTGAGTTCTGAACGCCGGAAAGCGGTCCGTTCAGAAGGCCGAGGCCCTGCACTCAAAATACTATAAACCAGTAGCAAGTTCCAAATTATATTTTAATTGTAAAATTTGAAAATAAAGTAAGCTTCAGACTTTGTCCAATATTCATATTTTGAAAATAGCTAATGCCTCAACGTCCGGGTAAAACCGCTTTCGTTTGCATTTCGCTAGGGCCCACGGACCGGTATGGTCGTCGCCCAAAATCCAATTTAATAAATATTTCCGAAAACCAATTTAAAACTCATTTATGAAATTTTATAAAAATTTGGGCAGCATTTCCTCTATATTCGGGACAACCCAAAACTGGGAAAATGCGCCGAACACCCATAACAAAAGTCCCAAACCAGGGAACACCCAGAAATTAACTTTCAAACCATTTTACACAAAATTTAAATTCACAGAATAATTCCCGAAGCTTAATCGAAAACCCAAAATTATAATCGGAAAATCCCGAAATGAGATCGGAAACCACAGCACCCAAAAATCCAAAAAACACCTTTCGAAAAAATCCGAAAACCACAGAACATCACAAAACATCTCCGGAAAATCCGAAGTCACTACGTCGCTCTAAAACCGAATTCCCGGGAGGAAATCGGGGACCAATTCTCGTCATCAACTACGTATAGAAACGGGAACACAAAATTATACCTTGGGTTGCTCGGCTAGAGCACTCAGATGATAATAAAGAAGAAAAGAAATTCGCGGACAGTGGACCGGCTCGGGACAGCGCCTCGCCGGGGTACGGCTGCGCTGGACAGCGGGATCCGAGCACGAAAATGCACGGACAGCAGGTCAGAAAACCCGCGGACAGCGCTGGACAGCGCTGTTCGGATCAGCGGGAAGCTCGCGGGAACCAGGAAAGAGGGGAACGGTTAGGGCACAGAGATCTGGGTCGGCCGGAGGCCGGCGGACTTGGGCGCTGGCGGAAGGGCGCGGGCCGCGCGAGGAACGGGGGCTCGGGGCAGCTGGGCCACGCGTGGAGGCCGCTGGGCGGTGCTCGGGACAGCAGGGCCACGGGGGTCCGACGGGACGACGCCGGAGGTGGACCGCGCGGGAGACAGGGGGTACGGCCTGGGGCACGGGTTCGGCGTCGGGCGCGAACGCGAGCTCGGGTGGCCTTGGAAGGAGGGTCCAGTAGAGGGGCCGGAGGAGACGGGCTTGGACGCCGGAGTGGGGGTGGCTCGGTGGAGAGAAAGCTTTGAGAGGGAGAGTTGAGAAAGAGAGTGGAGGAGGAGTAGAGAAGTAATGTGTGCTGGAGTTTTTTTTGTGGGGGAAGTGGTGATGCTGTTGTATGGTTTAAATGGGGAGTGGGGAAAAATAATGTGTGGGGATAAGTAAGTTGAGGAGAAAAAAAGGGGATCAGTGGCCAGGTCGTGGGGACCAGGCCCCCCAACAAATATTTTTTTTATTAATACTAACAAATAATAATAAATATACAAACATGATTTTTAAAAGGAGGAAAAATGAATTGGTTCCGAAAGGAATTGGGTTTCGGGAACTGGGTTCGAACTCGGGTCAAACTCTGGTCTCGCAAGCAAAAATCCCAGTTATTCTTTTGAAAATAATTTCGAACCCAATATAATATTAATAAATAGTAATAATGTTATATAATACTAATAATAAATTACAAAAACGATTAAATCTAATATCTGGGTTTCACAATCTTCCCTCCTTAGAAAATTTTGTCCTCGAAATTAAAGGCAGGATTAGGGAGTACCTCAAGTTTCAAACGAATACGGATACTGCTCCCGCATCTGGTCTTCTCGCTCCCAGGTCGACTCGCCTGGTGAGTTGTGTCGCCACATGACTCTGACTATCGGCATCACAAAGTTCCTGGTTCTCTTCTCCCCTCTGTCCAAAATTGCCACTGGATTCTCTGGCACTGTGAGACTGGGTCCAATTTCCAGTTCCGAATGGTCCAAAATATGGCTCGGGTCCGGGATGTAGCGTCTCAGCTGCGAAACGTGGAAGACGTTGTGGACGCATTCGAGATTTGGGGGTAGAGCCACTCGATAAGCCACTTCTCCAATCCTGTTAAGTACTTCAAAAGGACCAATATACCTGGGGCTTAGCTTTCCTGCTCTGCCAAAACGGATGGTTCCTCTGGTAGGAGAGATCTTCACAAACACACTGTCACCTTCTTCAAACTCCAAAGGCCGTCGGCTGCTATCGGCCCAATACTTCTGTCTGTCATGGGCAATCCTGAGCTTGTCTCTGATCATTCTTACCTTCTCTGCTACATCGGTCACCATCTCAGGTCCAAGCAATACTCGTTCTCCGACGTCGTCCCAAGCAAGTGGAATGCGGCAACGATGTCCATAGAGTGCCTCGAACGGTGTCATACCGATGCTAGCTTGGTAGCTATTGTTGTAGGAGAACTCTACCAAGTACAAATGGTCTTCCCAAGACCCTCCAAATTCTAAGACGCAGGATCTCAGCATGTCTTCTAGCGTCTGGATTGTTCTCTCCGATTGTCCGTCAGTCTGGGGATGGTAGGCGGTGCTGAACTTCAGTTGTGTTCCCAAACTGTCATGCAAACTCTTCCAAAAGTGAGAGGTAAATATAGTATCTCTGTCAGACACAATACTTATCGGAACTCCATGAATTCGGTAGATGTGTCGTATGTACAGTGGTGCCAACTTCTCGGTGGATAGACCAACCTTGAAGGGGATAAAGTGAGCTGACTTCGTCAGTTGGTGCACGATTACCCAAATGGTATCCTTCCCTCCTTGGGATCGAGGCAGTCCCGACACGAGGTCCATTATTATGTGCTTCCATTTCTACTTCGGGATGTCAAGCGGCTGCAACAGTCCTGCTGGCCTCTGTCTGCTAGCTTTTACTTGTTGACAAATTAAAGATCTAGCCACATACCTGGATACGTCCTTCTTTATTTTGTACCACCACACTATAGTATGCATATCTCGATACATCTTGTTGGCTCCAGGATGTATGGAATACTGCGACTGGTGCGCTTCTTGCATCAGCTCGTTCCTCAGTTCGCCAGTTGGTACGCAAAGCCTCGTACCATTCTTTAGTGCTCTGTCACTGGCGATTGAGAATCCTTCGATTGTTCCTGCCAGCACTTGATCTCTGAGTTTGTAAAGCGTCTCGTCTTGGAATTGTGCCTCCTTGACTCCGTCCATTAGACTTGAACGCACTTGCAACTGCATCATTGATGATTCAGCTCCTGGTACAATGGCTTCTCTTCCCAGTTGCTTCATTTCTTCTTCGGGCAGTACAATCTCCAGTCCAAGCTTTTCCATGTCCTCCAGCAAATGACACTCCTTGGTCAAGAACATTGCCATCGGGTATCGACTAAGTGCATCTGCAATAACATTAGCCTTACCCGGATGGTACTGCAGGTTGATGTCGAAATTCTTCATCAGCTCCAGCCATCGTCTCTGTCGCATGTTCAGCTCTTTCTGAGTGAAAACATATTTAAGACTTTTGTGGTCTGTAAATATTTCCACTCTCTCTCCATAAAGGTAGTGCTTCCATAGCTTCAATGCAAATATCACCGCTGAAAGTTCCAAATCATGTGTGGGATAGTTCTTCTCATGAGTCCATAATTGCCTAGATGCGTCAGCAATTACTTTCCCGTGTTGTTGAAGAACGCAGTCCAATCCCTTACCGGAAGCATCACTATAAATTAAGAAACCGCCGGTACCTGCGGGTAGCGCAAGTATCGGCGCCGTTGTAAGCCTCTTCTTCAGTTCCTCAAAAGCTGACTTGCAAGCTTCAGACCAAATAAATTTTTCGTTCTTCCTGGTAAGCTTCGTCATTGGTTCAGCAATCCTGGAGAAATCCTTCACGAACTTCCGGTAGTAGCCAGCCAAACCCAAAAAGCTTCTGATTTCTGCAACCGAACTTGGTGCAGTCCACTTCTCAATAGCAGCTATCTTCTTTGGATCCACCGAAATTCCTTTTTCTGTGACAACATGGCCCAGAAATTCTACTTTGTCTAAAAAGAATTCGTATTTGGATAGCTTACCATAGAGCTTCTCCTTCCTCAAGGTGCTCAGAACTTTCCTCAGGTGCTCTTCATGCTCTTCTTCAGTCTTCGAGTAGATCAGTATGTCGTCGATGAAGACAACGATAAACTGATCCAGGTATTCATGGAAGACCTTGTTCATGAGGTTCATGAATACCGTAGGAGCATTCGTCAGTCCAAACGGCATGACCAAGAATTTAAATTGCCCATACTTGGTGTTGAATGTCGTTTTCGGGATATCCTCCTTCCTGACCTTGATTTGGTGGTAGCCTGATCTGAGATCTATCTTCGAAAATACCTTGGCTCCACTCAGTTGATCAAACAGATCGTCGATCCGGGACAGAGGGTACTTGTTCTTGATGGTGATGTTGTTCAGCGCCCGGTAATCAATGCACATCCGTACAGTTCTATCCTTCTTGGGCACGAACAAAACTGGTGCTCCCCAGGGTGAAGCCCCATCTCTGATAAATCCTTGTGCCTTCAGTTTGTCAATCTGGTCCTTCATCTCCTTTGCCTCCTTGGGGTTGACTCTGTAGCATCCCCGAGAAATAGGAGAAGAGTCGGGTACTAGATCGATGGTGAATTCCACATCTCGATCTGGCGGCAATCCTGGAAGATTATCTGAAAAGTCATCCATGAATTCCGCTATGATAGGGTGAGGAGGCCCGGGTTCTTCGGTGATAGAGGAGTAGGTAATACTCTTCATGTCTTCCGGAGCCCGAGAGATTTCAAGCTCCGGTTCTCCTGGTGGGCTGAAGATTACACATCCTCTATGACAATCTATCAGCGCATGCTGTTCACTTAACCAGTCCATCCCTAGGACTACATCATAGTTGGGCAAGGGCATCACAAGTAAGGGTGTTAAGAATTGGTGGCCAGAGATAGTAATGGGACAGTTACAAGCCTCAGTGATAGGTATGGGTCCACCACCGGTCATAACTCTACTAATTATCTTGCTAAGTCCCGTATCTAGATGGTGTGCAGAAATAAATTTTGATGATATGAAACTGTGTGATGCACCCAAATCAAATAATGCTAGAGCAGGATGTGAAAACATATAAATAGAACCTGTAATGACATCAGCGGTGGGTTCCTGCTCTGGTTCTTGCTCTTCTGTTGCTAAGGCAAAAGCTCGCCCGGTCTTCTGCTCGTGTTGTCCGAACCGTTGTTGCTGAGTGGGTAGGGGAGCTCTATGCTGAGTTGCTCCGGTCCGGTAGACTGATGAGGGGCAGTCCTTCACTTGATGGATGGCAGACCCACAGACTAGACAGTGTCCTAGCCTCTTCCTGCATATGTTCGACTGATGTCCTGGCCTCTTACAAAAATCACATACAGGGATCTGCTTCTGAGGCGCTCGTTCATTGGCCCTTGCTTGATGGTGCTGGTGCTGATGGTGCGAAGGCCTATTATTATTGTTGTTGGGCCTCTTCTGGTTACCCTGGAAGTTGCAAGTTCCAGGATACTCCCTCTTTGAACGAGAAGGCTGGCTCTTCTCCACGTCCTGAGCTCGTATCAGAATCTTCTCATATGTCTTGGCGCCGCCTGCGATCACAGGGGTGCAAATTTCCTCCCTTAGTCCATACCTGAATCTTTCAGCACGATCCTTGGGGTCAGCAACCAAGTTCTGGGCAAAGCAGCTAAGTCGACCGAACTCTGTCGCATACTCTCCAACCGTCATGCTTCCTTGCTTCAGGTCCTAGAACTGTCTCTCTATCTCCTGTATCTCTGATGTTAGGAAGAACTTCCTGTGGAACAGCCTCTTGAAGGTGTCCCAGTCAAGCTACTTCTCCTGGAGTCGGGGTTCATTTCGATACCAGGTGCTTGCCACATCTTGCAGCTGGAGTCCTACTGCTTCGGTCTTGAGGTCCTCTGGGAGTTGAGCGACGCTCAAGAGATGCTCCATGCTGTCTAGCCATTCATCGGCGTAGATGATACCCTCGGTTCCTTTGAAAGGTCGAGGGCCCTACTTCTTGAAACTCTCTATATCTCCGACCTTCATGTAATAATACGCCTCTAATCAAAAGAATGGCCTTAATGATATATAACTTAACTCCTGAATTTATGTTTACCTTGGCAGGTCGTGGCTCCAATGAAGTTGTTGCTCCTCTCTCGAGGGCAGCCATAGCCACATTGTGGGCATTCTCCATGCCTTCTCTCATAATCGCGGTCTGCTCGCGATGGGCTTCAGCTTGGGCTATAGTCTGTTCTCGATGAGCTTCTGCTTGGGCTCTCCGGCTTCAAGCACTCCCCTTAGCATGCCCACTAGATCGGTGGGATCCACGAGCACTGGTGGGGTAGCTGGTGCGGGCACTATCGCAGGGGATTGTGGCTCAGTCCGGGGAAGCACCGGTTCTGCCGTTTGCGCTGTAGTAGCGTAAACGGGACGGGGTGCTGGTGCAGCATGGGGACGGTCAGTCAGCTGTAAAGAAGATGGATCCCGACGTGCTTGAGAAGGTGGGGTGTGATTAGTATATGACACCTCATCTTCAGCATGGCCGGAACGGGTAGTCTTCCCTTTGGCCATACTCTGGAAGGTTTAGGATGCAAACATAAGCAAGGTAACCTACCAGTCTATAATCAAACAAAAATATTTATATATATAATTCGGACCTATGTTGTGACAAATCAATGTTCTAGTGTTCTAATTGTTTCTAGGTATATTTTCCTAAGTTGTTGTTCCTGACCTGCATGGGCCACCACTAAAAGCATGTCACGACCCGATCCCAAATAAATGGGTCTAACCGGATCATGCCCAGCCTGCACCGTTGTAAGACGGCGGTAGTAAGCTGTTCCATTAGCAGGTGAACACAACAACATCTATACATTTGTCACAACTGAATATTCGGGAATTTAAAACTTTATTCAGCATTTGATTAAATACAACTGAAAAGTAATTGAACTGAAAAGAATGCTGAATTCAGATTAACAAAATTCTAAAACAACAAATCTGAAAACAAAAAAAATCTAGCTAAGCGTTTGGCTCGTCGGCCTCAGGTCCTGCGTCCTCCAATGGGGACTCTGGCAATACCACAGGGTACAGAACTGGGTCATAATAGCTGTTGTATAACAGCTCAGCATCCTCAAAATCCCCTAAAAATGTTATCTCCAGTCAGGAGGGAGCAAAGTACAATTTATGATAATCCAACAATTAAAATAATAATAGAGTTATGCACTTTTAAACAATTTGAAATAAACAGTTCTCCAGCAGTTAAAATATTGTGATGTGAATAGGCAATGAATATGACCGGATTGGGTTGTACAGTTGTATCCTATTGATACGATATGGCTTATCCCTGTGTGTATGAGGGATAAGCTAATACAGTCATTATACTACTTTGGATGTGGTCATACTCATTACACTACTCCCCCAGTACCCAACAGTCAATCAGTCAATGCTCTCAGAGAGAGTTCCGTGTTGCATCGTGGTTTAAACTTGCAATAAAACGATTACAAAATAATTGTAAACTAACACAAAATGTACTTGCCTTTGTTTATGACTGGAAAACGGTGTTGGTTCCGGGAAGATGCTAGGTTCGTCTCCGAGATCCTACAGTTGGAGAACTTGACTTAGAACCATTGTGAAACCAAGCTGGGTGTGCTAATTGCAATCTCTAGTAGCAGGTCCTAGTCAGATTTTAAGTTTGTATATTCTACTGCTAACGGTTTATGACGCGTACTACGTTGGTTCTCATTTAGTTGGATAGCCAGTTTCTGGTTTTACTTAGAAAAATTGTCGTTACCGGTTAATTCGCAAAACTTTGTATTTTTAATATTATACGTATAAAACTACATTTTCTTTCAATGATAAAACGTGAGTTTTGTTAACAATCAATATTTTATTCAAGTTATTTTATCGTGAAAAATCCTTATTAATTTATACAAAATACTTAATAGCCATTTTGTTACGAAGCGCCTAATTATGAAAAATAAACCAACCAGAAAATAAAGGAAAAATCAACAAAGAAAAGAAAATGAAAAACCTAGACTACGCAATACAGGGGCACAGTTAACAAAATAGAAATATGGGCTTATGCCCTTACAAACTTTACGTAAATTAAATAAATTTAGAGTTTGCTGGTGAGTTCTGAACGCCGGGAAGCGGTCCGTTCAGAAGGCCGAGGCCCTGTACTCAAAATACTATAAACCAGTAGCACGTTCTAAATTATATTTTAATTGTAAAATATGAAAATAAATTAAGTCTCAGACTTGGTCCAATATTTATATTTTGAAAATAGCTAATGCCTCAACGTCTGGGTAAAATCGGTTTCGTTTGCATTTCGCTAGGGCCCACGGACCGGTATGGTCGTCGCCCAAAATCCAATTTAATAAATATTTCCGAAAACCAATTTAAAACTCATTTATAAAATTTTATAAAAATTTGGGCAGCATTTCCTCTATATTCGGGACTACCGAAAACTGGGAAAATACGCCGAACACCCATAATAAAAGTCCCAAACCAGGGAACACCCAGAAATTAACTTCCAAACCATTTTACACAAAATTTAAATTCACAGAATAATTCCCAAAGCTTAATCGAAAAACCAAAATTATAATCAGAAAATCCCGAAATGAGATCGGAAACCATATCACCCAAAAATCCAGAAAGCACCTTTCGGAAAAATTCGAAAACCACAGAATATCACAAAACGTCTACGGAAAATCCGAAGTCACTACGTCGCTCTAAAACTGAATTCTTGGGAGGGAATCGGGGATGAATTCTCATCATCGACTACGTATAGAAACGGGGACACGAAATTATTTCTTGGGTTGCTCGGCTAGAGCTCTCAGATGATAATAAAGAAGAAAAGAAATCTGCGGACAGTGGACCGGCTCGGGACAGCGCCTCGCCGGGGTACGGCTGTGCTGGACAGCGGGATCCGAGCATGAAAATGCACGGACAGCAGGTCAAGAAACCCGCGGACAGCGCTGGACAGCGCTGTTCGGATCAGCGGGAAGCTCGCGGGAACCGGGACAGAGGGGAATGGCTAGGGCACAGAGATCTGGATCGGCCGGAGGTCGGCGGACTTGGGCGCTGGCGGAAGGGCACGGGCGCACGGGGAGCGGGGGCTCGGGGCAGCAGGGCCCCACGGGAAGGCCGCTGGGCGGTGCTCGGGTCAGCAGGGCCATGGGGGTCCGGTGGGACGGCGCCGGAGGTGGACCGCACGGGAGACAGGGGGCGTGGCCTGGGGCACGGGTCCGACGTCGGGCGCGAACGCGGGCTCGGGCTCGGGTGGCCTTGGGAGGCGGGTCCGGTAGAGGGGCCGGAGGAGACGGGCTTGGACGCCGGAGTGGGGGTGGCTTGGTGGAAAGAAAGCTTTGGGAGGGAGAGTTGAGAAAGAGAGTGGAGGAGGAGTAGAGAAGTAATGTGTGCTGGAGTTTTTTTTTGTGGGAGAAGTGGTGATGCTGTTGTATGGTTTAAATGGGGAGTGGGGAAAAATAATGGGTGGAGATGAGTAAGTTGAGGAGAAAAAAGGGGATCAGTGGCCTGGTCGTGGGGACCAGGCCCCCCAACGAATATTTTTTTATTAATACTAACAAATAATAATAAATATACAAACAGGATTTTTAAAATGAGGAAAAATGAATTGGTTCCGAAAGGAATTGGGTTTCGGGAACTGGTTTCGAACTCGGGTCAGACTCTGGTCTCGCAAGCAAAAATCCCAGTTATTCTTTTGAAAATAATTTTGAACCAAATATAATATTAATAAATAGTAATAATGTTATATAATTCTAATAATGAATTACAAAAACCATTAAATCTAATATCTGGGTTTCACACCCACACATTTTGGTGCTGTCGGCACGATGAACAGTGCCGCGTGCAGTATTTTTGCAGCCGCGCGCCCGAGCGTCGTACTTGTGCGCAACGTGCGCCATGGGCACTTTTGCCTGCTCGTGCTGTGCAACTTGCGTGCCGTGCACCCGAGCGCCGTACTTGTGCGTAACATGCGTCGTGGGCACTTTTGCCTGCGCGTGCTGCGCAACTTGTGCGCCGTACGCCCGCACTTTTTTCTACCGTACGCCATGCTTGTGCACAACGTACGTCGTAGGTACTTTTGCCCTCGCGCACATTGGAACTTGCGTGTCCCGCGCACGCACATTTTTCTGCCACACGCCCGCGCATCGTGCTTGCGCGCAACGTACGCCGTGGGCACTTTTGCCCTTGCGCACATTGCAACTTGCAAGTCGTGCGCCCGCACAATTTTCTGTCGCGCGCCCGCACGTCGTGCTTGCGCGCACGTTATGGCATAGACGGTTTGGCCCGCACGCACAGTGCGCAGTCCGTGCACCGTACATGCACGCACCTTGCACCGTGAGCATCTTTGTCCGTGCACGCAGTGCGTCCGTGCGCAGATTGCCTTGGATGGCTGTTTTTCTTGTTTGGGCTGTTTTGTAGCTAAAATCTTGAAAACTCAAAACATGAAAGTTGTAGATCTTTGTCTTGGCTTCAAGAATCTTAGTGTCTAACCAGAATTCATATGTGACTTTTATATCACGAGGGGTCCATGTGACTTCCTGACTTGACTGTGTTCCTGACTTGGTTACCTGTATACGTGTTGGTACATTTTCTAAGTATGTATTAAGGTACAATATTAGCATGTATTACGGTGCTATTTAATGAGTGCACTGAGGTGTGACTCTACGTGCTAAGTGATCATTCGTGTTATATGTCAACACATGTGTAACTTTCGGCACCTTCATGGTAATTGGCCAGTAATAGTGTCGTGGTATAATGATTGTTGTTTGATGCATTACACTAAGCATGGATCTAGATTTTGGACTCTTTGAGCCAATGTGGATTCGTACTTAGGGTACATGTACTATGGTATGACATATAAGAGGATGACCATGTGACTACGACATGTCATTCCAATATCAGGATAAGGTTAACTAAGCAACTTAAATCGGTAGAAGCATTGAAAGGGAACAGAATCTCGAGATCGTACGCCACCAGCCACCCCAGGTCCTGTCCTGGCATGTCGGGTTGGCCGCCATGGATACAGTTTCATCCGCCTATATTGGATGACTATATCCGACTCCTACGTGCTATGTGTTATATGTTTTAGCACGGTGGCCTTACGGGGGACCGGTGCATAATCAAAGTGCTAAGTGTATATATATATATATATAATGGAATGGCTAGCCCTGCTTGGATGCGATACGATCTAACGATTCCTATATATTGTATTACTGGGATAATCCAGACAAATTATAGAAAGCCGTAGGATTGATTGGCCGTTTGTAAGCCGACTTGTTTGTGATATGTTTTATTCTGTTATCAATTGAAGAATATGGACTATTGTGGTGCGTGGTCCAACCCATGTCCTTGTTTGATTGTTGGGTTAAGCTATTGTGCTGCGATAGACTATGGACCGAAGTTGCGATCAGAAGCCCTTCACCTGCCCATGGTTATAGGATATATCTTATCTCGGCACGATTTTGGCACCGTTTATCCTTGTTTGGTTGTAAGGGTGTCGTATTTTCTCGATGATATGGTATAAGCCTATAACTCTTGAATCGGGTCTTAATTTACTCTTTGGGTTTTGTCTTATTTATTATGTGCTCCCTTGTGGTACTTGCTATTTTGGGCCTGACCCCGCTGATTTTGTTTGGCCAGATATCGTAGCAGCATCAGAGGGTCCAGCCTTCTACCCGAATAATGGTACACACCAGGAGTATGGGCGCCAGGGACCATGAGTGGGTTTCTTCTTTACTGCTTTGATATCTTCTATCCGATTGTTCTGGACATTAGTTTTCTTTTACATAATTGTAATTAAATCAGACTGCAGCTGACTACGGTTATGTACCTATGACTCTCAGTACTAGCTTATCATTTTGTATAGCTAGGCTCATGATTTATTTTGATGAAGCGTCGGGGATGCCTTACTGCTTTGTCTTAAATGATCATTATTTACTGCTGCTTGTTTTGATTGATTGAGACATAGATGCTCTGTGAGACCATAGGAGACTTGATTGTAGCATGCACCCCCTTGTCTCTTGACAGCCACGATTGCCGTATGACGTTTGCATACCTCATATGGTGTAGCTGGCCTAGTTACCCTCAGTATTCCGGTACTGGGGCGTGACAATGGGCCACCAAAAAATTTGTCATGATCCGCCCGCTTTTCGTGTACGAGTTCGTAGCCATGTCCAGCCTACATCGCAATGTCGACGATAGTACGCTGTCTAGCCGACAATAAATAAAATACTCATAAAATACTATCTTTATTGCTCATTCACAACAACTAAATCAATTATAAGATTTATATTTAACCAAATACAATGTCTCACAAAATCTAATACAACAAATTTAAACTATCTAACTAGTCTCTAGGTTTTGGTCTTCAAGATATCTCTAACTCCATCCGAAGGAACCCAAAGCAATATAACAAATCATCAAGAATCTGTCAACTAAAAAATATATCCAGTCAGGATTGGAATAAGTTCACAATAACACCAAACTACACAATATAATATACATGTATGAAGGAAGCAATAATAAGAAAAACGAACTATATGCATGACACAAAAGTGTATAATTATAATGTAAGGACAACATGACAGTCGACTAGATAGAAGAAAAAATAAATGAACAATATAGCAACCAAAGATCACGTGTACTGCGTGTTTTAAAATACCAACATTCAACACGTGGTTGGGTTAGGAATCGGACAATCAATACGTGAGGTGTATTGACCGAACAAATACTGTCAGACGATCCCCTGACCGAATAAACTCTGGTCTATACTGGAGTACCACATGTCTACTAATCTTATTCTTCCACCTGACTATCTCAAAAGTACATGTCTAACACGATTATCATTAACAACACGATAAACGAAAATTACGATAAACTAGAAATTAGGCATGAACATGTACAATACTATAACAACTCTAACTCTCTTGTACAAGCAGTAATCATGGTCAATCAAGAACAGTGACAAACAAGAAATATAAAGAGGTTACAGTGAAAAGCCAACATAAGGATACATGTAGTGCAAAATAAAGGTAATATAATGCCATAGTGAAACTTGCCTCGAGTTGGTTGCAGTTAATGCGCGGTATGATATTACAACAATATACTACGATAATATTTTGAAATCCAGAAAGCCATACTTAAAAAACCCTAATATAATACAACAATATATTTAAAGGTATTAATTATAAATGAAACAATGCTATTAAGTATAAAAATAACAAAATATTACTAAGTAGTACATTAGTAAATGTATGTATACTAACCACTAATAACCAATAAAATAATACTATACTTATCATTATTAGTAAAGGTTCTAAATAAAATAAAATAATAATAAATGTAAAAATAAACCTTCACTTGCTCCCATGTGTTTGCCATGAAATATAAAATGACAGAACAATTATCGGAGGACTGGACTTTTACTTCACAATACAAACTTGCTTGTACAAAGAAAGCCTAGGGACGAAAACCTAGGTACATCAATCTAAGTACAATTATTTATTTTAGATTCTGGAGGGTGACGGTAGAGGCTCGGGAAAGCGACGGCCGCTCTACCTTACTCCTTGGACGATCGGATGCAACCTTAGCTCTGTAGAAGAACTACTTGGCGTTGATGAAGAAATGCTCTCTCTTCAGGCTCTCTGGCTCTCTATGTCTCTATGTGCGTCTGTCACTGTCTGTATATATCTCCGTATATGTCTCTGTGTATCTCCCTGTGTATATTCGTAAGGGAATGGCACCCTGCTATTTATAAGAGTGGGGGGCCTCATTAGGGTTTACAATGATTGTCCATTCTTGAAAGTCGGCGGCTAAGGATCATTGGATCTGGGCCGTTCATCGAGATTTGAGCAATAAATGTGATTGCATCCAATCTTTTGTGGGTAATTAATGCTGATTGACATAAATCCTCCTGATTTGTCATGCCAACCTCGGATTCCTCGACACGTGTCTTTAATTGGCTTATTTGCAAATGATCAGATTTGATCCCAATATTTTATTGGGATTTGTTGAGAGATTTCGATCAATCTGATGCTACGTGCCCTGCTATCATGCCACGTGTCAAAATAGCAGAAATCTGAGCCGCAGGAAAATTAGGCCGCATAAGACTGGCCTCGTGTCAGGGCTACTTAAGAGTGGCCCCCCTGAACATTTGGGCCGTATGGTAATGATTTGAGCCGCATGGGTGTGGATGATCGCATAAGTGAACCGCATGGAGCTAGTCTTTGTGAGCCGCATGGAGGAGTCTCCGCTGGGGCCGCATGGGAGAGTCTCCGCTTGGGCCACATGGGAGAGTCTCCGCTTGGGCCGCATGGGGGGAGTCTCCGCGTGGGCCGCATACAACTGTCCACGTGTCAAGGCCGCATGACAGTTTCTGACTCTCGGGGGATCGTATTAGAGATTTTCTTCGCTTCCCAAGGAGTCCGTCATTATGAGGGAGTCATAATGATATCTTCGTGTCAGAACTGTCACCTTGTCAAAGCTGTCAGCCGTCAAAGCATTTAATACAAAACGAGAGAGCTGTTTGTAGGCCACGTGGCTCCTCTTTGAGCCGCATAGGACTTGTTTGAGACACATAGACGCTCTAGCCGCATGAATACTCGAGCCATATGAACTCTCTGAGCCGCAGGGGGCTCTCTGGCTGCATGGATCTTTCTTTATTCTTTTCCATGCTTCTACAAGACCCCCTTTAAAGTTTATAATTTGCAAAATTGAAATACTTTAAATAAGAAGCATGGCCATATATTCTTTTGGCCGTATATGATGTCTCAGCCGCATGGGTGTCTCAGCCGCATGGATGACTCGGCCGCATGGATGACTCGGCCGCTGGGGCTTTCGTGCCGCATAAGTGTCTCAGCCGCAAAGACTTTCGGGCCGCATAACTATCTCAGCCGTGTGGACTTTCTGTCACGTCATCTTGCCACGTATGGAAATCTTTTGCATTAAATGTTGTTGATTTGCTGTCAGTTTTGAGGTCACTTTTTGGGACGGAATCCCAGGAGTCTGGCCTTCATTTTAGGCGGCTCGCCTCGACAACCGAAGAGTTGGTTTTCGTTTTGCATGAGAATCGAAGCACCTTGGTTTTGTTTATAAATATGGATGAGTTCAGTCGGAGGGATTTCTTTACTTTCTCCTTCGTCCCTAACTGTTGTTGTCTTTCCTTTCTTTCTCTATTTCCATTCTTCGACTATCAAAAATGGCCCCCAAATCTTCCAAGGTCGTCTCCACTGCTGCGAAAGACAAGAAAGTGGCTTCCTCGTCGGCCGTCGTGCCCGAAGTGCATCCTGATGTTCGCCCCGCTTTCAAGGGTAAGAAATGGATTTGAATACTTTGAACCCCAAAGACCCATGGCTCTATTGCATAACATATGCACAAGCCTTCATCCTTCGTTTTCATTGAACCGCCCAAACTTGACCATGATGGAGCCGCATATGTTGTATGGGCCGCATGACCCTCTCATATTCGAGCCGCATAGGGCATGCCCTATGTTTGAGCCGCATTGAGAATGATTTGAGCCGCAGGAGTGCTTCTATATTTGAACCGCATGGGACCTCCTTTGAGCGGAAACGCATACATTCCTGTCAAACTGGCCCGCATAGAACTTTGCTGACTCACCCCGCATAAGCTCCTCTGCGAGATAGAACCGCATAAGTTTTTAATCTGAGCCGCATAAGCTATCGAATCAGTGTCACATGGAACTCCCAACTGAATTGGGCCACATGAAGCTGTGTTGACCCGAGCCGCATAGGCTCTATTAAAGCCGTGCCGCATGAACCCCAGCTGAATTGGGCCGCATAAGGCTTCGTCGATCTGAACCGCATAGGCTCATAGAAACTTCTTTTTGAGAAACTTTAAGTGGTTTCGTTTTGACCTATTTTCAATCCTGTTTCTTTTGTCCTTTTCCAGTGAACCTCCCAACCAACCCGGCCGGAGAGCTTCTAGTGGGTTCAACTCAGTTTGCCATAGGTGTGCGGCTTGACGATCTAATTCGATATATAACAGATCAACTTCCCTCTAATGAGCCTTTGGAGAGGGTGGCTGCCATCAACAACTAGCCTTTCCATTTTCTTTGCACTATGATGAATTCGGGAAAACTGGACGGAGAATATCTGAAACCAGCTTTTCCCTTCGGGGATGCTTTCTCCGTAAAGAACTCCCGAATGCTGGACGTTTCTGAGAACTGGGACTTCACTGTGGACGGGATGGATATCCATGTTCCCGAAATGGAGCGGTATTTTCCCCTCTCGTGGTTTAATATGGTACCGTTGGGCAGAAAAATGGCAGGTACTCTGACTCCAACACAATAGGGGATGTTCGTGGGCAACATCCACTATAATATGAGTATTAGGTCAGCATGTGCAAGTAGGGAGGCAGTCAGCCGAACTGTGATGGGACTGATTCCTGGTACTTTTATAAATGTGTTTGGTCCTAACTTCACTTTTACCCGAGCTGATACCTTCCTGAATCAGCTCGCTCGCAAGGGGTCCTATCCTGTGGACAGGTTGTCGCTGCTGAATTGGATAAACCCCATTCCCACATGGGCCGATCTTTCCTCATGGATCCTGAAGAACTACGAGGAACTCCTTCGGAAGAATGACCTTTACTACGCCATCCGGGGCACCTGTTACGGATTGCCCATTAACAAGCCGCTGTTTATGGCCCTGTTGGAAATGTATAGCCGACGTACGGGGACTTTCTTCGTGCCCGGGGGAGAGTTGGGACTTGCTCTCCATGAAATGCATGCTGTTTCTAAGCTGTCGTGGGGAGGCGAGGCCTTTGAAGTATATACCCTGACGAACGAGGAATTCGATGACCTGGATCGACGATTTCCTGGTTTCGTCGCTGTGTACCGAGAACTATTGTACCACCATAGCATCTGCCACCAGACTGCTATCAAGAAAGAAAATAGCTCAGAAGGGAACGCCCCCCATACCATGGCCTGGGTCGCGTATCTTTCAAGTTACGTCCTTCCGGTCGGGTTTCGTCTCGAGGTCCTCAAACCCCGGAGGAGGTAAAGGACATGATGTTGAAGGCCAAAAGGTCGAGGTCCACCCGTGACAGGTTTGGGAGTCGTACCGACTCCTTCAGTTATTTCCACTACGGTACCCGACAGATGTCGGAGAAAGCAATCTTGGCCGGGTTCTTGATGGTATGGCTACGAAATTATGTAGTCTCGGGAGGGACAGGTTCTATGGAAAGGATCAGCCGCCACTTCATTCTTTCGGCTGTGAAGCTGGTCTTCAAAGTAAGACTGGCCCTTCTTCCGGCTATGGTGTGTAGCATACACCACGACCTCCGTACCTTTTCGTCTAAAGTCATTGCTCGTGAGACGACGCTGGACTTCGAGCGGATTGAGCTACCATACCACTATCTCATGGGGTGGTTATTGATACATTACCGGTCATTGATGAGGCCCGGGACAGAGGATGAAGTCACCGCTGATGACGCCTTTCTTTTGCGATACCGCCATCAATCTTGGAAGTATGACACCATGCCGGCTTGTCGGAGGGCGTTGGCAAGAGTTGACGGGCCCGACTTCTTTGTGTCTCTTTCTCAGTTTACCCCTAGAGAAGTGAGGAGGGTACACGTTGATGGCATTGAACCTCCCCAGCTCTTATCTGAGAAGATGCTTCTATGGCTGCGCAACATTCGCCCTGCGCACCTAGTATATCGTTTCCAAAATAACGTATACTTGGAGCCTTATTTGCCTAGCAGGTTTTCTCGTCAATTCGGGTATAGTCAGCTGTTCCTTGACTGCCCCAGTGCTTGCCTGGGCTTCGAGGGCAGTGTCCTTGACGGCATTCGGGCGTGGCATTATTACAATACTGTTCATACCCGGGCTAGCTTCTCAGTCCCTGACGCTAATACGCAAGGGGATATTCTGTACATGGCGGCTCTTTATCACATTACGGCGAGAAAATCTCCCGTAAACTTTGACATGAACACCAGCTTCATTGTCGGGACCGGCTTGGCCGAAAAGCCAGAGGGTTCTAGGAAGAGAAAGAGAGGGGCGAATAGGGTTCCCGTGCCAGACTCGGAGTCTACTGCGGCGGGCGAAGAGGATGACGAGCAGGCCACCGATGACTCGTCGCATTCTGCGGACGAGGAGGTGGGGAACCAGCCTCCTACTGTGCTGGACGAAGAGGTGGAGGATCATCCACCTGTTGTGCCTGGTGCTTCGCGCCCACGAGGCAGGCGTCTGTCTACTGACGATGGCAGGACCTACTCCACAAAGCGGGCTGCGGTAAGACGTCGCAGGCTGTTTATTGATGTTGACGCTATTTCTGAGGTGATTGGAATTTCAGCCGCCTTTTCCTTCTTTTTCTAAATTATGGCCTAATCATTTTTTGCTCTTTGTAGGCGTCCGGGGAGTCTGCTTCTCAGGACTCGACTACTGAAGTCGATCCAGCCTTGTCCATTTTGATCAATGATATGTGCACTGCCATCACTTCCGCTGGGGCTCTTCCGGAGGCGGCCGGGAAGTCTCGTCTTGCTGAGACCTTAACTCATGGGGATGGGGGCTCTACTACCCCTGTCCCTGAGACAGCTGAATTTCAACAGGATGACACTGACCTGGCTGGCTCCCCTTCAGGGGTGGCTGGGCAGAGAAACCTGTTAAATTTGAGTTGGAAGCTGCGGGTGGGGAGACTATGTCAGCTTCGAACGAGCTACAGCCTCCGAGCTCTTCCCCTGGTAAGATAAACCAGCTTCTAAATTTGTGAGGAGGCATATTTGCTCTATCATCCTGTCCTTCGTGGATTAATGATTGCTTTGGACGTGCAGGTCCCACCCCTTTATTGCTGGTGATGGACATTGCTAGGGCGGACTCTACCGGGGAGCATCTGATGGAAGCACGTGTGCCTCCTTCTTTTCCAACCCATACTGAGGGGCCTCCAGCCGGGTCAAGTTCGGAAGCCTTGGTGATAGCACAGCTGGAGCAAGGGCCGACGCTTTCCGCGCCATCCTCTGCGAATAGGATTTCGGGAGTTAACCTTTCCGCTCTACCAAGTATCCAGGCTCTTCGGGCGGCGGAAGAGGAGCTAGCTGCCATCCATGCATCCTTTCGCACATAGTTCGTTTTCCTGGTGGCAGGGACGGTAAATTCTGAGGCTACTCCTTCGGTACTGCCTGCCACACTCCCTTTGACGTTGTCCTCTACGAAAGTTTTGGATGAAGTATCCCAGGACGTGGTGGACAGTTTCCACCGCCACCTGAAGAGGGGGATTGAGGCAGCTGTGGAGAGGGGGACTCCCTTTGCTATGGCCCGTCAATGCACCGGTGGCCAAATTAATATCCTTAGAACACTTTCCGGTGGGGCGGGACTAGCGGCGCTTCTGGAGCCTAAGCTGTTAGAGGCCGATCGTCTCGTGGCCCAGTTTTGCGTACTGCGACAAGCTGATCTATCAGTGGCGATAGATCAAGAGCGTACTTTCCTCGCAACCGCAGTAGAGAAGGTGAGGATTGCTCGGGAATCGCTCAAGCCAGCTATATTGAAAGATCGCCGGGACCTGACTGAGTTGTACGATCAATGGAGCCGTCGCATTGAAGATTGCACGGCCCGGGAAGCGACTGCCTCCCGCGGGGTAACTGACACCCGCGAACAGATTCTCGAGCTCCAAAGAAATCTAGCCTTCCTAGAGTCCGAACTCGAAGCTGCTCGTACTGAGAAAGGGGTTGCTATTCAGGAAGCTGACAAATATAGTAGAGCTTCTGCCAATTTAGAACTTGCTTTGAAGAAGATGGAAAATAATTGGCAGGCATATATGTACTTGAATGATGCGGAGCAGTTGTCCCAGGCGGCCGAGCGCCGAGCTAGGCAGCGGCTTAAGCGAGGGACTACCTTGGTGAGAAACCGCCTTTTGGAGTTGTGTAATGCCGAACTATAGTCGGCCTTTTTCTGGTTTTGTTCATGTTTTCCTTTTCTTTTCTCTTTGAGAGGGACATGGTCCCAAAAAATGTAATGCTTTTTTTGTCCTTCAAATAAAGAGTACTTTCCATTCTACCCTTCATTTGTACTGTTTGTTGGTGCCTGTGGTATTGTGGTGGTGTTTGCCCCGCATGGGAGATTTGTTTATGGACCTGTTACCCCTGGCATACCTTGGTTTTAGGTACGGATAACAAGTTTAATTGGGGATACTTAGAACAGCTCCACGGTAATGTTGTCATGGACGTTCCCAGTATCGGGATATAGAATGCCATGGAGCAGCTGGGCTTCCGGGGCATGATAAGGAATGGTGGGCCTGTACTAAGAGACTTAGCAGAGGACATTTGTGGGCCTATTATCCTTGGTGTACCCCGACTTAGGATACGGATAATAGGATGAAGGGGAACCAACATACTCACTCAGAGGTAATGAGGACATGGCAAGTATAAGGGTTTTATAGTGGAGTCTTCCTACTCAGAGGTAATGAGGTCATGGCAGGAGTGGACTCAATGGAGGATATTTGTGGTCAACATAGGACATTTGTGGACCTATTACCCTTGGCATACCCTGGTTCAGAGTACGAATAATAAGACGAAAGAGGACCGACATACTTACTCAGAGGTAATGAGGACATGGCAAGTACGGAGGTTTTATCGTAGAGTCTTCCTGCTCAGAGGTAATGAGGACATGGCAGGAGTGGACTCAGCGGAGAATATTTGTGGACCTATTATCCTTGGCGTACTCCGGTTGTGGATACAGATAATAAGTCGAAAGGGAATCATCATACTTACTCAGAGGTAATGAGGACATGGCAAGCATGAAGGTTTCTTCGACGGAGCCTTCCCACTCAGAGGTAATAAGGACATGGCAGGAGTGGGCTCAATGAAGAAGGGTACATAGAACGACTCAGAGGTAATAAGGACATGGAAGTTCTATGTGAAGGGGTGATTTGTTTTTGGCAGAAGTGAAACGACTCAGAGGTAATGAGGACATGGCCGTTTTAGAAATTTGTGGATCGGTTATCCTTTTTGTGCACTGGGAGTACGGGTAGTGGATCATGAGGGAGGATCTCTTCCAGGAAAAAGTTCAGAGGTATGGTCATACATGACTTACCATCTGAAAGAGCGACCGGAATGTGAGTTCAGAGGCACCTGCGGGTACATGACTCGATAATCTGGAATGTTGTGAAAATGAGTTCAGCGGCACCAGCGGGTACATGACTCGATAATCTAGAATATTGTGGATGTGAGTTCAACGGCACCAGCAGGTACATGACTCGATAATCTAGAATTTTATGGTTGTGAGTCCAGCGACACCAGCGGGTACATGACTCAATAATCTGGAATGTTGTGGATGTAAGTTCAGCGGCACCAGCGGGTACATAACTCAATGATCTGGAATGAATGGTTGTGAGTTCAGCGGCACCAGCGGGTACATGACTCAATGATCTGGAATGTCGTTTAGACATAATATTTCTTCAGGAACTTACCGTTGACGGGCAACATGAGCAAGTCTCTATTTTTTTTTGCGAGGCGATAAGCATCGTTGGAGAATACAGCCTCGATTATAAATGGACCTTCTCATTTTGGCTGGAACTTGCCGGTGGTCTTGTGAGTCATGAGCATCGGCCTCCGGACTGCCAGAACGAGATCGTCCACTTGGAATGTTCTCGATCCTTTGCTGAGCCAGGAGGCGCTTTTCATCTAAGGCCTCTAACTCTTGTAGTCGGCGTCGGTAGTTATCATCCGTCGTCAATTAATAAGTGAGGGCGACGCGGAGTGAGGGTATTTGAGTCTCCAATGGGAGAACTGCCTCACTCCCGTACACCAGGAAGAATGGTGTCTTCCCTGTGGCCGTTCGGACTGTGGTACGGTACGCCCACAAGCATTCACCAAGCTTCTCGTTCCAGTCGCGTTTATTGGACGACACGAACTTTTTGATTAACTTGATGATGGTTTTGTTGAATGCTTCTGCTAACCCATTCGCTGCTGGATTGTATGGCATCGAAGCAATATTCTGGATGCGGTACTTGTCGCAGAACCGATAGAAGACGTGGCTTGCAAACTGCGGACCATTATCGTGGATGATCCTCTGGGGCAGTCCAAAGCGATAAATGACGTGATGCTTAAGGAAGCTGATCACGTTTAAAGTCTTTACTTCTGCAAGTAGGACAGCTTCCGCCCATTTGGAGAAGTAATCTGAGATTGCGAGTATGAAGCGATGTCCTCGGGAGGAAGGTAGAGTAATCGGACCAATGATATCCATTCCCCATGCTTCGAACGGCCAGGACGCCACTGTCAGATGTAGAAATTCGGATGGTTGGTGGATGAAGTCCGCGTGGACTTGGCAGGCTTTGTACTTTTTTGTATAGTCTATCATATCTGCTACCATCGTGGGCCAGTAGTAGCCCATTCGGCGAAAACGGTCTTACAATTTAGGGCCAGGCTGATGGGCCCCGCAGACACCGTCATGAGCTTCTCGTACGGCTTCTTTGGCTTCTGCGTTTGACAGACACCGAAGCAATAACCCATCGTAGGATCGCCGATACAGCATTTTCGTCTCTGTATCATAGAAGAATCTGAGAGAACGTCGTATGATGGAGGTGGCTTCCTTTGGGTTCTCAGGGAGGATATCGTAGATGACGAAGTCAATGAATGGTTGTCTCCAATCCGGGACATCGTCGATCGTCTGGGCGGAATAACTCGCCACAAATTGAATGTTGTTCTTGGGACAGACCAGTTCGTGGCCTATCACATCTACCGATTGATGAGTCTGATTTGGCACTGCAAGGGAAGCGGCCAGGCCTACTAAGGCATCGGCTTTGATATTTCGGAGTCTGGGAATGTGCTCGATGAAGAACCCCTCAAATGACGAGATAATGTCGATCACTATTTGGTGATAGGGGATCATGTCTTTATGGCGGACCTCGTATGAACCCCAGATCTGATTGACGATTAACTGAGAATCGTCGTATGCTTCAAGATATTCTACCCCCAGCTCTCTTGCCAATTGGAGGCCAATGACCAATGCGTTGTATTCGACCACATTGTTAGATCAGGGTTCTGTGAGAGAATAAGCGCGATTAATAACCAATCCGAAAGGGGAGACCAGCACCACCCGACTCCGACGACGATGTTGCCCTTGGGTCCAGTTCTCGAAGTGTCGTCGAAGAACATTCGCCATATATCATCGTGAGAGGTTGCATGCGAATCGACGACCTCATCTGGGATTTCTTCATATATTCTGGACGACTCCGAGCCCGGGTGGGCTGCCAAAAAGTCTGCCAGGGCTTGACCTTTGACCGCCTTTTATGGGACGAAGATCATATGATAGGGGAATAGCAATATTGCCCATATAGCGAGGCGAGAGCTGAGTGCCCCTGGTTTAGTCATGAGGACTCTGAGAGGGTTGACTCGTGAGATCACATGTATGGTTTGTCCCGTGACATAGTGACGCGTCTTCTGAATGGCGAACACCAGGACGAGGCATTCCTTCTCCACAGTGGTGTATCGGTGCTCTGGTCCAATCATCATTCGACTGAGGTAATATATGGCTTGCTCATGACCTGCATAGTTGTTTTGTGCCAACAGAGCACCGAGGGAATGTTCCACTGCTCGTACGTAGAGCAGGAATGGTTTTCCAGCAACCGGAGCCACCAGGACTGGAGGGTTCGACAAATATTTTTTGATGCTGTCGAAGGCGCGCTGACATTCTTCGTCCCATACGAATGAGACGCCTTTCTTCATGAGATAGGTGAATGGTCGACATCGTCCGGAGAGGTTAGAAATGAACCTCCTGATGTAAGCTAGCCTCCCTTGGAGGCCTCAGAGTTCGCGGAGATTTCTCGGGGGACCCATCTCCATAATTGCCTTTGTCTTCTCAGGGTCTACATGGATACCATGGGCGGTGATGATGAAACCCAAGAACTTCCCGCTGGATACGCCCAGGAAGGATTTTGTGGGGTTCATTTTCAAATTGTGTGCTCGCATCAGGTCGAATACCATCATCAGATCCTGCAGGTGGTCTTCCTTACAGCGACTCTTGACGGCGATGTCATCAACATAGCACTCCACCTTCTTGCGTAAGTGGTCTCTGAAGATGATACTCATGGCTCTTTGATATGTGACGCCGGCATTCTTCAGACCGAAAGGTATGACTGTTTAACAGTATGTGCCAATCGTTGTTCGGAATGATGTATGCTTTTCGTCGTCAGGAGACATCTTGATTTGATTGTATCCCGAGAAGCCATCCATGAATGACATACGTTCGAAGCCGCAGGTGTTGTCAATCATGATGTCTGTGATAGGAAGGAGGAATTCATCTTTGGGGCATGCCTCGTTCAGATTGCGAAAGTCGATGCAGATTCGAATCTTCCTATTCTTCTTGAGGACAGGTACTATGTTGGCGACCCAGTCAGGATGTTGCTCTTCACGAATGAAGCCGCTGACTATCAGTTTGTTGACTTCGGCTTCGATCGCATCCATGATGCCCGGGCAGAAGCGTCGCTGTTGTTGCTTGACTGGCTTTGCATCCGGCCGAATGTTGAGTTTGTGAAGAGCAATATCGGGATTTAACCCCGGCATGTCTTTATAGCTCCAAGCGAACACATCGATATATTCTTTGACAAGTTCCAGCAGCGATTCTCGCTCTTCGTCTGTTAGGCTTTTACTGACGAAGATCGGTTTTGGAGAAGATTCGCTGCCGAGATCCACTTGTATAACCTCATCTTCAGTAGGAGGTTCTCTCTGTTCGAACCACTTTTCCCATTGTGCATTCAACTGTCGGGCCCACGGCTCTAACTCAAGGATTTCAGGGATGTCTTCGTCTTCTTCATAAGCGTCGGTGAATGCCATGTTGACTGACAAGACTTGTCTGAATACATCTCCGATACTGGTATCCGAATCAGAAGTTGGTGACCCGGTTGAATTTGAATGCCAGTCACATTCTTCATCTCAACTCTCAGGGGTCATCGTGGGTGTAACATACCCTAATCCACATCAAGTCTTGCTATAGTAGTCCCGTGGTTTGCCAGCCGGGACCGGTGGCTTCAAAGGAAGTCGTCGTCCGGTGCCGTAGTTCAAGCCTGGTGTCGTCTCCAGATCATATCCCTATTTCTGCATGAGATATTTGGATTGGAGGCTATAAAGATATAGAGGCAGTCTCCCGGCATCTTATTCAAGGTCGACTTCTTCTATGGTGAAGGGATGTGGATCGTCTTTCCGACCGAAGATGATTGGATGGTCCCCTCCCTTGATTATGCGGTAAACGTCTTCTACTGGAGTAAGCTGGATTGCGGTGTACATATTTGTCACCTGTGTGTGTAGGTGAGTGCCTATACCGTGTTCCATAGCATACATTGTACACAGCTTATTAAGCTCGAGGTAGTTCAAAGATAGCCCTTTATTGATGAAGTAAGGTATCTTTTCTAGCAGGATTTCATCATCTGCGGAGGAAACATCAGTGTGGGCAGCCACATACTTGGCTAGCTCCGGTTCCTCTTCGGCTACCGCCTGTATAAACGAAGACTGAGAGGACGACCTGGGCAGCTTGATTGTCAGAGGTTCAGCTGGTGGAGCAGAACGCGGAGTTGTTGGCAGACTAGCAACCCCCAGTCTGGTGCTCGATGCTCGGCGGGGAGTGGTTCGTTCGCTAGAAGTTCCAGGCCTTGCATCGGGGTGACGACCCTTCTTGGAAATGCGTATCGTCATTGGCTTGTCGGAGGGATTGAGCTTCTCCGTTTGCGGCTGGCCGACTCTCGGCAGCCTGATTGTCAGTGGCTCCGTTGTGGGTCTTGGCACTTGGCCAGACCTTGGCAGCCGGATTATCATCTTCTCTTCTTGTGCCGAGAGGCTGATTGCGTCCTTACGCAGAGTGGCTGTAAGGGGTGCGGACTTGCCAGGTTTGCGAGCCTGGAGGTGGATCGTCAGAGGTTCTTCTGATCCTGCGGCTGTCTCGGTACGAGCTTGCACATCTCCTTCATCAAGGTGTCTCTTCGATTTTTCGTATAGGCAGGAGTCTGAGTAGTAGGATTCGACCCCTTTGAAGGGATCGATGTCGGCAAATTTCATCCTCACGAAGCCGTATTTGTCGACATACTTGAAGCACTGGTGCAGCGTGGAAGACACGATCATATAATCGTGTATCCACGGGCGCCCCAAGAGGATGTTGTAAGAAGTGTCTGCATCTATGACGTAGCAGGTGACTTCTGATTGGAGATCACCAATCTGATACTTCAGACGAATCTTTCCAATTGGGTAGCTCCTGCCCGAATTGAAACCGCTGATGGCGGTGCTTATAGGCATCAGGCGATGCATTGGGATGCGGAGATAATGTAACAGACCCTTCGGGATAATGCTTATGGAAGAGCCAGGATCAATGTGCATCCGATCTACCTTTACGTCGCCGATGTATCCAGTGTAGTATAGCGGGTGATCGTGCAGGTTGGTTTTGATGAGCATGTCCTGTGGAATGAAGACAATGTTGGGCATTGCTTCCGTGCAAGCGCTGTCTTGGAGATCTGCAGGCGGGTTTTCTCCCGTGAGGTTGACCTGAGCCAGGTACGCGTCGGCATTTTGGAGTGCATCGCTCAAAGCCGCACGAACATCCTTTGAGAGTCTCAGAAGCTCGTATAACGACAACTTGGCCGGTGTGTTGGCCAATTGCGCCAAGATGTCGAAGTTATAGGGCCCCTCCAGTCCCTGTGGTGTCTCTTTTTGGAGGGATTTGTCAAAGCGAGTCTCCTTCGGCCTAGGCTTGTCGGTCGTCGGAGGCTGAGCCGGTCCCGGAGCATCGGTTGTAGCGGGCTGATGATCTTCAGTCGAGTTGTCAGCCACAGGTTGGGATTGTGCCCCAGACCGAGTGACGACAGCTGTAGCTTCTTCGATATCTGCCGAGATTGTGCGGCAGGACTTGACTTTTCCACTCTTCTTCTTACCAATGGGCTGGGTCACTTCAGATACCAAGTCTGGATGGACCCACATGACATCTCCTCGTGATGTGGTGAGGGGCACTAGGCCAGCAGCCTGATCTCGGGGAGGTGGAAGATTAGCAATCTCCATTGTCGCTAGAGGGATGGGGACCACACCGTCTTGAGTTTTCGTCGGAGGAAAGCTACCGAATTGTACCGATACCATATTGGCTGCCACGGTTACCTCTTCGAAATCGATGGCGAAAGCGTTCGAATCGATGAGGTTTTGGACGTACCGTTTTAGCTGGTAGCAGTCATGTGTAGCATGGTAGACGTAGCGATGGTAATGGCAGTACTTTGGGTTCTCCATGTCTGTCGGCCGAGGTTCCCGTCTTGGTGGAGGAAGCTGAATTCTGTCTCCTTATATGAGCATGTCCAAGATGGGCTTGACGTGACCGTCTTCGAAGGAGTAAGTGATTTGCGGCCATTGTTTGTCTGCCGACTTTGGCTCAGGTTTCTGTGCTGTGTCGGCCACCATAGCCTGCTTACCCCTGCTGTCCCGATTGTTGGAGGGGCTACCCCTATTGTCGTTGTTGGTGTTAGGACGCTTGCCCTTGTTCTCTCCGTCCGAGATGTGCAATTCCAATTGGCGAGCCTTCTTCAATCGTTCTTCGGTGCTTGTGGCACTGATGATGAACGTCTTCCAGTCCTTGAACTGACTTTCGTCCATCCAGAGACTGATTGTTGGGAGCAATCTCTTTTGGCAAATTTCAATCAAGGAGGAATCCGGATTTCCAGACGGCAACTTTATTGCGGTTTGGCGGAACCGCTCAATGTAGTTACTTGTCAGCTCTTTCTCCCCTTGAACGACGTCCATGAGGGTGGACAGTGTGATATCCTATCCTACTTCGTAGAATCTCTCCAAGAACATGCACTTGAAGCCGGTGAAGGAGTGGATGCAGTTGTCTGGCAGGTTGCGATACCAGTCGAAGTCGACTCCTTCCAATGCCCCGATAAATAATCGTATGAGAATGGCATCGTCATGGGGCAGATGGTCGGTGGTGACCTCGAAGTAAGTGATGTACCGACTTGCTGAGGTCTTGCCATCATAAGGATTGATATTGAACGGCTTACATCTTGGTGGGAATGGAACATCCCTCCAGACAGCAGGGTACGGTTGCCGTATTCTGAGGTCTTGAGAATTTTTTCGAGCGTGAAACATGGCTCAGAGCTCCTAGACCTCTCTTCTCGCTTTGCGGGCCTCATTCACGGTGGTGGGGGCCGTTACTTCAGGTGGATTGTTGCCCGGGTTCGGTGCCGCTGAATTCGAGTCCGCATTGACCGCCAGACCCGCGCTTGTTTGGCCAGGCGTCCCTCCTTGCAGAGTTGGAAGGGCCGCTTTGATCTCGTCCACAGACTTGACCAAGCCAAGCAATATGGCTTTGAGAGTGTCGATGCGTTGGCGATCACTGGAATCACCTTGGCTGCTGTCCGTCATGAATACCGTCTTTACATGAGGAGAGATGGACGGAGCGGTAGAGGAAGCGCCCTCCGAATCATACCCCTGTAGTGAGAAGTCGTCGGGGTATGTGGGAATGTTCTCTTCTGGTTCGGACTCAGAAGGAACAGTACCCCCAGTCTCCGAGTTCGCCTCGTCTTGGGAGTTGTGGACGTCCTCGGGGACGTCGGGGTTTGCTGCATCTGATGGGAGAGTTGTTTCCCCCTGCTCGTCTTCTTGGAACATCGGGTTGTCGTGGAGGTTCGGAGGAGTGCTACCCCCAGTCCCAGCAACCCCCAGTGGTGTGGACGACGAATCTTCCACTGTAGCAGATTTTGTCTTAGAACGGGTACGTTGGAAAACTTCGATGGTGGACACCCGCTTAGACGACAGTCTCTTGGTCAAAGTGGTTGAAATCTTCGGGCTGGGAACATTTGTCTTCTTCCCTCTCCCATTGGCGGGGACTTTCTGAGCAGAGTTTCAGGAGACGACGGGAAGTGCCTCGTCTTCTGAAGATGGCTGTTGCAGTCTTTGAAAGACGGACTGTCGGTCTTTTCGCACCGTCGCGTTATTGCAGCAGCAGTTGACGATGACTTGGGTGCAGTGACGTCCGTGGGAGGACTCTTTGCACCCCGATGCATCTTCTCTTTTCTTGCGTTTGTGGAGGATGGCCTCACGCAAGTCAGATGGGTCTGGATCGACCATGTTTGCTCCCTGGATTTTGGGAGACTTTTGCGAACCTCTCTGTCCGTTTGCCACCGGGGGCTGGACTCGAGTGGTTCTGTACAACTTCCCATCTGAGGCCCGCATAACGGTATGCGGGACGCTCAGATGGTCAGAGACCGGATCAGCGGACCGAGCTTGCCAAGCTCACGCTGCCCTTGACTTCTTTGCTCTAGAGCGTAAGGGCACATAGTAGAAAAAGTCTAGGTGATGCTGGAGAGAGTCAGACATATCTTCTTGGGAGCACAAGAGATTAGGACCATAAGATAGGCGGTCGAAGACAGAGCCACCCGGGATAGGCGTTATGCGGCTGTCATCAACAATCTTTATGCGGCTCGCAGACGTAGCCGCATAGGCTTTCTTCATGCGGCTGGGAGTCTCAGCCGCATGGGTTTTCTTCATGCGGCTGGATGACCTGGCCGCATAGACTTTCTTCATGCGGCTGGCAGATTCACCCGCATGAGCCTCCTGTATGTGGTTGGCAGATTTGGCCACAGGAGTGTTCGGCTTCTTCTTGGGGCGCATGGAATCACTCTTTGTCCCTGCAAGTCCAGCATCGTAGTGTTTTCCTCTGCCGGACTTGGGGACAGCAGAGTGCTCTACGGCTCGAAGTGGAGCCGTATGTGAGTCGCCTTTGCCGTCTTGGGTAGCAGAGAGTACCCCATCCAGAGCTTGTGGAGGAGTAAATGATTTCGGCCTCCACTCGCAGTGAGCTTTCTTTGTGCGGGTTCGCTTCTGGACCGGGCCAGCACTTCCTTCAGAGAGCATTTCTTCAAACGCCTGTTGGTCGAAGCGGACGACCATCTTCTGTTGCGTGGAGCCAAGTTTGGCTGCATCCGATTGTGTCACCAACTCCTCAACCGTGGAGAAGTTTGTCCCCAGCAGAGTTGCTATCGTGTTTGCCATGAAATATAAAAGGACAGAACAATTATCGGAGGACTGGACTTTTACTTCACAATAAAAACTCGCTTGTACAAAGAAAGCCTAGGGACGAAAACCTAGGTACAACAATCTAAGTACAATTGTTTATTTTAAATTCTGGGGGATGACGGTAGAGGCTCGGGAAAGCGACGGCCGCTCTGCCTTACTCCTTGGACGATCGGATGCAACCTTTGCTCTGTAGAAGAACTACTTGGCGTTGATGAAGAAATGCTCTCTCTTCAGGCTCTCTGGCTCTCTATGTCTCTATGTGCATCGGTCTCTGTCTTTATATATCTCCGTATATGTCTCTGTGTATCTCCCTGTGTATATTCGCAAGGGAATGGCACCCTGCTATTTATAAGAGTGGGGGGCCTCATTAGGATTTACAATGATTGCCCATTCTTGAAAGTCGGCAGCTAAGGATCATTGGATCTGGGCCGTTCATCGAGATTTGAGCAATAAATGTGATTGCATCAAATCTTTTGTGGGTAATTAATGCTGATTGACATAAATCCTCCTGATTTGTCATGCCAACCTCGAATTCCTCGACACGTGTCTTTAATTGGGTTATTTACAAATGATCTGATTTGATCCCAATATTTCATTGGGATTTGTTGAGAGATTTCGATCAATCTGATGCCATGTGCCATGCTATCATGCCACG
>JANAVB010029019.1:221426-308926 GCA_029216955.1 Iris pallida | reverse complement strand
ACTTTGATCTTTTATTGATAATGAACATCTTTTACAAACTCCAGTACAAGACTCATGCCGTGCGGGCTACAACATGACTCGATTACAAAAGAGTGCCGATGAGATAGTCGTTCCATACATTGCACACATCCCTCAATATACAACAAAGTACTCCAGTGACCTTGATGAGAGGGACGCTGAGTCATCTTCCTTGGACTGTTGAGAGTCTTCAAAAGTGGAGGTGCGGGACAAGTCTTCGACGTGCGACCGAAGCTTCAAAATTACGAACGTCGCCGAGCTAGTTGGCGCGTCCTTCCTGGTTTGCGGGACCTGCAAAGAACGAGGATCGGTACGATCATATGTACTGGCGAATGGCTAATTAAAATCCAAGCTCTGCATTTGATTCAAGAAGTTTCATAAACATATTAGCTAGCTATTTCTGTGATCTTTCTAACCATTCTGCTCGATTTGTATGTTAACATGTTTTGAGGCAAGCATATGAAATTATATAACATTAAGCAACTATTATATTCATCCTATATTCATCCCGTGTCACGTGCGTTTGTTAAGCAGTGAATGGGTGTGAAGGCCACTGGCAATGTCAAGCCATCGCGGACTATAGCTGAGTTAGACGGTGACCCTTTCGCGATGGGTAGCGAGCCCTGTGCAAAAGTTCCCACGTAACCCACGCCGATGAAAGGCTGGCGCTCGCTATACTCGTTCCTCCCGGGCCGAATCGGTCCCTTGGCCTAGGCAACCGTTCGAGGAAACTTCACCTTGTCGACAAGTTGTCCAATGACCGTTTTGCAGAGTCTTTGTTATGAACTTAGTTGATTTACTCATTTATCCATATCGTTGTGATAAACGTTAATCGATTCATTCATTGTTTTGCATAGGCTAAGTATAATTGCATAAGGAAGCATGTTTTCTATTTCCAAAACTGGCAGTTGATAGCAAGTGTCTCGTGAAGAATCGTACCACGATTTCTTTGATTATACACTATTATGACAAGCATTCATTTTACTTCACAAATTAATTTTTGAAGTAGAGGGACGAGGCGAAGGAGGCCAGCCACTCGCCTTAGATTTGCTTCAAGCGAGCGACCGGTTGGCTGCGCTGACGTCGCCTACGCGATCACCTGCAATTGCATAAGCAACCGATTAGAATACTGTGTGATTCAAGGAATTTTGATATGAATGCGAAGCTCGAAAACGCAAGTCACGAAAACTCATCGGAAAACATTCACGAAAAATGCATTCACAAAAACCAAAGCCAAAGCCAAATCAAGTACGACATGAAAACCAGAGCAACGAGAGGTCTCTCCCAACTCAGCCGCAGAGCCAATCCTCGAGGCGCAATCCGCTGAATATGGGACTTGGTTCCGAAGAAGCCATTCCATAACGTGGAATGGATCTTAATTCAACCGTTCCCGTTCGATCGACTCGGCCGATTCCGAACTATCGGTCCCGACCGAATCGATAGCGACAGTGTTCCTTTCTCGCGCACCCCGTGGACGGAAACGGGGTACGATGTAGGGATGGGGCACTACACCATAACATACTAATAAAAAGTTTCATCCTCAAAACTTAAGGATATAACCTACCTCTACGAGAATAATAAAGGAAATTTCTCCTTTATTTTATTCAAGCTCCCACGTCGACTTTTCGACCGAATGGTTCCTCCAGAGGACGCGGACGAGAGGGATCGCTCAATTTTGCGGCAGCTTATCCTTGCATTTTAAGATTTGAACTTGCTCTTCAACGTAGGATGAGTCAGACTTCAGCTTCAGCTAGCCAAAATCTACTACGTGGCTAGAGTCGAGCATGTACTTCCGCAATGAAGAGACGTGGAAGACATTGTGTACAACTTCTAGCGCCGGTGGTATGGCAATTTCATAGGCCACTGGGCGACCCGTTCGAGTATTTCGAACGACCCAACGAAACTCGAGGGGTCAACGATGAACGTCCGCATAGCTTTTCTGACGACTCTGTGCGGTCTTTAATCTTTCCTGAATGAGTCAAACTTTTTGCACAGTCTGTTCCACCAGTTCCGGGCCGAGAATCTGACGCTCTCCGACATCGTCCCAGCAAATGGGTGATCGGTACTTTCGTCCGTACAAGGCTTCATATGGTGCCATTTGAATGCTGGATTGATAGCTATTGTTGTATACAAATTTGGTCAGAGGTAGATGATTTTCCCAGCTTTACTTGAAGTCAATTGCTCAGAGTCGTAGTATGTCTTCGAGAGTCTGATTGACGCACTCCGTTTGGCCGTCGATCTGAGGATGGTAAGCTGAGCTGAACTGCAACTTGGTACCCAGTGCCGACTGAAGGCTACTCCAGAATTGTGACTTGAACCGTGAATCCTGATCAGAGACGATGGATACTGGAACTCATACTGGAACTCTGTGCAGCCGTACTATCTCATCAAGATAAATCTGCGCTAGGTGATCAATGCTCTAAGTAACTTTGATGGAAATGAAGTGCGCTGACTTGGTTAGTCGATCGATGATGACCCAGATGGCATCATTTTCCTGCGGCGTCTTCGGCAAACCAACAATAAAATCCATGCACACGTGCTGCCACTTCCATTCCAGAATCGCCAAATTTTGCATTTTTTTGCCCGGTTTCTGGTGCTCAACTTTCACCTGCTGACAGGCCATGCATTGCGACACGAAGAGTGCCACATCTCTTTTTATCTCGTGCCACCAGAAGTTTGTACGGAGGTCCTTGTACATCTTCGTGCTACCGGGATGCAAGGTGTACTTTGCATAGTACGTCTCCGACAGTATCTTCTTTCTGAGTTCTGAATCATCCGAAACGCATAGCCTACCATTCAATCGAAGCATGCCGGTTTCGTCTTCCGCTAAGTTGGTCGCCCTACCCGTCGAGATCAGCTATCGCATCTTCTTCAGGGATAGATCGTCCTTTTGAGCGGTTTTGATCTTTTCTTGCATGCTCGGCTCTAACTGCATCTTTGCCAACTGCACATTCCTGAATCGGACTCGGAGTTCGATGCCCATGTCTTCTAGGTCGCGTAGCAGTCTACGGTTGATGGATAGCGAGGAAATATACTTCCGACTCAGAGCGTCCGCCACAACATTTCCCTTTCCCGACGTATAGTCAGTAGTCAAGTCATAATCCTTGATCAGTTCAAGCCAACGCCTTTGCCGCAAGTTCAGTTCCTTCTGCGTGAAAAGATACTTGAGGCTCTTGTGATCGGTATAGATCGTGCACGCCATGCCATAAAGATAGTGACGCCATAATTTCAACGCGAACACAATCGCCACTAACTCCAGGTCATGAGTAAGGTAGTTCTTCTCGTGCGGCTTTAGCTGTCGGGAAGCAAAAGATATCACCTTGTTCCGCTACATCAGCACACACCCCAAGCCCTGACCGGATGTGTCGCTGAATATATGGAAACCCTCGGTCCCTTCTGGAAGTGCGAGTATCGGGGCAGAGACGAGCCGTTGCTTTAACTCTTGGAATGAAGCTTCGCAGTCATCTAACCATTCAAATGTGACTCCTTTCTGGGTGAGACGAGTCAGAGGCGATGCGATCCTCACGAAGTCTTTCACGAAGCGTCGGTAGTATCCCGCTAAGCCAAGGAAACTTCGAATCTCGCTGACGGACGTTGGCCGCTTCCAATCGATAACAGATTCAACTTTTTTGGGTCGACCGCAATGCCTTTAGCTGAAATGATGTGTCCGAGGAATGTGACGCTACTTAGCCAAAATTCACATTTGCTTCGGATCGCATACAACTGATTTTCTCCAAGGATCTGAAGCACGGTCCGTAGATGCTCAGTGTGTTGCTGCCTATTCTTCGAGTAGACGAGTATATCGTCGATAAAGACTACTACAAACTTGTCGAGGAATGGTCGGAACACCCGATTCATCAAATCTATGAAAGCAGCAGGGGCGTTCATTAGACCGAATGACATTACCAGGAATTTGTAATGGTCGTAACGAGTGCGAAAGGTAGACTTTGGCACATCGTCCAGCTTGATCTTGAGTTGATGGTAACCCGAGCGCAGATCAATTTTAGAGAACACCGTAGTTTCTTACAGCTGATCAAACAGATCGTCTATGTGGGGCAGGGGATATTTGTTCCGGACGGTGGCTTTATTTAGCTTGCGGTAATCGATACAAAGACGCAAAGAGCCATCCTTCTTCCCGACGAATAGTATGGGCGCTCCCCATGGCGAGACGCTGGGTCGAATGAATCCCTTGTCGAGCAACTCTTGCAACTGTACTTTGAGTTCTTTTAGCTCTGCAGGGGCCATTCAGTACGGGGCTTTCGAGATCGGTCGGGTATCGGGGAATGTATCGATAGTGAACTCAATCTCTCGATCGGGCGGCATGTCGGGCAGCTCGTTCGAAAATACATCTGGAAATTCTGCCACAACGTCGGTCTGACCTGCGTTTGCACCATCCTGTCGCATGTCTCGAATGGAAGCTAGATAGCCTTCGTACCCGGAATACAACATCCGTCGAACAGATATTGCGGAGATCACCATGTAGGTCGACGACACCTCACCACATGAGTAGCAAAATTCAGGCACTCCAGGTATGCGGAACGTGACCTTCTTTTCAGCACAGTCTATAGTTACGTTGTACGGACCGAGCCAATCCATCCCCAGAATGATGTCGTAGTCCTTAATATCTAGAACTATCGCATCGAGACTAATCTTTTGACTACCTGTACAGATGATTCCGTCTCCGCAGACTAAATTTGCAAGTAGTGGCATGCCCGACGGTACATTAACAGTGAGATCGAGGCCTAGCGATGTCAGGGAAAATTTGTGCTCGGCGAAAAAGTCTGCCGATATAAAACTATGCGTGGCACCTGAATCAAATAATACACGAGCAGGTTTATTATTGAATTGCAGTATACCTGTCACGACTGTATCAGATGCGAACGTTTCGTCTCGAGTCATGGCATAGACGCGGCCCTGAGCATTGGGGCGACGGTCTTGGCCATTCTGTTGTACGGTCGATGGAGCCCGAGGTGCTTGGCCTCGGTTCTGATGGTGTTGTTGGAGGCGTTGGTTCGGCCTAGCTTCCGGGAAATTCTTTGCGACGTGATTTGTTTTACCGCACACGAAACATGCTCCGTGCTTCAATCGGCACTCGGTGATCAGGTGCCCCTCCTTGTGGCAGAAATTGCAGACCATCCGATCCTTCGTCTGGTTGTCGCCTCCGTTGTCACGATTTTGTCGCTTGTGTGCGTTGTTGCCTCCCGTATTACTATGGCGTTTGTTATGAAAGTGAACAACGCCAGTAGTAGCAGGAGGATACTCGGACTCCAGACGGAGGGCAAGGTTGAGAGCCTCGCCCATGGTTTTGTATTCGGGCACCGTGACATGAGCACGGATAGTGGAACGCAGGCCCACTTCGAATCGTCGAGCTCGACTTGTAGTGGTAGGTAGATAGTCTCCAGCAAACTTGGCCAGTTTGTTGAATTCGGTCGCATATTATCGTACAGTCATATTATTTTGCCTCAACTGCATAAACTCGTTTTATTTTTCCTGTAGCACGGTCGCAGAAAGATATTTGGTCTCGAACGCATTTCTGAATGTAGTCCATGAGATCGCCGTAGTCTCGTCTTCACGACGAATGGCTCGCTTCTGCACAGTCCACCAATCGTGCGCGTTCATTTGAAGTAGAAGTTGAGCACACGTGACTTTCTTCGAGTCCTCGACACCCAGAAGCTCGAACTTCTCTTCCAGCTCCTCCAACCAGTCGATCGCCACGGAGGGATCTTCTGTGCTGTTGAAGGAAGTGCGGCAGCTTTTCGTAAATTTTGACACATCGAAGTTAGAACTTCTCGGTGCCACAAGTGAGAGCACAGGCGCCTCTGGTTCAGCTTCGTTGGATCGAACCGCAGGCTGGGTCACGGCAGGCGTCATCGTTGAATTGTTGTTGTTGCCCATGACCGATTGTACGATTTGCTGGAGGGTATTCAGCTGCTGCTGCTGCAGCTTGAATTGAGCCTCGAACCGATTCTCAAATTAAGTCTGACGAGCCTCCGCTTGCTGACGATGGAGCTCATTTTGACGTTGCTGTATTTCAAGCATCTGTAACATACGTTGCATCGGGTCGCCGGAAGGTCCGTCTACGGTAGGCGTCATTCCCGTTGGGTTGACGGAATGCTCGGGTCTAGAAGTACTCGAGCCGCTGGAAGCGCTCATCTCATTCTCTGCCTGAGCTTCCGAAACTGCAGGGAAAAGAAAGGCAACTCTCGTTAGTTTCAGAAAATGTCCTGGTTTCAGCATATGGAATAACTCTTCTCATCGACGCGAGGTCAATGGTTGGAGACTAGAACTCGACACTGGAGGCCAAGGACGTAAAACCGTACTCTGATACTATTATGTCACGCCCCGATTCCGTTGAATCGGTAGTCACGCCCCGATTCCGTTGAATCGAATCGACTAAGGCGCAAGTCCGAATCGATGCAAGTATTGATTTTAGTTGGTTTCATGTGTAGGCTATACGTTTATGATAAAATATTAGAGGTCGGCATTCTGCCTTATTCAGTAAGGGGTCCGCGAAACCAAATCGTTGCCTCGTAACGGGCTAAGACTTGGGCACGGTAAGCCAAATCGGACGTATAATTCAATGAAGCACGAAGTGCTCGAATGGCTAAGTCAGATGAGTTGGTCATGCAACAAAGTTATGAAATCGAGCCGCATCGGCTCGTCGAAACGACGAGGCGTATCGACTCAAGGTGGGAGGATTGACTCTTCTTTTTACTCCTTTATGCCTAAGTCAAAATATACCTTTGTATGCTAAGTTAACCTATCGACGCCACGGGCATGGTCCGATCGGAAGATAAATTATAGTGTGAGTCGAACACTAAGTTAGAACAATTAAAATGAAATGTGCATCAAATGCACGAGTCGCTATGGAACATTGGATATCACAAAGGCGAGCGCCTTAGTGCGCTAGCCGCAAGAACATGTGATAACTGTACTCGGCGAGTGCCTTAGTGCACGAACCATACCGTGTCTTCGTGAACGAGTGAGAAAAGGCTAGAACATTGAAAGACCATAGGCGAGCGCCCTAACGTGCAAGCCACGAACATTGAACACTAAGGCATAGAACATGGAAATACGGTCGAAACGTGCTTACGTGCACGAGATCATAAAAGATGACTTCGTTGCGAAAGAATACAGTTATGGCATGAATATGACGGAACTGTCGGCTATGACATAATGCCTCGAAAGGTGTTTGAGACCTTCGGGTCGTTCACTTGACGAACATTGAGTTGAGACATAATGCCATTGAATATTGAAATAAAGTATGAAACGTAAGAACATAGAAAATTAACGGAAGAAATACGAGATGATAAAGTCTGAGTCTTGGACTCAAGACTATGCTTGGTTGTTTGAATGTACATTGCATGTTCGAATGGAATGTACTTGAGATAATTGCGATATCTTCCGTGTACGAAACGTTCCCTCCGAACGGGTGTACCGGGGCACCGGTGTAGCACCCAGTTTTCCAAATGAGGGTAATTTTGAAATTTCGTGTTTATAATTATTTTAATAATGATATTTAATTTATGATATGACTTTTGGTAATTTTAAACCATTTTTAAAATTATTTAAATCAATGACTTATGGTTTTTACGTTTTACTAGTGAAACCCTAGAGACTGTTTGACCTAGAGCCTAACCATGTGATTATGATATTTTAATGTCATTTTTGGCCTAAGAATATTTTGTATTTGACCTCTTTAAATTATTTTGATATTATTTTATTATTTATGATATTGTTTTGGGATTATTTGAGTCGGGTTCGAATTTCAACTCAATCCGACTTGAAACGGGGACCCGGGGGTAGTTGACTCTAGTGGGACCCACACACTAGTTAGGCATGGCCCACATGATATTAATTTTAGTTTATATGATAGAAATATTTTAGTTAGAGGTTAGACTAATTATTATGGATAAGGTTAGTGTGATTAGAGACTTTAGAATGACTAATTTAGCCCCAACCAATTAGCCCTTTCCTAATACTCATAGAATAGGTTAGTGGGGCATTTTGGACCTTACCATAATAGGACAAATAGCCCATATGACCAGCCACTTTGGGAGAGGATAGGCTCAAGTTCATTCATTATTCTCATCCACACTCTCTCTCTTGTTCTTCCCCAAATTCCTAGAGAGCAATCCCTAGCAATTTCTCCACCAAATCCTTCCATTTTGCCACCAAATCTTCTTCTTTCCTTCTCCATTCTAGCCAAGGAGGAAGCTACCCAAGTTTGGGAGGATTCGGAGCTCGTTCGTGTCCTTTTGGAATCTCTACGTGTCGGTGTCGCTCCGGGAAGGCTTTTCTTCGATTCGATCTATCGGGAGGTATAAATCCCTTCTCCTTTTCATTTCCTCATGCATATAGGTCTATTTTTAACCCATAGGAATGATCCCCACAGTTGTATCTCCATTTGTGTCCATTTTGTGTCCATTTGGAGGTCATAGGAGTGTCCTTTGTGTTGTGGATGTGTTCATGTTACATATATAGATTTATATATATATATATATATATATATATATATATATATATATATATATATATATATATATATATATATATATATATATATATATATATATTGTAATGAGAGTGTATCTATATTTATATATGTAATAAATGGTTCATGATGATTATATAATCAAGTTTGTGAGTGTGGTTCCTCATATTATTATTGCTATTATTGTTGTGGATAATTAGGATATATATTGTGTATTCTTTTGGCTCAAACTATCTAAATCCGTCATGTTTTTATCCACGTTTTTAATTTCAGCCCTAACTTAGAAATGTCATAACTTCTAGCTCAAAGCTCGGTTTAATCTCCCGTTTTTTTTTAAAAGAAGCGTATTGAAGTTAGCTTTCCAAAAACATGTATTATTAGGCATAATTCTTTCTGTAACTTTCTGGAGAATTATTTGAGTGTCAGCTGTACGAAAGACAAACGCGTTCTCGGTGTTTTCGCGATTCCGGGAGTTTCCGGAAACGAAAATGCGATCCGTTTGAAGTTTCGGAAAGCTAACACATAGATCTATAACATACTTTAATCCTAGAATTTATTTCATGCTGAGTTGGTACAGTATTGATTATTAGTAGGAGTTACTATTCGGCATATGCATTTTGTGTACCCTTTGTGTGTAATATAATGTTCTATTTGATTTTAACCCAAGTTAATGTATATACATTATGTAACTAAATAAAGAATACAAGCATGAGTAAATGGTTAAATAAATGATGTATGAGGTGTAAGTATCCTATCTAATGTAAGCATGTATAAGTATGGCTTGTAATGAATATGTAGGTTCTATAGTATGTAATGTATGGTGCATATAGTAGTGCAAGAGAATAAATGAATGATGAATGAATGCAAGCATGAATGTAATGTAATAATAGATGTAATATATGCAATATACAAGTTAATGTGATGTAATGTTCTATGTTAACACAAATCATATATTACCTCATGTACCCCTTACACTATGTTGACACTATCACACTTGACACATTGTTCACTTACACTTTGACACTCTTTGATATGTATACACTATGTATGCCCATTTAACCCTCACTTGACCCTTTGCCATGTTCACATACACACACATAGCCTCTTAAATAAGTATTTATGAATATAGTTAACTTAGCTATGTATGTATATTATATATATGTTAGCATATTGTGTTGTAATATATAAGTTTATATAACAATTTGAAATGCCATAATTATAGACCTAATATTGAATACCAATATATGCATGTGTATATGTGTGTAGACATATATAGCTTAAAGTAATAGATTACCTAGTGTATATCCAATGTGAATTCTTGCCTATTTGAGTATTGAATAATTGCATACTATATAGAGTTGGGTGTATGTTGGCTTGTATAGCCTTGTATTGATGTGTGCTTGCTAGGATAGTCTTGGTTAGGCCTAGTAAGACTTACTGGGTTAGGACATGACCTAGTTTGACCTAGTTTGACTAGTGCAGTTGACCAGAGTTGACTTTTTGACCAAAAGTCAACTGTAAGTCAACCTTTGACCCCGATTTACCTAGTTTGACTTGGATTAATTTCCTATGACCTTGTTTGACCTTGGTTATCCTAGTATGACCCAGTATGACCTAGTATGACCTAGTTTAGCTTGGTGTGACTTAGGTTTGACTTAGATTTGACCTAGATTGACCTAGATTCATTCAGAATGTATTGTAGTGCATCTTATTATCATTTTGGACTCATAGTGACTTGTACTGTTCTATAGGAGACAGACACCACTTCTCGGACAGTATATTCTCTTCAGACACTCAGGCTATCAGGCGAATACATTTTCTGACCGTTTCATACTTGTATGGATTTACATTCTTGCTCTAGATTACTGTACTTGATGCTGACACGATTCATTATCACGGATTGGTACTATATGGATCTTCTTCTGAGATGTTATCTCCTTGTATTCACTAAGTACATATTGTGATGTGCGTTTCACTTACATGTTGTATTTATTGAATACCCTTATCATTGTACACTCATTGTGCATATTGTACTCTCAGTATCATATTGAGCCATTGTACAAGCTATTGTACAAGCCATTGTACAAGTCATTGTACAAGCCATTGTACAAGCCATTGTACAAGTCATTGTATAAGGTAACGTAACTGAATTGGATCCTTGTGTATTGATTGGGGAGGGAGAGTAGAAATGGTTATGTGATCAATCGTATTGTATAAGAAATTGTATATGTCCATTGTACACCCACGTACAAAGGAGTCCCATTTTATTGTATAACCTAACCCGTTTACATAACCATATTGTGCTCTAAATTACATGTTCCTTACAGTCTTACTTATCATATTTAGATATTTCCTGTTATCAAATATCTACTGTTTTTTTATATATCTTCTTCTTTCAGCGTTTCATGTACTTTACTCTATTGCATGCTTTATATTTCCTAACTCGTTATGAACTGCGTGAGATGTTTTGTGCTCGCTCCAGTCCTGACTGGACCTGTTGATAAATTTTACAGATAGCCTGGAGGTTGCCTGCTAGCCTAGAGGAGACAGTAGAGGTTGCATAGATAGCTAGGGTTTTTGCTTATAGTTTATTTTCAGTCATCTTGAGTTGTATTTATGGATTACTGTATTTAGATTTTGAGATATATTCTGAGTTTGTATCTTAGACACTTAGACTTCTATCTGTTGTATCTCTTTTCGATTTCATGTTTTATATATCTTCTTTTATGCTCTACCTTAGATGTGATTGAGTTTACATTATGCTATGTCACCCCCATTCGGGGAGTATAAACTGTTTAGTCTTATACTGTTAGATGCATTGAGACCTAGGACAGCGTTCTACCGCCGACACTGCGGCGTAGGCTGGGCGTTGTTACGTTCTCGTACCCTAACTCTAGGGTGCGGGTCGTGACACATTTTTAGTGGTGGCCCATGCAGGTCGAGTTTATGTAGTGGTATTCGAACTTGAGTACCACTACAGCCTGCAGTAGGATTAGGATATATTTTTGAAGGTACTCAATCACAGTTAGGATCCCTTGAGAGATTCCTGGGACGACCCTTGAGAATCTTATTTTAACTTCGATTTGAAAACTCTTCTTTCCTTAATTTAATTATCTTTACTTTCTGTTGTTAAACTTGATTTTTATAGATTATTGTTAAATTCGAGTTGTATTTATTGATTTTGATGGATGATTGTCGAATTTGAATTTTGATGATAGCAATTGCATCCGAGTTTGTATTTTGATGGATTTTTCTTCATTTTTAAATTTTGGTGTTCGTTGATAAATTGATTTGATTTTTGGGTATTCATTGTTGATTTAATTTAATTTTTGGCAAGATGAAATTATATGGGCTAGGTCATCTATGTTATGGAATCTAGTCTTCTATAGTCGCATTAGCCAGCATGGTGAGGACATATAGTCTGACTCTGGATATATTTCTCGGGTGTGGGAATTTAAGGTTTTCGCAGCCAAGCTAGCGGCACCACAAAAATGTTAAATACCATGATTCTAGAGATATGTGCATAAGTCAAGGGCTCTGTGATTATCGTAGCCTTGCTTACTAGTATGACGAGGATTTAGAGTACCATGATTTTGGATAGACGCATATGATTATCAGATTGCACCTTAAATTTTTTGAACATGTTTTCTCTACTTTTGTTCAGTCATTCAAAAAAAAAAGGAATTATTATTTGTTTGTTTGTCTAGTTTTCTATTATTTAACTCAGGGGTAAGTTTAGTTGGTTTTATAAACCTTGTGTAATTTCTTGCTATGAGTTTTTCATAATACAATGAATCGATGATTTTGTTAGACTTTATCTTGAATTTGATATTTTAACTCTGGATTTCAAAACGGTTCCTTCTTTAAACAGATAAGCAGAACCGATTTTATCGTTATTTATTTCTTGCTATTATTCTTGTATTAAATAATAATGATAATAAAACTGTCTTGATTTCGTCAATCACCTGCTTGCAATTTTGGTAGGAATTCAAATGTTAGTCTTAACGTAGAATTAATTTTTTTTATATTGGGACATGAGAATATATATATGAATACATATAGCAGACACTTTACTTAACACGTATGCATGCTATACTTGATTTTCCACCTATCTAAATACATATTAATATGTTGTTAATGTTAAAATTTTCAAAACTCCAATATTTCTGGTTTTCTGCTTTTCCAGTTTAAATTCGTAATTTAAATATAAATTTTATGTTATTAGTTTTGTCTACATAACTGCACATGTATGATATCTGCAGAGTTTCAATTTTTAGAGAAATTGGTTAAGTTATGTTAAATTTGTAAAATCTGAGACTGCATTATGTTAATATTACACTGGTTTAAATGTTAGCTTATTTTCAGATTTTGTATGTAAATGTTGAACTAAAACTGGGTTTAACCTTTCAATACTAAGTTATAACCCTGTACAAGGACACACACACACTCTAACATAGTATATACTGTCTTTTAACCAAACCCTTCCCCTCTATGTTATGATTGTATATCTAGATAGATAGATATAGAGCTTAGGCATACATGTTATAATATATATAAATACATAACTAAGTCTCTACCTTTTTATATATATATATATATATATTTAGCTATGCATGTTATGATTAAATAAGTTGCGTATTGTAGATTGTTTAACCAATATGCCATGATTAGTGTAACTTGATAGCCGTTGAATTGAAACACAATCCTCATATACACTTTCATGTATATTCACGTACACCCATGCCTACTATCTAACCATATGAACATGTCCCCATACACATAATGCTAGCTTTTTTCTCTCTGACGCTCTCTCTCTATATATATTGTGATTGGATTTCAATGTAATCGACTTTCGTTAATTAAACTTGTTATTTTTATTTTCTTGGGATAGTACCCCTTTTAGATGATTGGTGGTTACCTTTCTTTATTTTTTTTGATGAGTACCAGTTTTCACATAGGATGGTAGACTGTCTTACAGTTTTGATGATTTGATATTTCTGTATCTTTTCTCGTTTAGCACCCTGGATTGCTTGTGTGTTTTGATACCCTATAACCGATTTGATTAGCATGACTAGTATACCTAGATGAGACTTCACTGTCACTGTATGCCATGACCCTGTATGCCGTCCTTTTGATGGTATGATTTGTTTAAGTTCTGGGACTTTGATTGTGGGGGTTTGACCTAGAGGGAGTATGGACCTTTTAATTTCGAGGACGAAATTTTTCTGAGGTGGGTAGAGTTGTAGCACCCAGTTTTCCAAATGAGGGTAATTTTGAAATTTCGTGTTTATAATTATTTTAATAATGATATTTAATTCATGATATTACTTTTGGTAATTTTAAACCATTTTTAAAATTATTTAAATCAATGACTTGTGGTTTTTACGTTTTGCTAGTGAAACCCTGGAGACTGTTTGACCTAGAGCCTAACCATGTGATTATGATATTTTAATGTCATTTTTGGCCTAAGAATATTTTTGTATTTGACCTCTTTGAATTATTTTGATATTATTTTATTATTTATGATATTGTTTTGGGGTTATTTGAGTCGGGTTCGAATTTTAACTCAATCCGACTTGAAACGGGGACCCGGGGGTAGTTGACTCTAGTGGGACCCACACACTAGTTAGGCATGGCCCACATGATATTAATTTTAGTCTATATGATAGAAATATTTTAGTTAGAGGTTAGACTAATTATTATGGATAAGGTTAGTGTGATTAGAGACTTTAGAATGACTAATTTAGCCCCAACCAATTAGCCCTTTCCTAATACTCATAGAATAGGTTAGTGGAGGCATTTTGGACCTTACCATAATAGGACAAATAGCCCATATGACCAGCCACTTTGGGAGAGGATAGGCTCAAGTTCATTCATTATTCTCATCCACACTCTCTCTCTCTTGTTCTTCCCCAAATTCCTAGAGAGCAATCCCTAGCAATTTCTCCACCAAATCCTTCCATTTCGCCACCAAATCTTCTTTTTTCCTTCTCCATTCTAGCCAAGGAGGAAGCTACCCAAGTTTGGGAGGATTCGGAGCTCGTTCGTGTCCTTTTGGAATCTCTACGTGTCGGTGTCGCTCCGGGAAGGCTTTTCTTCGATTCGATCTATCGGGAGGTATAAATCCCTTCTCCTTTTCATTTCCTCATGCATATAGGTCTATTTTTAACCCATAGGAATGATCCCCACGGTTGTATCTCCATTTGTGTCCATTTTGTGTCCATTTGGAGGTCATAGGAGTGTCCTTTGTGTTGTGGATGTGTTCATGTTACATATATATATATATATATATATATATATATATATATATATTGTAATGAGAGTGTATCTATATTTATATATGTAATAAATGGTTCATGATGATTATATAATCAAGTTTGTGAGTGTGGTTTCTCATATTATTATTGTTATTATTGTTGTGGATAATTAGGATATATATTGTGTATTCTTTTGGCTCAAACTATCTAAATCCGTCATGATTTTTATCCACGTTTTTAATTTCAGTCCTAACTTAGAAATGTCATAACTTCTAGCTCAAAGCTCGGTTTAATCTTCCTTTTTTTAAAAGAAGCATATTGAAGTTAGCTTTCCAAAAACATGTATTAATAGGCTTAATTATTTCTGTAACTTTCTGGAGAATTATTTGAGTGTCAGCTGTACGAAAGACAAACGCGTTCTCGGTATTTTCGCGATTCCGGGAGTTTCCGGAAACGAAAACGCGATCCGTTTGAAGTTTCGGAAAGCTAACACATGGATCTATAACATACTTTAATCCTAGAATTTAATTCATGCTGAGTTGGTACAGTATTGATTATTAGTAGGAGTTACTATTCGGCATATGTATTTTGTGCACCCTTGTGTGTAATATAATGTTCTATTTGATTTTAACTCATGTTAATGTATATACATTATGTAACTAAATAAAGAATGCAAGCATGAGTAAATGGTTAAATAAATGATGTATGAGGTGTAAGTATCCTATCTAATGTAAGCATGTATAAGTATGGCTTGTAATGAATATGTAGGTTCCATAGTATGTAATGTATGGTGCATATAGTAGTGCAAGAGAATAAATGAATGATGAATGAATGCAAGCATGAATGTAATGTAATAATAGATGTAATGTATGCAATATACAAGTTAATGTGATGTAATATACAAGTTAATGTGATGTAATATTCTATGTTAACACAAATCATATATTACCTCATGTACCCCTTACACTATGTTGACACTATCACACTTGACACATTGTTCACTTACACTTTGACACTCTTTGATATGTATACACTATGTACGCCCATTTAACCCTCATTTGACCCTTTGCCATGTTCACATACACACACATAGTCTCTTAAATAAGTATTTATGAATATAGTTAACTTAGCTATGTATGTATATTATATATATGTTAGCATATTGTGTTGTAATATATAAGTTTATATAACCATTTGAAATGCCATGATTATAGACCTAATGTTGAATACCAATATATGCATGTGTATATGTGTGTAGACATATATAGCTTAAAGTAATAGATTACCTAGTGTATATCCAATGTGAATTCTTGCCTATTTGAGTATTGAATAATTGCATACTATATAGAGTTGGGTGTATGTTGGCTTGTATAGCCTTGTATTGATGTGTGCTTGCTAGGATAGTCTTGGTTAGGCCTAGTAAGACTTACTGGGTTAGGACATGACCTAGTTTGACCTAGTTTGACTAGTGCAGTTGACCAGAGTTGACTTTTTGACCAAAAGTCAACTGTAAGTCAACATTTGACCCCGATTTACCTAGTTTGACTTGGATTGATTTCCTATGACCTTGTTTGACCTTGGTTGTCCTAGTATGACCCAGTATGACCTAGTATGACCTAGTTTAGCTTGGTGTGACTTAGGTTTGACTTAGATTTGACCTAGATTGACCTAGATTCATTCAGAATGCATTGTAATGCATCTTATTATCATTTTGGACTCATAGTGACTTGTACTGTTCTATAGGAGACAGACACCACTCCTCGGACAGTATATTCTCTTCAGACACTCAGGCTATCAGGCGAGTACATTCTCTGACCGTTTCATACTTGTATTGATTTACATTCTTGCTCTAGATTACTGTACTTGATGCTGACACGATTCATTATCACGGATTGGTACTATATGGATCTTCTTCTGAGATGTTATCTCCTTGTATTCACTAAGTACATATTGTGATGTGTGTTTCACTTACATGTTGTATTTATTGAATACCCTTATCATTGTACACTCATTGTGCATATTGTACTCTCAGTATCACATTGAGCCATTGTACAAGCCATTGTACAAGCCATTGTACAAGTCATTGTACAAGCCATTGTACAAGCCATTGTACAAGTCATTGTATAAGGTAACGTAACTGAATTGGATCCTTGTGTATTGATTGGGGAGGGGGAGTAGAAATGGTTATGTGATCAATCGTATTGTATAAGAAATTGTATATGTCCATTGTACACCCACGTACAAAGGAGTCCCATTTTATTGTATAACCTAACCCGTTTACATAACCATATTGTGCTCTAAATCACATGTTCCTTACAGTCTTACTTATCATATTTAGATATTTCCTGTTATCAAATCTCTACTGTTTTTTTATATATCTTCTTCTTTCAGCGTTTCATGTACTTTACTCTATTGTATGCTTTATATTTCCTAACTCGTTATGAACTGCGTGAGATGTTTTATGCTCGCTTCAGTCCTGACTGGACCTGTTGATAAATTTTACAGATAGCCTGGAGGTTGCCTGCTAGCCTAGAGGAGACAGTAGAGGTTGCATAGATAGCTAGGGTTTTTGCTTATAGTATATTTTCAGTCATCTTGAGTTGTATTTATGGATTACTGTATTTGGGTTTTGAGATGTATTCTGAGTTTGTATCTTAGACACTTAGACTTCTATCTGTTGTATCTCTTTTCGATTTCATGTTTTATCTATCTTCCTTTATGCTCTACCTTAGATGTGATTGATTTTACATTATGCTATGTCACCCCCATTCGGGGAGTATAAACTGTTTAGTCTTATACTGTTAGATGCATTGAGACCTAGGACAGCGTTCTACCGCCGACACTGCGGCGTAGGCTGGGCGTTGTTACGTTCTCGTGCCCTAACTCTAGGGTGCGGGTCGTGACAACCGGGACCGTTCGGCCTAGGAGGGATATAATCTTTGATAGGTGTACATCTGTAAATGTTCGATTAGCACCCGATTACAGATGTGAGAAGCCACAAATGATGGTATATGACGATAAGTTTCGGTTGATTGGGATAGCAACCCAACCCGTGGAACGCCGGGCTACCCAAATTCGAAAAAAAAAGAAGAAGATAAAAGAAAGTAAGGAAAATAAAAGAAACTCCTTTAGTCCATTCCGGCGCGGATACGCCAAGACCTTCATATAGCTAAGGAATGATGGGTTGAAAGTGTAGGCATGTATGTGTCCCGCACACATAGATCCTGCTTAGAGATGCACTTATAACATGGCATGGAAGGAATGTGGCGTATTCACCTTGCGTCGGTGCAAGGACGAGTGCGTCGACTTGATAAGTCGCACCACGAAACAAACACAAGATTGCTTGCTTGCCTATTCAATTCGATAACATGTTTGCTATGATAACATGCTTTACGCTTTCGAACATGCCATAAATCGACCCTAAGGAGAATATAGCAAGATCATAAGCTAAGTTGCATGATTGAACATAAACACTAAAATGTCGGTTTAGAAGGAATGTCTTTTCGTCAGTACATACGAGGACGAACGTTCTGATCCCCCACCAGCTTTCATGCAGGGTGCAGGGAATGGATTGCTCGCGGCGAAGCGTCGCTTGAACGCGTTGAGGCTTGGAATGCCGAAGCGTATTAAAGCGTGCGATCGCATGGACGCTCGGACTTGCAACAGGATTGATACGGCCGAGATATAGAAGGCATGATGTATAGAACGGTAAAATCCTTTGCGGGCAAGAGAGAACTTGAGTATTGTAGCCAACTTGGCAAAATTAGTTGGGCTGTTGAAAGCCTTTGTAATCTCAGTTTCGAATATCAATAAAGAGAATTGTTTCGTATACTCTGTTTTTCTTTCGTTGTTAATATCAAATCAAAAGACAACCATTTGAGAACTTGTCATCTTGCCTTGCACGAGCGCAACTCCAGGCTCGTGCGGCATCACGCTCCCTGCGAGGACGATTATTCGGGTGATTTCGAGTCGGGGCGTGACAGATTGTATCAGAGCTTCAGGCTCAATTTTCTCTGGACGCTTGTTTCATTTCAATTCTAAAAAGTTGTCCACCACCAAATCGAAATTACTCTTGACTCTACTCGATGCCGCACTAGATGTTCCATACAATAAGTCTAATACAAATTGTGTAATTTTATCGTATGTGTTTTGGAAATTACATGATGTTTGCTAAGAAAGTCGCGAAGGATTTATTGCATTGAATGCAATGAGCCGTAAAAATATTAGTTGCTACAAGTGCAACAAATTGTAAAATACGAATTGAGATGTTGTTGCAATGTAACATGTTGAATGAAAAATGAAACATGCACGACGTGCATTGGGTTGTGAATATTGGTTGCACCAATACGGGAACTTAAATAATATGTTGAAATGAAAGTGATAAGCCAATATCGAATGTGTCGAATGGATTTGAGCATTGACTTTGAAAGTCGAAAATAAATCGTTACACGAGGTGCAATAGATATCGAAAAATAAGTCGTTGCACGATGTGCAACACGTGTCGAAAGTAAAATTGTTAAACGTGGTGCAACGCACATCAAAGTAATCGTTGCACGGAGTGCAAAGGAGATTGGAAATAAATCGTTGCACGAGATACAACGTAAAGGAACTGAAATCATAAAACGATAAAATGAATCGTTCGGTTGCACACCGAACTTGTGTTGGCAAATGAAAACATTGGCCGAGTTGTGTCAGATTTGATTTAATCAAAGTTACGGTTGTGATCAAGCACGACCACTGCAGAAATCGTGAGTCGGAAGAGAATGTCGGTTCATACCGAGTATGTTGCGAGGGAAATAACTTGATTTTCGAGTGGTATATGCCATACCACGTATGCGGTGAATGACTCGATTCCAAGTCGTATATGGTATACCACTTTTACGATGAATTGCATCGACGCGTTGTGAGAATTACGGAAGGTTTATCCGCAACGGACGGGAGAGTACCGAGACTCGATTGGAAATTTGTATGACGGTATGTTGATGCAAGTGTTCTTCAAAAATCGGTTGGGACGATAAGGCGAGACTCGTATCAATGAATGATACGTCGGACGAAAAATCATAAGTCGGTCGGACGATCGAGACTAGCGGACGATTATGCCTTGAAGCAATAATCGGATCGACGGGAAAGAAAAACTCGAACTTACGAATGAGTCGCACGACATGCAATCTCGATAGAAATATTGGGCGAGGTAAATCGAATCGCATGACTTGCGATCTCGATAGAAACGTTGGGTGAGGCGAATCGAATCGTACGACTTGCGATCTCGATAGAAACGTTGGGCGAGACGAATTGTAATCAGATTGCACGATGTGCGACTTCGGTGAAGAGTTGGTTGATGCGGGTAAATAGTGCCTAAGAGATAGTTGGATTACGTTACGGCGAAACTCATTTGAGTACGACTGAAACACGCAAAACCTTAGAGGGCATGATCGTATAACTCAAGGGTTCGATGTTGGATAATCGGTAACTCGATTAAGCGATCAAAGCATAACGAAATGCAACGAATCGAGAAATGCTTCGAGACGTACGAAAATGTTTGTGGAGAACTTGGACGTATGCGATGCAAGTTGTCGACGTTGAAATAAAATCAAAGTTGACCCTTACGCTATCGAAATTGATATGACGTATCGAAATCGATACGTAAGGAAACATAAGCACGATGTGAGAATACAAAATGGAGTGTGCCTCGTGCTGTCAAAATTTTGTAAGTAACAATACAAAAAGGAATGAACTGGTTGATCATGAACTTTGTGATTGATCAAGACGAGACTATAAGTCATCGACGATTGTTCGATGCGTATAGCATCTCGTGTGTCGCCCCGCAATAAGATAGACTCGAACTCAATGCGAGTAGATATGTCGTGAATAGCAGAATCATCGACGGTAGTGCATGACTTTACTCGGAGGATAGTTGTGCATCAGTTGTGCCGATAGATATGGTTTTGTCCAAAATTTGGATAGTCGCATAGAAATCGTCAGAACGTGATTTGGCTTCGAAATAAGATATAACATGGTTCATAGTAAATTGTCCTTCGTTAATGATCCACAATTATCGAGCGTAGCTTCAGGGCAGCTGACCCTAGAAGACTTGACCGCCAAATCAAATTGTATGTTGCAGACCGTAAGAGGACCTATGCGTTGTCGCATACAAAATTGCATCGATAATAAATATTACATGGTGCATATTGACGATAAGTCTAGGCAATCGAGAATTGTTGGAACAACTTTCGATTGAGAATGATGTAGCTAGATTTTGAGTATTCGTCGGATGAATGCTTGAATGGTTATGTTGGTCGACGATTAAACTAGAAATTCACCAACGAACTTGGTGATTCGGATAGGCGATTGTGAGAATCGTGCTATGCACGAGAGAGAACGATAAGGGAATGACTTATGAGTCATGTCGTTAGATTCGGATCCACCTTGCAATTGAGCTTGCGTGAATCAAATTTATATTCGATGTTGCGAGACGGATAAGTTGGGAATTTGGCTAGTAAATTCCTACTCGATAGGAATCGAACGTAAGGCGTATCGTAAGGACCTTCTTGTCAAGGCGATCATTGCCTTGAGCATCGTTGACTAGAATTAAACTTGTGTCGGATAGATTGTGGCATTTGTGCAATGTCAATTTGAGTTGCGTCGGGAGAAGTTAAACACGGTGTCTAGGTAAGTCACCTAGCGGACGTAGTCCTGAATGATGATACTTTTGCAAGTCAACAAAAGGGAATCATGTCGAGATAAGATACGAAGTGAAACTTCAAAAATAAGTTGGGTAGCGACGTCGAACGCATGGCGTTGCGAAGGATCATTGCGATCGGATGCACGACGGCTCGACGCGACGCATAGAGTTGATAGTTCGTACGAATCATACAAAACAAGAAATGTGTTTTTGAATCACGTCGCGTGCAGTGACTTTACTGAATGAATCACGTATGTATCGAATATACGTATGCGATAAAATTTTAAGAACAGTTGCTAAGGATAAGTCCGATCGAGAGTACGATATGGCAAGCATAGGATTGAATTTTACCTGTCAGCTTTGTTCTAATTTGCTACCACTGGACTTGGTCGAAATACATATATCTTTGGGACGCCTTGAATATAGGTATGGATCCAAATTGAGTTGTATATAAAATCATATCGAGCTATAGAAAAGACTTTGAAATGTTAGTAAAAAGCTTGTAAGATAGTATGAAACTGAACAACATTGGTGGGACGAGATCGTGAAACGATATATAAAATACTTAGTCGGAGTGTTGGTTTTGGTTCGAGGAAAAACCTTTTTTTGAGTGGTATATTTTGTAATGCCCCGCTCCGCACGGTATATTACGCTGAGACGTTGACTCAGCGAGTCGCGTTGACCGAATAAAATGTATCGATGCGAATCGATACGAGAGTTACGTTGTCCCGAGCAATGCATCGAACTAAATCGATGCAAAGAGTTGCATTGTCCCAAAGAATGCATCGAGTTGAATCGATGCAAAGCGCCGCATTTTCCCGAAGGATAAGTGCATTAAATCGGCTCGAAGATTCTAAGAAATCGAATCGACCAAGACGCAAGTCCGAATCGATGCAAGTATTGATTTTAGTTGGTTTCATGTGCAGGCTATACATTTACGCTGAAATATTAGAGGTCGACATTTTGCCTTATTCAGTAAGGGGTCCGCAAAACCAAATCGTCGCCTCGCAACGGGCTGAGATTTGGGCACGGTAAGCCAAATCGGACGTATAATTCAATGAAGCACGAAGTGCTCGAATGGCTAAGTTAGAAGAGTTGGCCGTGCAACGAAGTTATAAAATCGAGCCGCATCGGCTCGATGAAACGACGAGGCATATCGACTGAAGGTGGGAGGATTGACTCTTCTTTTTACTCCTTCATGTCTAAGTCAAAATATATCTTTGTATGCTAAGTTAACCTATCGACGCCACGGACGTGGTCCGATCGGAAGATAAATTGTAGTGTGAGTTGAATACTAAGTTAGAACAATTGAAATGAAATGTGCATCAAATGCATGAGTCGCTATAGAACATTGGATATCGCAAAGGCGAGCGCCTCGATGCGCAAGCCGCAAGAACATGGGATAACTGTACTCGGCGAGTGCCTTAGTGCACGAACCATACCGTGCCTTCGCGCACGAGTTAGAAAAGGCTAGAACATTGGAATACCATAGGCGAGCGCCCTAGCGTGTAAGCCACGAATATTGAACACTAAGGCATAGAACATGGAAATACGGTCGAAACGTGCTTACGTGTACGAGATCATAAAAGATGGCTTCGTTGCGAAAGAATACAGTTGTGGCATGAATGTGGCAGAACTGTCGGCTATGACATAATGTCTCGAAAGGTGTTCAGAACCTTCGGGTCGTTCGCTTGACGAACATTGAGTTGAGGCATATTGCCATTGAACATTGAAACGAAGTATGAAACGTAAGAACATAGAAAGTTAACGGAAGAAATACGAGATGATAAAGTCTGAGTCTTGGACTCAAGACTATGCTTGGTTGTTTGAATGATAATGTATTGCATGGTCGAATGGAATGGACTTGAGATAATTACAATATCTTCCGTGCACGGAACGTTCCCTCCGAACGGGTACACCGTGGCACCGGGACCGTTCGATCTAGGAGGGATATAATCTTTGATAGGCGCACATATGTAAATGTTCGATTAGCACCCGGTTACAAATATGAGAAGCCGCAAATGATGGTATGTGGCGGTAAGTTTCGGTTGATTGGGATAACAACCCAATCCATGAAACGTCGGGCTACCCAAATTCGAGAAAGAAAAGAAGGAGAGCAAAGAAAGTAAGGAAAATAAAAGAAACTCCTTTAGTCCATTCCTGCACGGATACGCCAAGACCTTCATATAGCTAAGGAATGATGGGTTGAAAGTGTAGGCACGTATGTGTCCCACACACAGATCCTGCTTAGAGATGTACTTATAGCATGACAGGAAAGGAATGAGGTGTATTCACCTAGCGTTGGTGCAAGGGCGAGTGCGTTGACTTGGTAAGTCGCGCCACGAAACAAACACGAGATTGCTTGCTTGCCTATTCAATTCGATAACATGCGTGCTATGATAACATGCTTTACGATTTCGAGTATGCCATAAAATCGACCCTAAGGAGAATATAGCAAGATCATAAGCTAAGTTGCATGATTGAACATAAACACTAGAATGTCGGTTTAGAAGGAAGGTTTTTTCGTCAGTACATGCGAGGACGAACGTACTGATCCTCCACTAGCTTTCATACAGGGTGTAGGGAATGGATTGCTCACGACGAAGCGTCGCTTGAACGCGTTTGAGGCTTGGAATGCCGAAGCGTATTGAAGCGTGTGATCGCATGGACGCTCGGACTTGCAACAGGATTGATGCGGCCGAGATATAGAAGGCATGATGTGTGGAACGGTGAAATCCTTTGCGGACAAGAGAGAACTTGAGTACTGTAGCCAACCTGGAAAAGTTAGTTGGGCTGTTGAAAGCCTTTGTAATCTCATTTTCGAATATCAATAAAGAGAATTGTTTCGTATACTCTGTTTTCCTTTCGTTGTTAATATCGAATCAAAAGACAACCATTTGAGAACTTGTCATCTTGTCTTGCACGAGCGCAACTCCAGGCTCGTGCGGCATCACGCCCCCTGCGAGGACGATGATTCGGGTGATTCCGAGTCGAGACGTGACACCAGCGGCTGCGACGATCTAATGCCCGAGGGAGTCACCCCAGCTGGCGAGGAGATCGTTGAAGCCCCCGGCCTGAAGATCATTCCTGCAACGCAGAGAGAGGGTGGTGTATATATATATATATATATATATATATATATATATATATATATATATATATATATATATATATATATATATATATATATATATATATATGACGTGGATCAAAATATTCGTCTGCGGCCACTACACCATCGTATCGATTGGGGTCCGTGTGGGGTCCACGAGATGTTGCGATCCAATGACGAAGGGGGCATGAGGCTTCGGCGGGACTCCGAAAACAGAACTTCCGATCCGGACCCATATATATATGAAAGAAGATAATTTTGGCGAACGCTGCCACTGGGAATCGATCTCCTGACCACTCGGACCGCATGCATCTCTCTTAACCACTAGACTAGAGTTCATTTGATATATATATATAATTTGATATATATATATATATATATATATATATATATATATATATATATATATAGAGAGAGAGAGAAATGACCTCTGGTCTAGTGGTTAAGCGAGATGCATGTGACCCAAGTGGTCGAAAATTCGAGCCCAAGTGGAGGCGAGTTCCCAACAATTAACCATTGCTTCAAAAAAAAAAAAAAAAATATATATATATATATATATATATATATATATATATATAGAGAGAGAGAGAGAGAGAGAGAGAGAGAGAGAGAGAGAACATAAGACAAACATGTCAACAAAAAAAAAACTACATATCGGAAATTATACGTTAGACAAATACATACGAAAAGGGGGGGGGGCACCAAATTCCGTATCATGTCAGGTCAGATATCTATTAGACAGTAGACACTCCAAAACATATCGGTACGTACTAAAATGCCAATATCCAATTGCCATATAGTCCATGTATGTTTTTCATCACTCGTATCGATATCAATATATAATAGTGGTTTTTTTTTCTTTTCCGGGTGTCCACTTCTTACTGGTGCTTGAAGACATGTCTTCAAAGGAGCTCGAATCCGTACCACTGCGTCGGGGTATTTCACCCTTCCCAACGGACTACAGCCACGTGGACATATATAATAGTAGTTAAATACAGTCAAATGTTAAGAAAACTATAATAATTACTAGGAATAATATATTCTTGGTAGTCATGCGTATATTTTCGGAATCGTCAATAAACTTTAGTCCTGTTGTCGTTGATATGCACAAAACTGTCAAAATTTTGACATCCTATCTTTTTAGGATTGTCAAATTTTGACGGTCCTAGATATCACACAAGGCTATAAAAATTTCAACTTTCGTAAAACTGCCAAAAATATGCTGCCTAACTAAATAATATTTCGGCTATGTTTGATTGGATTTTTTTTCCATGAAAAATATTTTTATAACAATTTCCACAAATTGTAGTATTTGATAGCTTATACTTTTTATGCAATTATTTTTCAAAAACAATCATTTTTCATTTTTTTTAGAATGGTGAAAAATAAAACTGGTCCAACCCATAGAAAAATAGATATTTTTCATAAAAAAAAATAATTTTCATGGAAGATAATGACAATCAAACACCAAATTAAATTTTTGATAAAATAAATTTGAAAAATGCATAATTTTTTTTTCTAGTAAAATAATTTTGTGGAATTAATTTTTTCCACATATTTTTCCCCTTGTAATCAAACATATTTTCCAGCATGTAATCAAACGCAACAATACAAGTTATTGTCAATAATCATATGCAAACCAAATTGGATGTTGACAAATTCCCCACAAATAATATTGCACTTGTATTGATGTAGATGTTAAAAAGAAAGAAAAGAAAGAGAGATAACCAGCTATTTTAATCCGGACAAAAATGCTAGTCTTCCTCCCAGATGAATAAACATAACCCCATTAGAGATGCACGTACAGTTCGTCCATCCTTTTCTTGGTTGTCGACGCGTCGCTGCCTACTGACTAAGTTATGCTGTCGTCTTCGCGAGTAGGTGACACTAACACAACGTTCGGGTAGACCGACCGACAGTGTGGCTGGCTGGCGCTACATGCAATGGATGTGCCAACGAATTTTTGCTGGAGTCGTGGTACGTAATTTTTGTAGCAGTTGTACGCTCACCTGCTATGGAATATTTTGCTGGAGGCGTGGTACGTAGTCGACCGCGCGGTGGAAACCGAGGTTATGTGTCGGTCCCTATTGGCCGGACGTTACAAAATCAGCCCCACTATGTTCACCATTTATTCGAACAACAGAGAACTGACACCTGACGGCGGTTGACACATGATTTTTTTTTTTCGGTACGTGTAGAAACATTGTATTATTATTATTATTATTATTATTAGAAATTTTTTGACTTTCGTCTCAGTTATTACTTTGAATTTGTCCTTACATTCTATTTTTTGTATTTGTTAGACTTACATCATACTTTTTGTCATAAAAAAATATTTTTAAAAAATATTCATTTTGTCAGAAAAATTATTTTTCGTGATAAAAAGTAGAATGTAAGTCTAACAAACATAAAAAGTGAAATGTAAATACAAATTACATTAATAAGTGAGATGAAAGTCAATTTTTTTTTCTTATTACGTAGTATGGTCTTATTTGTTGGTGTTTTGCCTTGGTGACTACAAAGATAGTCCCACATTGCCTACATCCAATGGATTGTATCTCTATACAAAATTTTGCATGTGGAGAGAGATGCACATGAGGTGTGGAGAAGCACATGGGTGCCATGTGAGAGTATTTTTTCTAGTGGAAAGAAGGCTAACTCCACAAAGAAAGCAATTATGCCTTTTGTCATGCTCAGGAGATTATTTTGATTGGAGCTAAGTCCCGAAGGGGCTTAGCGACTCGGGCTCAAGGGCGCAAAGTGGTACTTTGTTGGCTCACTTCGGCATTTGCGCATGGCGCTTTGTACGCTGTTGTTTCATGTGCGAGTCACATGGGACGTCGGCATCGGCGCATGGCGCTTTGTGCGTTGTTGTTTCGTGCGCGAGTCAGATGGGCTCGCCGCGCGGGCGAGACGCATGGGCAGGAGCAGGGCTAGCGCAGGCGTGCATGCAGGCGCGGGAGCAGGCATGGGTGCAGGCACGGGATAGGCACGGGTGCAGGCACGGGATAGGCACGAGTGCAGGTGCTCATGCACCTGTGCGTCCACGCGCCTGTGCGTCTGCACGCCTCACTCGTGCACCTGAGCGTCTGTCGCCTGTGCAGGTGTAAGACACTGATGTGAAGGTTCGAACAGTTATGGAAAGATTGATTCAAATTTCAGATTCGATTTTTGTGGAATTTGAATTTGATTCAGTTAAATCTTTCCGTGATTTGTTCCTATCTTTTTGCAGTCAGTGCACGACCAGGATTAGAGTTAGGATTTCAGTCCAACTCTATTACTTTATGCCTTCTTTGACGACTTACTCAAAAATTAAGAGAACGAAGAGAGTTGAGAGGTCGCTACCATTAGAGTCCAAGGAGTTCTGCGAGTTCAGTCAGGAGGTGACAACGGGCGTTCCAGAAGTTCTTCAAACTTAATGGTTCTTGGGAGCAGATCGTAATAGCTAGGACGAATCATGCTTTGAGCAATGGTGATTTTCATCACCCCAGCAGAGTTGCGTTCTTCTTCTTCCTCCGTCTCCGAGACGGAGACTTCAGGATCTTCTTAAGAAGCAATTCTCGAAGTTTTTCATATACAAAGTGTGTGATGAGAGTTCATTCTTGAGAATCACTCTGTCCACTCTTGTTCTTCCATCTAAGATATGTTTCGGGAATAACAATCTCAAAGCAAGATTCAGATCTGATGGAAAACAACCGTGCAAACTTTCTTAACACAAGTTTTAACAAACTTAAAAAGTTTGACGGAAAGCATTACAATGTCTGGAAGAGAAAGGTCAGCCTTAATCTTCAACTCGTGAGCGTCGACTACGTGTTGACAGATCCTGATCCTTTGATTTCAGAAGGTAAAAATGTTCGAAGGGTTGCTGAAGCCACTGCTTTACAATCGAAGTGGAGGAGAGATAACAACATCTACAAGTTGCTTATCTTGAACTCTATGAAGGACTCTCTGGTGGAGTCTTACAGCAAGACGGTCAATGCAAAGGACGTCTGAGAGTCTGTAGAGAATCTCTACAAGGCAGATGAAAACAGAAACAAGATCAACGTGACTGAAAGGTCTGAAGGATGCAATTTGAGGATGACAAGACCATGTTGCCTCAAATTAAGGAGTTTCTCAAGTTACATCAGAAGCTGGCGGATGACGACATGCCCTTGGTCGATGCCTTTATCGTCGGAGGTATTGTCGCCAAGCTCCCACTTGGGTGGAGCAATTTTATCGCGGACATGTACCGTAAGAAGATGGAAGTAGATCTTGAACGCCTCTTACACTGGATACATGTTGAAGACGAGTTGAGGGCTCAACTCAAAGTGGATACCTTGTTCAAGCAGATGGCCAAGGCCAACATGGTACAAGAAGAAAACTCTAAAGGGAAATAGAAGGCTCCATAGCATAAGAAGAAAGACGTTCATCATCCAAAGGTAAAGTCGGATCAGTTCAAGCCCAAGTCCAAAGAACCTGGGACTTGTTTCAGCTATGGCAAGAATGGCCACTGGAGGCGGGACTGCAAGAAAAAATCTAAACAGAAGGAGCAAGGTGAGACTAACTTTGTTGCTATGATTGTGCATGTTGACTCAGCTGGAGTTGACACAGACTGGTGGATAGACACTAGGGCCTTGTGCCATATTTGCTCAAAGGAGTGGTTCACCACGTATAAACCTGTTTTTGAGAAGGTTATGGTGGCAAACCATACACAAATTGAATTACTAGGGATCTGGACGGTGCTACTGCAACTGACTTCAAAATGGTCGCCAACGCTTCAAAATGTGAAGCATGTACCGGCTATACCCATGGTCTCAGAAAGTCTGCTTTGCAATGGAGGCTTGAGGATGGACATCAACGCTGGTCAGGCCGTTATGTCTTATAAAGAACATATTTCGAAAAGGCTTTTTGTACCGAAAGGATGTTCACACTTCAACTTGTAACTCCAATGGAGATTATAAATGCAGTCTTCTTCTGGTTATTCGCTTAAGTTGTGGTATAATAGACTAGGACATGTTCATTGTAAAAGAATAAACAAGATGCCCAGTTTAGGACTTATCTCCAAGTGTAGGAGTAAGGAGTTGGAGAAGTGTGAGGTCTGTGCATAGACGAAGATCATTAGAATATTTTATTACTTTTATTGACAATTTCTCATAGTACGTATTCGTTTATTTGCTCAAGTCTAAAGATAAAGCATTTAAGAAATTTAAGGACTTCAAGGCTGAAGCCGAGCATCAAACTGGACTACAACTCAAGAGACACAGAAGTGATCAAGGTGGAGAGTATTGGTCTCATGAATTCACATCGTTCTGTAGAGAACATGGAATTGTCAACGAGATGACTACTCCGTACTATCCTCAATCAAATAGTGTTGCAAAAAGGAAGAACAGAACGTTAACAGAGATGATGAACTCGATATTATTGACTGCGGGTCTTCCAAATTGCTTTTAGGGTGAAGCAGTGCTTATGGCGACGTTCATACTGAACATAGTGCCGTATACAATTTCAGAAGTCACTCCTCTTAAACTCTGGTTCAAGGTCAAACCCAACTTGAATGATATTCGAGTGTGGGGGTGTCTTGCGTATTTGAAGCTTTCAAATTTAAAGATTCAAAAGCTGGAAATAAGGACTACGAAAACTATATTTCTGGGTTATGCCGATAAGAGTGATGCTCGAAGTTTTCTTGATATTGAATCAAATCATATCATCGAATCCCGTAATGTAGAATTCTTTGAAGATAAATTTACAAGGCACACGAATATTGTCTCATGGATATTCTGGAGAATAGTGTGAGTGTAAAGGAGGCTGAAGCTCCTAACAAAGGTTTAGAACATGTAGTCTAAGAAAAAGTAGTTGTGTAGAAACAACTGTTGAATCAAAATTCGCAGAACCTGTGTCTAAGCGAGTGAGAAGACAGAAGGACTTCAGAGAGAATTTTGTCACCTATCATGTGGAAGCAGATCTGCTTACCTATGATGGGGCGATGAAGACCAGAGATGCTGTCTTCTGGAAGAAGGCTATTAATGATGAGTATGACTCGATAACCTCTAACAACACGTGGGTGCTGGTCGATCTACCTGAAGGAGCAAAATCAATCGGATGTAAATAGATCTTTAAGAAGAAGATGAATGCCGATGGAACTATTGATAAGTTCAAGGCTAGGTTGGTAGCCAAGGGATTTTCTCAAAAGCAGGAGATCGATTATTTTGACACATATGCTCCAGTAGCACGGATGACGACCATCAGGATGCTGATTGTACTGAATGCAATTTATAAACTGGTTATTTATCAAATGGATGTTAAAACCGCATTCCTGAATGGTGAGTGACCGAAAAGATTTACATGCAACAGCCAGAAGAATTTGTCATCAAGGGCCTCGAAGATAAAGTTTGTAAGTTGGTGAAATCTTTGTATGGTCTGAAGCAAGCTCGCAAGATGTGACATGAGAAGTTTGATCAAGTCAAAAGATCAAACGGCTATAGGGTCAGCGAGACGGACAAGTATGTGTACACAAAGTTTGTTGACGGGAGAGGAGTTGTCATTTGTCTGTATGTGGACGGCATGCTGATCTTGGGTACAGGTCTAGCAAGTGTCACTGAGACAAAGAAGTTCCTCTCGTCTAAGTTCAGCATGAAGGACTTAAGGGAAGCTGATGTTATCCTGGGAATAAAGATCATTCGGACAAAGACTGGAGTGGCATTGTCACAATCTTTTTACATTGAGAAGATGCTCACACACTATGGGTATCAGAATATTCCAGGGATCGATACGCCATTTAGATGTGACAAGAAGCTGAAGCCAAATCCAGGAAAAACCGTCAGACAACTGGAGTATTCAAGCGTCATCGGGATTTTAATTTATGCAACTACTGCTGTAAGGCCTGACATAGCTTTTGTCGTGGGGATGCTAATTCGGTTCACGAGCAATCTAGGTGTAGAGCATTAGAAAGCTGTGAATAGGATAATGAGATACCTCAAGAGGACTCAGAAGTATGCACTACACTACTGCGGAGATCCAAAAGTAGTGGAAGGCTTCAATGATGCAAGTTGGTGCTCAAAAGTAGAGAGTGAAAGGTCCACAAAAGGATATGTCTTCTCTATGGATGGAGCTGCTATATCGTGGAAGTCGAAGAAGCAGACAATGTTGTTACACTCTTCTATAGAACCTGAGTTCTATACACTGACGGCTTCAGCGGATGAAGCAGAATGGCTTCAGAAGTTCTTGTATAATCTTCCTATGGTTGGTTCACAAATACTAGCGGTACCGATATACTGCGACAACCAGGCAATTACAGCGGTGGCATCAAATGACTTCTTCAGTAGAAAGAAGACGACTATGCGTTTAAGGCATATGACGATAAATAATCTTATTAAAAGAGGAGTCATTGTCGTGGTTGATGTTCGGAGCCAGGAGAATATAGCAGATCCGTTCACCAAAGATCTCAAGCGTCAGCTGGTCGAAGCTATAGCACGAAAAATAGGCTTGAAGATACTATGATATTGTGTCTTTGTAATTCTACTATAAAATTTTATGCTATTAGTTCAAAGAGAAATCTACTAGGCATCTAGCTTTTAGTTCAAAGAAGGACCATTGACGGGAAGAATATCAGGTGTAATGGGCAATTCTTAGGATATTACAGGACCACGGACCCAGAACCACTGTTTATTGGCAATCCTTTGGATATTGCGAGGTCACGGACCCAGAACCACTGTTAGTGGACAGTACTTTAAGATATTGCAGGATTTTGAACCTAGGAGAAATCCTTTGTATTACGGCAGGGTTATTGCCCAGAACCACTGTTGTCTACTGTTTGTTCTTTGTATAGAACAAAGTCTTGTGAGAGAATGGCTTGGAAGCCATAATGAGTTCTCGGCATTTGGGATATCCAACGTGCTTTACATGAAGCACGGGTAGCACAGCACTACAAAGGAGCATAGTACTCTATGCTATAGTGGGTGACTCCACATGAGGAACCTGTTAGGGTAAAGCCTCGACTTCGGGCCAAGTCATAATGCGTAGCATCGCACATAGGCAAGAGGACCTAATGCTATAGAGTGAAGAGTGGTAGGCAATGCTACAAAGAGGCTGGGCCTCATGTTACAGTGGTGTAACACCATATGAGGCATTGTCTCGGCTTCGTGAGCCATGTCACGGCGGCATAATATCGCAAGAAAGCGAAAGGCTTCATATTAAGTAGTTTGGCACTAAAAAGAGGCTGGGCCTCATGCTACAGTGGTATGATACCACAAGAGTCAGTGCCTCAGCTTTGGGCCATGTCATAGCGGCATAGCACCACAAGGAAGCGAAGGGCTTCATGTTAAGACTATTTAAAAGAACTCACCTAGAGTGTTTGGATAGATATGTAGGCTTGTAGAAGCATAGAAAATATGGGGTTCATGCGGATCACAATTTGTCGCATATGTACCTTGGGCCAAACAGGTCCGCATAAAGGAGAGCCGCATGACAGATTCAACACCTTATGCGGCCAGTCGACAACCAGACTGATTCAAGCCGCAGAAGAAAGATATGCGACCAAGTGGATCAGTTCGTCTGATAAAGCTGACAAGTTCTGTCAAAAATGACAGCTCTGACACTCTGACAAAAATATAAGATGTGAGACGTCACCAAAAGCATGGTTCATACTCTTCCATGCAGCCAGAAGGAGTGTTACCCAAGCCGCATGAACCTTATCCAGCTCAAACATATGCGGCCCCAAAGTCTTCGAACTTCATGCGGCCAAGGGTGACTGTAATCCAAGCCACATGAGCTTTATGCGGCCCGAAATACAGAATCTATGCGGCGTAAAAGTTCTTAAGCTATATGCGGGCTAAGGAAGATTGCGACTTAAGCCGCATGAGTCTCATGCAGTCCAACATGGTCGAAAACTGAAAGACTCATGCGGCTCAAAATGATTCCTATCCTGCGATAGGACCGGTGACAGGCTGACCAAGTCTCAACCACCCAGATTTGCTGTAACAAAATCCCAACAAATCAACAGCTGGCGGCCATAGTAGCCATAGCAACTTAGAAATGTCATAACTTTTAGCTTAGAACTCCGATTAATTTTTCGTTTTTTTAAAAGAACCGTATCGAAGTTAGCTTTCCAAATATATATATTAATATGTCAAATACATTCTAGAACTTTCTGTAAAACTATTTGAGTGTCAGCTGTCCGAAAGACGAACGCGTTTCGGTGTTTTCGCGATTCCGGGAGCTTCCGGACACGAAAATATGATCCGTTTGAAGTTTCAAAAAGATAACACAAAGGGCTACAACATACTTTAATCTGGAATTTAGTGAAAGCCCAATTGGTATAGTATTGGTTTTAAGTAGAAGAGTGACTATACGATATAAGCATTTTGTGTAACCTATGAGCCTATGTAGTATGGATAATAAATGAATGTAGAGTATGTAATGCATGATATGTCAAATGAATGAAATGATATATATATATGATATGTATCCTCTTTATATTAATGTATATATATGGTTGAATGCAAGCAATGTAATGTATGTAAGCAATGCATAAATGCATGAATGAAATAATGATATACAATGTATGCACGAAAGTATATAATGACTGCTAGATATGAATGCAAGGTATACATGTAATAATAGATATGAATGCATAATCTATACCTAATGTAATACAATATATAATGATAGCATGTATGGTAATGTAGAATATATGATGCAAGCATGTATATGTCCATTGTTTTCCATTTTTTTTATATTTTTTCCTTCCCTTTCCATTTCAGTTTTTCCCCTTTTTTTCCTCTTCTATTTTTACATGTTGTATACAATGTATATAATGTATAGATGCATGTAAGTATGTAATATGCATGAATAACATATATGTAATGAAAAATAAGTATATGTATGCAACTTAATGATATGTGAATGAATATAATGCATGAACTGAAGTATGCATGTATTTAGGATATGAATGAATGATATGCAAGTATATATGTATGCATAAATAATGAATGTAATGAATATGCATGTATGTATTGTACCTATATTGTATATAGGCCTAAAGTGGTTTACCCTATATGACTTGTTGGTTAGACTTGTAGTTTGACTAGAGTTGACCTAGTTTGACTAGAGTGTTAACCAGGGTTGACCAGAGTTGACCTAGATTGGCTTAAAATCATGTAGATTATATTATAGATTTTATTTACCTTATTTTGGATACATCATAACCTGTATTGCTTTATTTAGGACTTTGTGACTCAAGTTCAGACATCTATTTTTATCAGTTGCACAAGGTATCGGGCGAGTACATTCTCTGATAGTTCTTTCATTTACTTGTCGATTTCTGTATTCAGTTCTAGTTAGTTTATTTGATTCTTTGTTACCAGCACGGATTGATATTATCGGATCCATTTCATATGACACACTTACCTTACTTGTCTAGCCTCTATTACAAGAATAATTATGTTTTGGCTAGACTTGTTTTCGATTTACGTGTCGAATTATGGATTTTACTTGTACTTATCGGGCGAGGAAATACTTGAGTAGACGTGTAAACATTTCCAAAATACAAGAATATCCACAGTGAAGCATACAAGAAGAATAGCCATCCCACACTCGGCCAGGTGTGAGATGTGCCGAATTTACCTATAGCCGTTTACATGTCGATCTCAGTATTTTAAAACACACTTGGGTATTGTCTAGACTCATACTAGAATCATACAAGAATTATTGAAAAGAAATACCTTATAAGAATCATGGATTAGAATCACTTACTGGACTCATCTCGTACTAGAATCACACTTGTCTTATATTGTACTGTCTGGACTTATATCATCATTACTCTAGTTCAGCTAGTTTTTATATACAGTCTTCTTTGCCATGATCTTCTGTTTTCTTAGCTTTACTTTCTTTGTTCTAACTGTAGTTCTATTTTCCATTAACTGTCTAAACTTGCCATGTTCATCAATATAACTGTCTATAACTGCTTTATAGTCTTTGTCATTTACTTGGAATTTTTAGATGAGTTGTGCTCGTTCCTGTCCTGACTGGACCTGTTAAAAATATTACAGATATTTGTCCTGAGCACACTTGTCCTACTTGATTGGGATCCAGAGACGGTATAGCTACCTTGGACCTCGATACTCAGGAGTGATCGGGAGATTAATTTAGTAGACTTACTTTAGACTTTCATATTAAACTTATATTGTAATAAGTTGAGATCTTGACTTTGTTTTGAGATTGTTTGAGATATTATTATTTTTGTAGTTTATTAGAGTTGTTGTTGTTTTGGAGTTAGTATAGCTTTTGCGATTCTGTGTTATCATATCGTGCTTAGACTGTGATTGAGTATTACCATATCTTATACTTGTCCTCCGTTCGGAGTTGATTTTTGATAAGTATATTATATATTTAAGTGAGTTGTTGTTTAGATAGTAACATTGTACAACGTTCTACCATCGATTCTGTGGCGTAGGCTGGGCGCTGTTACGCACTGTGCCCTTACACAGGGTGCGGGTCGTGACAGAGAGCGATATTTTATTCCAAAGGAAGGAAGATCTCTTCATCAAATTTCTATTTCCAAGACAACATCTGCCATGTTGTCGAACCTCTATTAAAATGCCTCTGGTACTAAATTCATAGTAGAGGTGCCATGCCTTCCTCCAAGTTTCAGATGATAAAGTAGAGACATGCTTGTCTAGCTTTAGCTCCTTATGTGTCACGACCCGCTCCCGAATAATCGGATACGAGTCGGACACGCCCAACCTTCGTCGATGGACATGACGAAGTAATCTGTACAATACTAAGGAAAACTCCAAGTCACAATGTAATGTAAACAACACAGCTTTTATAACGTTCCCAGAATGATCACCAATATCCATCAAGTCTTTTGAGTAAAAAATTAGTCGGAGACAAATTCGATCAAATAAAATAAAGATACAATAATGAATATACAAAATACAATCTCCAGAAAATAAAGTAAAATGAAAGCTGCAATATCCAATGCAATCACAAGCTCCATGTAACCTCAAGCTCATCTGCAACGTATCCTGTCAGGAAAAGAGCAAAGTACAACCCTGACAAGAACAATATACAATGTAATATGTAGTACAGAATACAAGATGAAACCAGAATACCAGAAATGGAAGTGAAACTACGGTACCAGAAATGAAATGTAAAACTGCAGGCAATGGACGACAATCAATATGCTAGACAATGAACACGGCTATCAATGTACAAGACAATGAACACGACTAACATTATGCAAGTGTGACAATTTGAAATATTAAATTAATGTGTGACCGGCTTAGGAGCACAATCAATCAATGAGTCAATGAGTCAATCAATTCTATAAGGTACGGTTTCATCGTACGTGAAGTGTATGATTAGGCTATCCACAATACCTATGTTGGGTGTGGTAACACAAAAGCTAATATTCCCCTAATCCTCGCAATAAACAATGACTCACAAGCAATGAACAATGGTACAAGACAATCGTGTGTATCTCGTGTCCGATATGAGAACATGGCACTTGAAGGTAAGACAGAAATACAGAGTACAAGTCGAGTCAGTGTACTTGCCTCGGTTTGGTTGCACGAGAGTAGTACTGCATGGTTGTAAATCACCTGGTAATATTTTGTACAAGTTATTAGGGTTTAAACTATGACAATTATCACAATAAACTATTAGCCACATATTAGCTAATAGCTATCAATATATATATTATAACTTAATCAAAATGATTACTAGTGGAAAAATATTATATTTTAGCAAAATCATTTAGGACATACTATTTGCAAATTAATATTTTAGTTTTTTTAAAAAATACTCTAAACCATATGATAACTATCATTATTTACTAGTTTAACATTATTTAGAAAGTAAATATGTTCTAAAGTTTTGGTCTCAAAAATACTAGTTGTAGTACTATAAATGTTTTTAGAAACATTTTATTAGCAAATTAATAATTGTAATTATACAAACTTTTTAGAATAGTAACATTTTTGATTTACTAAAATTATTTAGCAAGAAAATACCAAGATGTTTATTATTTAAGAAATATTTAAACTATATTTTGCAAGAAAACCCTCATGCTTTAGAAACTTCTTTAATAGCTAACTATTCACTAATCATAATTTACCATTTATAAGCTAACCATAAACTAATAATTTGAAATAGAAATATTTAGCAATTATAATAAAACTTATAATTAATAACCACAACAATAACCTAACAGAAACCCAACAATCAGGCCCATACTATTCCAGTCCAACAAAATCCAACTCAAACTCTCTAGCCTTAAATTAAATACTACAATCTCTTAACTTCCAGCTAACACAGGCCAAGCCTGGCCTAGTGGTTCGGTGAACCAACCGGCCCACAAGTCTGATCAAACCTCAAACTCTCTCCAAATGACATTTTATTTGAATCATCAACTCTACCCCTGGCTTTTTCGAAATATGAAGAGGTAGACCCCTCAGTCTCTGAAAGGTCAGGAATGACACGAAAATAGAGGGAGTGAAATAAGTAGAAGGCAGCAGGCTCAAGAAAACCTACTCAAGAGTGTTAAAAGGAATTTCTCTCACACTCTCTTTCTTCATTAAACTACTCTCACTTCAATCCTTCAATGAACAGTGAAAATCTTACCTGTCATCAGTGAACGAAAGGAAAAATAGAGATGAGACTCTTATTATTCAAAACAACAGCTCATACATTCATCCAAACCCGGCCCACATAAAATCTAATCATATAACTGCTTCCTCCTTCTCTCTCCTCTCAAAACTAGCCGAACAGAAAAAGCTCAGACCACTTCTTCTTCAAACCACATAACCAACTTTATTCTCTCACTTCCCCCTTCACACTCAGCCGAACAAAAACTCTCCACACACTCCATCTTCTTCCTCTCTACTCTAATTTCTACTCAGCCTCCTACACTTCCTCATATCTCAGCTGAACAAAACCCTATTCTACTTCTTCCTCAGTCCCATCCCCTTCTTCCCTCACAAAAAAATCCTCCAACCAACATACTCGTGATCGACCCAGCCATTTCTCAACCCGAACCCTAGCATCACTCCTCTCGGCTAAAACCCCCAACTCCAGTTCTCACCAATCAAGAAAAAAAAGAGCAAGAAGACGAAGAGGGAAACTCACTTAGCGCCGGCTGTGGCGGATCTAGGCGGAGCTCGCAGGCGGCTTCTGATCTGCGAGAGGCGGCTCCGGCGCGGAGCTCGAAGAGATAGCTCAACTTCCAAGGCGGCACAGTTGACGTTGCATCGTGGTGACATCGACTTCAGCGGCGAACCCGGCGGCCTCTCCAACAGATATGTGAGGACGAGGCGGCTCCGGTTAGGCGGGGACGGCAAGATCTGATCCGCCTCGATGGCACCGGTTGACGGTGGCTCTCCGATCTGGTAGTGACGACCCGGGATGGACTCCGGTGGTGATGACGTCGTCGCCGATGGATCCTTCGAGCTCGGCAAGGGAGCGTCGGTCTGCTACTAGCGGCTGAGGGTGGGGTCCGGCGACTCGACGTGGCTAACTCCGATAGTGGTGGTCGGAGTGGCGGCGGCGCGGTGGTGCTTGGTGGCCGAATTGGACAGTAGGGGAGAGAGAAAGTGTGATGAGAGAGAGTAGAGAGAGAATTGATGTGTCAGTAACAGTGATGATGTGTGTGTCAGAATTTGTATTGGAAAACGTGTATTTATAATAGAATAATCAGTGTGTGTGCGTGGCATATTAGTAAATAGCAGTAGATCTGGGGCTGTTTCTTAAATAGCAGCAATAGTAATTAATTATAGATCTGGGAGCATTAGGAAATAACTGTAAATGATTTTCAAATTCAACATTATTAACAGATTTCAAATAGCTATTTGAACAAATTTTAAATTCGAATTTTGAAATCAAAACAATTTTTCAACAGATTTTTCAAATCAAATGGTTTCAACAGATTTTCTAAATAGAAAGTTCAAAACAATTAATAGGAATAGTAAATAGAACAAGAGCAAAATAATTAATTTATAAAATATGTCAGTTTATTCTTTCCTGCCAACTGTTAACTAAAGGCAGTTATATATACTTAAATATTAATAATAATTAATTATGAAAATAATAAGTCAAATTAATCCTTTCTTTCACAGTTAATATAAATCAACAGTACTAATAAATAATCTAGTAATAATAACCATCAATCAATTTAAATTAAATTAAACAAAGTTTAATTAAAACAGATTAACAGAAAAGTTTGTTATCAATATTTTATTTTTTAAAATGGATAAAATTCATAATAAATCAAAATCCATTAATTAAATAGCTATCCGAATAAAATTTGGTTTTATTCACGAAAATAATATTATTTCTAAAAGAAAATTAGAAAAATCTTAAAATTCACTAAAATTGATTCAGGGAGTTACAAATCTACCCCCTTACAAAAATTTCGTCCTCGAAATTTCAAGGATTTCGTAGAGTATGAAATCAAGCAAAATTATTAAAGACAACAAGAAAACTAAATGATTTATTTATGGAGTAAAATAACAAGGACTAACAAGTAGTCACTAGACAATACGAAAATAGTAAATGTAAGAAAAACTCAGAGACAAGCCTTAAAATAGGCAATACAGAAAAAATCTAACTGCTACAAGCAAGTAAAAAAATAACGGTCCATCCGACTGCGCTCCTGCAGCTATTACTGATCCTCAAAGACTGGGTCCTCCTGCTGCTGCTCTGGTGCTAGCTCCTGACGAGTGAAAGCTGCAGGGCAATCTCTCACTTGGTGAGTGGCAGATCCACAAACCAAGCACTACCCTAACTTCTTGCGGCATTCCTCGCCATGGTGTCCCGGTCTCTTGCAGTATGCGCAAGAGAAGTATATCGGAATCTGAATCTATCTCTGCTGCCTCGGTGATGTCGGAGCTTGAACAAGACGATGATGCTAATGCTGAGGTGGCCTCTGCTGAGTGTCGGTCCGCTTCAGTGGACCCTGGGAACTGCTGGTGCCAATGTCTCGGTCCCGCTTAAGCTTCGGTTCCATCTCCTTCTCCACTCCCTGAGCAACTTTAAGGATGCTCGCATAGGTAGTAGCCTGGCTGATATAGCTACTGTATGTCGCAGCTCCCTGGTGAGGCCCTTCTTGAACTTCCAAGCCCTCTCCTTCGGTGTGCTGACTAGGTTCTCTGCGAACCTGCTGAGTCGAGTGAACTCTGATGTATACTGTGCCACAGTCATATTCCCCTGCTGCAATGCCTCAAACTGCATCCGAAGCTCGTCCCGCTCCACATCAGGGAAGAACTTCTCCTGGAACAGCAGTTTGAAATCCTTCTAGGAAACCTCGGGCTCCGCTAACTGGGGCTCCTCCCGGTACCAAGCCCTAGCAATGTCGAAAAGTCGCATGTTCGCAACTTCGACCTTCAAATCATCCGGGATCCTCGCCATCTTCAATGACCGCTCAGCATTCTCCAGTCACTCGTCTGCGTAGACTATCCCCTCATCGCCCCAAAAATCCATCGGGCAGAGGTTCTGATAGTCCTTGGCAGTTCCTAGCCTCGGCGCTGCTGGTACCGACGGCGCTGGCGGAGCTGGTGCTGCCGGCTCTCTCGTCCTGAGTGCGTCGACGACGGTCGCTCTGAACTGTACAGCCTGCTGACTCTGAGCCTATCTGAACTGCGGAGCCTACTGATTCTGGGCCACCATGAATTGCTAAAACGTGACCATCATCTGCATGCCGTCGAACGTCATCGTCGGAGGAAGCGGCTGAGACGGAGGCGGTGGAATCTGCTCCTGCGCACTGGGTGCAGGATGCTCACTAGTCCCAGCGTTCGTCGTGGCGACCATCCTATAACAGAAAAATAAACTGTTGATTGCTATATCCTAGAAAAATCATAAACTAACCTAAAAATCATAAGTAAAAATCAAAATTTAAATTTAAATATCAATAACCATAAACCATAAACCATTTTCCCGCGGTTCCTTTGCTGTGATGAGTTTTCCTTAGCTTCCGCTGGCCCTCCAATAACACTTTATTGCCTAAGTGTCATTAGGATAGACATGCATGGGCCACCACTAAAAATATGTCACGACCCGCTCTCGAATAATCGGATACAAGTCGGACACGCCCAGCCTTCGTCGATGGACACGATGAAGTAAACTGTACAATACTAAGGAAAACTCTAAGTCACAATGTAATGTAAACAACACAGCTTTTATAACGTTCCCAAAATGATCATCAATATACATCAAGTCTTTTTAGTACAAAATCAGCCGGAGACAAATCCGGTCAAATAAAATAAAGATACAATAATGAATATCCAAAATACGATCTCCAGAAAATAAAGTAAAATGAAAGCTGCAATATCCAATGCAATCACAAGCTCCATGTAACCTCAAGCTCACCTGCAACGTATCCTGTCAGGAAAAGAGCAAAGTACAACCCTGACAAGAGCAATATACAATGTAATCTGTAGTACAGAATACAAGGTGAAACCAGAATACCAGAAATGGAAGTGAAACTACGGTACCAGAAATGAAATGTAAAACTGCAGGCAATGGACGACAATCAATATGCTAGACAATGAACACGGCTATCAATGTACAAGGCAATGAAAACGACAATCAATATGCAAGTGTGACAATTTAAAATATTAAACTAATGTATGACCGGCATAGGAGCACAATCAATCAATGAGTCAATGAGTCAATCAATTCTACAAGGTACGGCTTCATCGTACGTGAAATGTACGATTAGGCTATCCACAATACCTATATTGGGTGTGGTCACACAAAAGCTAATATTCCCCCAATCCCCGCAATAAACAATGACTCACAAGCAATGAACAATGGTACAAGACAATCGTGTGTATCTCGTGTCCGATATGAGAACATGGCACTTGAAGGTAAGACAGAAATACAGAATACAAGTCGAGTCAGTGTACTTGCCTCGGTTTGGTTGCACGAGAGTAGTACTGCATGGTTGTAAATCACCTGGTAATTAATATTTTGTACAAGTTATTAGGGTTTAAACTATGACAATTATCACAATAAACTATTATCCATATGTTAGCTAATAGCTATCAATATATATATTATAACTTAATCAAAACGATTACTAGTGAAAAAATATTATATTTTAGCAAAATCATTTAGGACATACTATTTGCAAATTAATATTTTAGTTTTTTTTTAAAAATACTCTAAACCATATGATAACTATCATTATTTACTAGTTTAACATTATTTAGAAAGTAAATATGTTCTAAAGTTTTGGTCTCAAAAATACTAGTTGTAGTACTATAAATGTTTTTAGAAACATTTTATTAGCAAATTAATAATTATACAAACTTTTTAGAATAGTAACATTTTTTATTTACGAAAATTATTTAGCAAGAAAATACCAAAATGTTTATTATTTAAGAAATATTTAAACTATATTTTGCAAGAAAACCCTCATGCTTTAGAAACTTCTTTAATAGCTAACTATTCACTAATCATAATTTACCATTTATAAGCTAACCATAAACTAATAATTTGAAATAGAAATATTTGGCAATTATAATAAAACTTATAATTAATAACCATAGCAATAACCTAACAGTAACCCAACAACCAGGCCCATACTATTCCAGCCCAACAAAACCCAACTCAAACTCTCTAGCCTTAAAATAAATACTACAATCTCTTAACTTCCAGCTTACACAGGCCAAGCCTGGCCTAGTGGTTCGGTGAACCAACCGGCCTACAAGCCCGATCAAACCTCAAACTCTCTCCAAATGACATTTTATTTGAATCATCAACTCTACCCCTGGCTTTTTCGAAATATGAAGAGGCAGACCCCCTCAGTCTCTGAAATGTCAGGAATGACACGAAAATAGAGGGAGTGAAATAAGTGGAAGGCAGCAGGCTCAAGAAAGCCTACTCAAGAGAGTTAAATGGAATTTCTCTCACACTCTCTTTCTTCATTAAACTACTCTCACTTCAATCCTTCAATGAACAATAAAAATCTCACCTGTCATCAGTGAACGAAAGAAAAAATAGAGATGAGACTCCCATTATTCAAAACAACAGCTCATACATTCATCCAAACCCGGCCCACATAAAATCTAATCATATAACTGCTTCCTCCTTCTCTCTCCTCTCAAAACTAGCAGAACAGAAAAAGCTCAGACCATTTCTTCTTCAAACCACATAACCAACTTCATTCTCTCACTTCCCCCTTCACACTCAGCCGAACAAAAACTCTCCATACACTCCATCTTCTTCCTCTCTACTCTAATTTCTACTCAGCCTCCTACACTTCCTCACATCTCAGCTGAACAAAACCCTATTCTACTTCTTCCTCAGTCCTATCCCCTTCTTCCCTCACAAAAAAATCCTCCAGCCAACATACTCGTGGCCGACCCAGCCATTTCTCAACCCGAACCCTAGCATCACTCCTCTCGGCTAAAACCCCCAACTCCAGCTCTCACCAATCAAGAAGAAAAAGAGCAAGAAGACAAAGAGGGAAACTCATTTAGCGCCGGCTGTGGCGGATCTAGGTGGAGCTCGCAGGCGGCTCCTGATCTACGAGAGGCGGCTCCGGCGCGGAGCTCGAAGAGATGGCTCAACTTCCAAGGCGGCGCGGTTGACGCTGCATCGTAGTGACGTCGACTTCAGCGGCGAACCCGGCGGCCTCTCCAGCAGATATGTGAGGACGAGGCGGCTCCGGTCAGGCGGGGACGGCAAGATCTGATCCACCTCGATAGCACCGGTTGACGGTGGCTCTCCGATATGGTGGTGACGACCCGGGATGGACTCCGGTGGTGATGACGTCGTCACCGATGGATCCTTCGAGCTCGGCAAGGAAGCGTCGTTCTGCTACTAGCGGCCGAGGGTGGGGTCCGTGTAAAACCCCTAAATTTTCTACTATTTTCTTTATTATTAAATTTGGTACTGATTTAAAATTTTGTATTGTACATCACATAGTCGTATTATACGTCGCGTACGAAATTTTATTTTTCGTAGTTGCTCGTCAAGTACGAATATGTGCGAGCATACATATTTTAGAAAAATATTTTTTTCTATTTTATTATACACTTTCAAAATATTATATAATTATTATTCTTGCTATAAAAAGCCTTTTTGTTTTTAGCAGTTATTAATCATAAATAATATTTTATTGTATACTAGGAAAAGCATAATTATGTAAAGAATATTTGTGCATACATATATTTCGTAATTATTTATTAGTCTATTTTAAATAAAAATATAATTTTCGAGATTTATTAATATTAATATTTTATTATTCAAAAAGATATTTAAAAATAATTATTATTTTCGAAATTATTATTATTGGTATTTTGAAAAATATATTTGGAAGTTATTGTGGCCATTTGAATCTTGATTTGATTTTTGGATTTATTTAAATAGATTAAATTAATATCTATAATTGAGATTGGATTTAATTGATTTGATTTTAAACTAAGAGAATTTGATTTAAATTAGATTTGGATTTGGATTTGGATTTGGATTTGGGTTTGGATTTGATTGCTTTTTAAATTAAATTAAGAAATATCTAAATTGGGTTTAAAGAAATCCTAATTCTTATCTAATTGGGAATTCTCACATCCTATAAATAGGTAGGTACTCCTCCATATTATTTTCACCACAAATCATCTTTCAAACCATCCTTGTCAAAATTTCTCTCTTTTTTCGTCATAAATTCAGCATCAATTTTCAAAGGTTGTAGCAACTTCGAATGACCATAACTCCCAACTCCGGACTCCTTTTGACCTCTAGTTTTTTTTGTTGGAATCGCATTGAGGTATATTTTCTGAATGTAAATTTTATTTTCATAAATTCGGAACTTAATTTTCTGAAAAATTTGTGGAGTGTCAGTGGTCCGAAATCTGACACGTTTTAGTGTTTTTGAGATTCTGGAAGAACCAGGAATCAGAATCACGATCCGTTTGAAGTTTCGGAATACTGACAGAAAAATACATATCATATATTTTTCCTAAAAAAAAATTCAAAATATTTTATTTTTGGTTTTTATTTTAGAAGTTTGTCACATCGTCTGAGTTCATCTTATGTAGCCCTGTGACTATTCTGTACCCAACGGGATTATCGGTTTCACCAGGAAGGACCTCAGGCAAGACACCTTGCCATTTGTTGTTTATTTATTTTAGCTCATATTTTATGCATTATTTATTTTCTTTATGCAAAATAAACTATGAAACATGGCATAACTTGTTAGAACTTACTGTTCATTTAAATTTCCTGCTGTGTATTATTTTCTTACAAATTAAACCTAAATTTAAGGGACCACCATGTGTGTTGCATTCATTGGCCTTGACACGTGGTAACACGAAGTTGTGTGTCGCATGTAGAACACGAAAGTGCGTGATTGGCTGGCCATCAGTACGTACAAGCCGTGCGTTAGGAATAACCGCTAATAGAGGTTACATGCTAGTTTGACTTAGCGGTTATAGAGGTTAATGTTGTGGATACAACATAGTAGGCATTGGGCGGGAAGGACAATTCCTTAGCGTATGGGCTTCGATGCACTTCCCTTGTGATCCGGTCTCTCCGCTGGAGATACGGGGTTGATGACCCATGATTACTGACGGCCACTGACGATTCTGCGGAACGTCATGCTCTTACTGATGGGGCCTCTGGTGCCCAAGGGGGACTACGCTGATCCTATTTAGCCAGGGCCCATACGTAGGAAGGATTGTTCTTAACTACATTTCACATAGAACGGTTAGGCCACCTTTATCCGTTAGGAACGAGTACTTTTTGTTTGGGTACTTGTATCTGACCGTGGCTTGGAACAATAACTTGTCGCGGACTAGTTTGTCACATCTTGTCCTTGTTTGGTTGTAAGTGTGACTTACTACTTCGATGAGAAGGTATTGAACCTTGTTGGGGTCCGGATACCATATTGGATTCATAGCATGGAAAGATACGTCACCGTGAATTAGTTTACCATCTCTTGTCCTTGTTTGGTTGGGGGATGGTACGCTCGTTCAATAGGTGTGTATTAGACCATGTTATAATTCGATTGACTTATTTATTTGAGCAATATTTATTCAGTTTATATGGCATGATATTATGTATCTTGTTACGTCCCTCTGAGGACCTGGTTATCTCTCCAGGTGTGTGCTATTGTCTTTCGCAGGTATTCTAGCTCTAGCCGTGATCCTCTATATTTCTTCGAGGATGATTGCGCTTGAATCGTCTTCGCTTCGCTCGCCAAAATTTTTCTTTTGTTGTATATTTCTTTTCATAGTTGGTAGTGGATTTGTCTCCGCCCAACTACATGTATCAAATGACAATTTCATAGTTGATTATATGATATCTTCTATTCTTTTATTCTTGTGGATGAGATTAGTTATGGTTCTACTGCATTTTACAGCTTATGTATTCATACGAGGATTCTATATATTGGAGTGTACTTCGTATGAATACAGCTGGCATGTCTACGTTCCTAGTCCTACGTATTTTGGGACTGGGGCGTTACATGTTTTTGTGGTGGCCCATGCAGGTCAAGATTAATTGTTTGGTTATTTTACCGTACCAAGCAAGCCTGCGAATAGGATTAGAAGTCTAGGATCTCATTCACATACTTGACCTCTTTCCTCGATTCCATATCCTAACTATCGTTCGACTCATCAATTGCATCTTGCTTGCTTCCTTCCATCCCTATTCTTATCTTCCCTTCGTGCTTGCTAGAGATTGACCCTACTAGTTAGTTGTCCCAAAACACCATTAGTTTAATTCTTTAAGTTGGGTAGAATACCTTATGAACTAGCAACCCCTTTGACCTAGTGACCGATATTAGCAAGCTTATTTAGATCCTAGAATCTAGAGGACCTAACCCGTATAGCCAACCAAGGACTTGGACAAGAAGACTATAGGACGACTGTATGAATTAGAATCATTCTGCCTTCTTTTAATCTTAATCTCTCGTGCCTATGTATTTACCATTTTGACTAATGATGCTAATGTAGCCTAGTTTTTGTAAGCTTATTCCTTATCGAGCTTGACCAAGACATATGTTAATTGGGTCGCTCCCACTAACATATTGTCTAAATCAGAACCGATACATGATGGTCTGATTAACCTAGTGCACTTTGGTTCGCTTTTATCTATCGTTCTACGTGGATGGGGACATAGCTAAACTTGTCCTCTAGAGTCTCATCCGCGACTGCCTTGATAACTTCTTTTGAATTATTCGGTCGCCTTTGAACCACGTATTCGTATTCGATAACGCCTCCTTCGAACTCTATATTGCGTTCGCCTTCACCTATTTTAGAAGGACGAAAGCGTCGTACTAAAACTCCTCTAACTGTCCTATCACCATGACCATTACCACCCAATGTAACCATATCTATGTCTTGAACTACTCGACCTTTCCCTCGACACTAAATTTACAATCTTGACTTTCTAATCACTTGAATTTAAGAGTGATTACAATCGTCTCTTAATCATACCCTCAACCTAGACTACGACCATATAAACTTCTTTGAACCCTCCTATCTACTGTTGTGCCTTCTCACCCCCTCCTAATTCTTAATTTCGAGAACGAAATTCTTTTAAGTTGGGTAGGATTGAAAACCCTAAAATTTTCTACTATTTTCTTTATTATTAAATTTGGTACTGATTTAAAATTTTATATTGTACGTCGCATAGTCGTATTATACGTCGCACACGAAATTTTATTTTTCGTAGTTGCTCGTCAAGTGCGAATATGTGCGAGCGTACATATTTTAGAAAAACATTTTTTTCTATTTTATTATACACTTTCAAATTATTATATAATTATTATTCTTGCTATAAAAAGCATTTTTGTTTTTAGCAGTTATTAATCATAAATAATATTTTATTGTATACTAGGAAAAGCATAATTATGTACAGAATATTTGTGCATACATATATTTCGTAATTATTTATTAGTCTATTTTAAATAAAAATATAATTTTCGAGATTTATTAATATTAATATTTTATTATTCAAAAAGATATTTAAAAATAATTATTATTTTTAAAATTATTATTATTGGTATTTTGAAAAATATATTTGAAAGTTATTGTGGCCTTTTGAATCTTGATTTGATTTTTGGATTTATTTAAATAGATTAAATTAATATCTATAATTGAGATTGGATTTAATTGATTTGATTTTAAACTAAGAGAATTTGATTTGATTTAAATTAGATTTGGATTTGGATTTGGATTTGGATTTGATTGCTTTTAAATTAAATTAGGAAATATCTAAATTGGGTTTAAAGGAATCCTAATTCTTATCTAATTGGGAATTCCCACATCCTAAAATAGGTAGGTACTCCTCCATATTATTTTCACCACAAATCATCTTTCAAACCATCCTTGTCAAAATTTCTCTCTTTTTTCGTCATAAATTCAGTCTCAATTTTCAAAGGTTGTAGCAACTTCGAATGACCATAACTCCCAACTTCGGACTCCTTTTGACCTCTAGTTTTTTTTGTTGGAATCGTATTGAGGTATATTTATGAATGTAAATTTTATTTTCATAAATTCGGAACTTAATTTTCTGGAAAATTTGTGGAGTGTCAGTGGTCCGAAATCTGACACGTTTTAGTGTTTTTGAGATTCTGGGAGAACCAGGAACCAGAATCACGATCCGTTTGAAATTTCGGAATACTGACAGAAAAATACATATCATATATTTTTCCTAAAAAATTTCAGAATATTTTATTTTTGGTTTTTATTTTAGAAGTTTGTCACATCGTCTGAGTTCATCTTGTGTAGCCCTGTGACTATTCTGTACCCAACGGGATTGTCGGTTTCACCAGCAAGGACCTCAGACAAGACACCTTGCCATTTGCTGTTTATTTATTTTAGCTCATATTTCATGCATTATTTATTTTCTTTATGCAAAATAAACTGTGATACATGGTGTTAGAACTTACTGTTCATTTATATTTCCTGCTGTGTATTATTTTCTTACAAATTAAACCTAGATTTAAGGGACCACCATGTGTGTTGTATTCATTGGCCTTGACACGTGGTAACACGAAGTTGTGTGTCACATGTAGAACACGAAAGTGCGTGATTGGCTGGCAACTAGTACGTACAAGCCGTGCGTTAGGAATAACCGCTAATAGAGGTTGCATGCTAGTTTGACTTAGCGGTTATAGAGGTTAATGTTGTGGATACAACATAGTAGGCATTGGGCGGGGAGGACAATTCCTTAGCGTATGGGCTTCGATGCACTTCCCTTGTGATCCGGACTCTCCGCTGGAGATACAGGGTTGATGACCCATGATTACTGACGGCCACTGACGATTCTGCGGAACGTCATGCTCTTACTGATGGGGCCTCTGGTGCCCAAGGGGGACTATGCCGATCCTATTTAGCCAGGGTCCATGCGTAGGAAGGATTGTTCTTAACTACATTTCACATAGAACGGTTATGCCACCTTTATCCGTTAGGTACGAGTACTTTTTGTTTGGGTACTTGTATCTGACCGTGGCTTGGAACAATAACTTGTCGCGGACTAGTTTGTCACATCTTGTCCTTGTTTGGTTGTAGGTGTGACTTACTACTTCGATGAGAAGGTATTGAACCTTTTGGGGTCCGGATACCATATTGGATTCATAACATGGAAAGATACGTCACCGTGAATTAGTTTACCATCTCCTGTCCTTGTTTGGTTGGAGGGATGGTACGCTCGTTCAATAGGTGCGTATTGGACCATGTTATAATTCGATTGACTTATTTATTTGAGCAATATTTATTCAGTTTATATGGCATGATATTATGTCTTGTTACGTCCCTCTGAGGACCTGGTTATCTCTCTAGGTGTGTGCTATTGTCTTTCGCAGGTATTCTAGCTCTAGCCGTGATCCTCTCTATTTCTTCGAGGATGATTGCGCTTGGATCATCTTCGCTTCGCTCGCCAAATCTTTCTTTTGTTGTATATTTTTTTTCATAGTTGGTAGTAGATTTGTCTCCGTCCAACTACATGTATCAAATGACAATTTTATAGTTGATTATATGATATCTTCTATTCGTTTATTCTTGTGGATGAGATTAGTTATGGTTCTACTGCATTTTACAGCTTATGTATTCATACGAGGATTCCATATATTGGAGTGTACTTTGTATGAATATAGCTGGCATGTCTACGTTCCTAGTCCTACGTATTTTGGGACTGGGGCGTTACATATTTTTGTGGTGGCCCATGCAGGTCAAGATTAATTGTTTGGTTATTTTACCGTACCAAGCAAGCCTGCGAAAAGGATAAGAAGTCTAGGATCTCATCCACATACTTGACCTCTTTCCTCGATTCCATATCCGAACTATCGTTTGACTCATCAATTGCATCTTGCTTGCTTCCTTCCATCCCTATTCTTATCTTCCCTTCGTGCTTGCTAGAGATTGACCCTACTAGTTAGTTGTCCCAAAACACCATTAGTTTAATTCTTTAAGTTGGGTAGAATACCTTACGAACTAGCAACCCCTTTGACCTAGTGACCGATATTAGCAAGCTTATTTAGATCCTAGAATCTAGAGGACCTAACCCGTCTAGCCAACCAAGGACTTGGACAAGAAGACTATAGGACGACTGTATGAATTAGAATCATTCTGCCTTCTTTTAATCTTAATCTCTCGTGCCTATGTATTTACCATTTTGACTAATGATGCTAATGTAGCCTAGCTTTTGCAAGCTTATTCCTTATCGAGCTTGTCCAAGACATATGTTAATTGGGTCGCTCCCACTAACATATTGTCTAAATCAGAACCGGTGCATGATGGTCTGATCAACCTAGTGCACTTTGGTTCGCTTTTATCTATCGTTCTACGTGGATGGGGACATAGCTAAACTTGTCCTCTAGAGTCCCATCCGCGACTGCCTTGATAACTCCTTTTGAATTATTCGGTCGCCTTTGAACCACGTATTCGTATTCGATAACGCCTCCTTCGAACTCTATATTGCGTTCGCCTTCACCTATTTTAGAAGGACGAAAGCGTCGTACTAAAACTCCTCTAACTGTCCTATCACCATGACCATTACCACCAAATGTAACCATATCTTTGTCTAGAACTACTCGACCTTTCCCTCGACACTAAATTTACAATCTTGACTTTCTAATCACTTGAATTTAAGAGTGATTACAATCGTCTCTTAATCATACCCTCAACCTAGACTACGACCATATAAACTTCTTTGAACCCTCCTATCTACTGTTGTGCCTTCTCACCCCCTCCTAATTCTTAATTTCGAGGACGAAATTCTTTTAAGTTGAGTAGGATGTAAAACTCCTAAATTTTCTACTATTTTCTTTATTATTAAATTTGGTACTGATTTAAAATTTTGTATTGTACGTCGCATAGTCGTATTATACGTCGCGCACGAAATTTTATTTTTCGTAGTTGCTCGTCAAGTACGAATATGTGCGAGCGTACATATTTTAGAAAAATATTTTTTCTATTTTATTATACACTTTCAAAATATTATATAATTATTATTCTTGCTATAAAAAGCCTTTTTGTTTTTAGCAGTTATTAATCATAAATAATATTTTATTGTATACTAGGAAAAGCATAATTATGTAAAGTATATTTGTGCATACATATATTTCGTAATTATTTATTAGTCTATTTTACATAAAAATATAATTTTCGAGATTTATTAATATTAATATTTTATTATTCAAAAAGATATTTAAAAATAATTATTATTTTCGAAATTATTATTATTGGTATTTTGAAAAATATATTTGGAAGTTATTATGGCCATTTGAATCTTGATTTGATTTTTGGATTTATTTAAATAGATTAAATTAATATCTATAATTGAGATTGGATTTAATTGATTTGATTTTAAACTAAGAGAATTTGATTTGATTTAAATTAGATTTGGATTTGGATTTGGATTTGGATTTGATTGCTTTTAAATTAAATTAGGAAATATCTAAATTGGGTTTAAAGGAATCCTAATTCTTATCTAATTGGGAATTTCCACATCCTATAAATAGGTAGGTACTCCTCCATATTATTTTCACCACAAATCATCTTTCAAACCATCCTTGTCAAAATTTCTCTCTTTTTTCGTCATAAATTCAGCCTCAATTTTCAAAGATTGTAGCAACTTCGAATAACCATAACTCCCAACTCCGGACTTCTTTTGACCTCTAGTTTTTTTTGTTGGAATCGTATTGAGGTATATTTTCTGAATGTAAATTTTATTTTCATAAATTCGGAACTTAATTTTCTGGAAAATTTGTGGAGTGTCAGTGGTCCGAAATCTGACACGTTTTAGTGTTTTTGAGATTCTGGGAGAACCAGGAATCAGAATCACGATCCATTTGAAGTTTCGGAATACTGACAGAAAAATACATATCATATAGTTTTCCTAAAAAAAATTTCAGAATATTTTATTTTTGGTTTTTATTTTAGAAGTTTGTCACAACGTCTGAGTTCATCTTGTGTAGCCCTGTGACTATTCTGTACCCAACGGGATTGTCGGTTTCACCAGCAAGGACCTCAGGCAAGACACCTTGCCATTTGCTTTTTATTTATTTTAGCCCATATTTCATGCATTATTTATTTTCTTTATGGAAAATAAACTGTGATACATGGCATAACCTGTTAGAACTTACTGTTCATTTATATTTCCTGCTGTGTATTATTTTCTTACAAATTAAACCTAGATTTAAGGGACCACCATGTGTGTTGCATTCATTGGCCTTGACACGTGGTAACACGAAGTTGTGTGTCGCATGTAGGACACGGAAGTGCGTGATTGGCTGGCCACCAGTACGTACAAGCCGTGCGTTAGGAATAACCGCTAATAGAGGTTGCATGCTAGTTTGACTTAGCGGTTATAGAGGCTAATGTTGTGGATACAACATAGTAGGTATTAGGCGGAAAGGACAATTCCTTAGCGTATAGGTTTCGATGCACTTCCCTTGTGATCCGGACTCTCCGCTGGAGATACGGGGTTGATGACCCATGATTACTGACGGCCACTGACGATTCTGCGGAACGTCATGCTCTTACTGATGGGGCCTCTGGTGCCCAAGGGGGACTATGCCGATCCTATTTAGCCAGGGCCCATACGTAGAAAGGATTGTTCTTAACTACATTTCACATAGAACGGTTAGGCCACCTTTATCCGTTAGGTACGAGTACTTTTGTTTGGGTACTTGTATCTGACCGTGGCTTGGAACAATAACTTGTCGCAGACTAGTTTGTCACATCTTGTCTTTGTTTGGTTGTAGGTGTGACTTACTACTTCGATGAGAAGGTATTGAACCTTGTTAGGGTCCGGATACCATATTGGATTCATAGCATGGAAAGATACGTCACCGTGAATTAGTTTACCATCTCCTGTCCTTGTTTGGTTGGGGGGATGGTACGCTCGTTCAATAGGTGCGTATTGGACCATGTTATAATTCGATTGACTTATTTATTTGAGCAATATTTATTCAGTTTATATGGCATGATATTATGTGTCTTGTTACGTCCCTCTGAGGACCTGGTTATCTCTCCAGGTGTGCTATTGTCTTTCGCAGGTATCTAGCTCTAGCCGTGATCCTCTCTATTTCTTCGAAGATGATTGCACTTTGATCGTCTTCGCTTCGCTCGCCAAAATCTTTCTTTTGTTGTATATTTCTTTTCATAGTTGGTAGTGGATTTGTCTCCGCCCAACTATATGTATCAAATGACAATTTCATAGTTGATTATATGATATCTTCTATTCTTTTATTCTTGTGGATGAGATTAGTTATAGTTCTACTGCATTTTACAGCTTATGTATTCATACGAGGATTCCATATATTGGAGTGTACTTTGTATGAATACAGCTGGCATGTCTACGTTCCTGGTCCTACGTATTTTGGAACTGGGGCGTTACAGTTCGACGACTCGGCGTGGCTAACTCCGGTAGTGGTGGTCGGAGTGGCGGCGGCGCGGTGGTTCTTGGTGGCCGAATTGGACAGTGGGGGAGAGAGAAAGTATGATAAAAAGAGAGTAAAGAGAGAATTGATGTGTTAGTAACAGTGATGATGTGTGTGTCAGAATTTGCATTAGAAAATGTGTATTTATAATAGAATAATCAGTGTGTGTGTATGTGTGGCATATTAGTAATAGCAGTAGATCTGGGGTTGTTTCTTAAATGGCAAGCAATAGTAATTAATTATAGATCTGGGGGCATTAGGAAATAACTGTAACTGATTTTCAAATTCAACATTATTAACAGATTTCAAATAGCTATTTGAACAGATTTTAGATTCGAATTTTCAAATCAAAACAATTTTTCAACAGATTTTTCAAATCAAATGGTTTCAACAGATTTTCTAAATAGAAATTTCAAAACAATTAATAGGAATAGTAAATAGGAACAAGAGAAAAATAATTAATTTACAAAATTTGTCAGTTTATTCTTTCCTGCCAACTGTCAACTAAAGGCAGTTATACAACTTAAATATTAATAATAATTAATTATGAAAATAATTAGTCAAATTAATCCTTTCTTTCACAGTTAATATAAATCAACAGTACTAATAAACAATCTAGTAATAATAACCATCAATCAATTTAAATTAAATTAAACAAAGTTTAATTAAAACAGATTAACAGAAAAGTTTATTATCAATTTTTTATTTTCTAAAATGGATAAAATTCATAATAAATCAAAATTCATTAATTAAATAGCTATCCGAATAAAATTTGGTTTTATTCACGAAAACAATATTATTTCTAAAAGAAAATTAGAAAAATCTTAAAATTCACTAAAATTGATTCAGGGAGTTACATTATGGCACTTAACAGTTCTTAGCTGCAGGAATGTCTTGGTTGCATGCTTTGTTTCTTGATCTTGCCAGTTCCCTTTCAGGAACACAAAGACCTATGCAAAGAAAAAGGACGTGCAAGTTAAACATAAATCATGACTGAATTCAATGCCTGAACTTTGTCAGATAGAACAAGAATGGAAAGACCATAAATATGAAAGGTTAGACTAATGAGTAAGGATAAAGCTCACTATAATAAGGAAATTATGAAATGAGACATCAATTTGACAAATTTCTCAAGAGTAAAACACGTGTAGAGAACAGACTGCTTTGCATGTTTCGACAATGCTTTTACCTAATGTATTCTTCATTTTAGACACTATTTTAGTAGTATATAATCACAAAAAATCAAGACTAAATGTTCTTTACCTCATGTTTATTGGATTTTTCCCACTACTTAGCATAATCTCCTCAATAATCAGTATTCTCAATTGGTTCTCCTTATTCCAACTAAACATTTAAAAACATGAATAATCACAAAAAATTCAAGATGGTAAGCCATTACCGATAGATGGTTAAGATTTGGTACGTAGACAATATTTCTTGACTATGCTACTCCATAGTTGAACTTACCAGGTATATAACATAAGCATTCAAGTGCAAATGCAATCAATCAATAATGAACAACTATCTCAACTGTTCATATAGTTTGAATTTTGTGTGTGTGTATATATATATATATATATATATATATATATAAAATATATATATATATATATATATATATATATATATATATATATATTCTTTTTTGACCAAAGGAATTGACTCACTGTGGTATAGACCTAACTTGGTTCAGCTCGAACCATACTGTGGGCCTAGTTTGGATTTGAATATTTTTGTTAAAAGTTCGACCTAAATAATTTGACTAGGCTTGTCCAATTTTAACAAAACTCGGTCATACCCAATTCGGTTCGACTTAGCCCAGCACACTACTGAATACCTGGTGGTTTGTGAATGGGTTTTATCATGGCACAAAGACCTGCAAGTACAAAGATGAGATCATTACCCACAGAGGACCTTTTATAGTTTCATGCACTTACTCATCATGAGTACTATACTGGACCATGTGATGTGTGGTGCATCAAGTAAATAAACTTGATCATCATGCCTCTGTTGCAATTAAGACCTATCTTGTGGCCATGCAATCCTATTCACCTTTACTAATGTGTTCCATAGCACCAAAATAGCATCCGTCCTACCATCATCTCAAGTAATTTTACTTGTTAGTTCCCTAGCAAACAAACAAATAGTAGCACACTTTACCACGAACATCTTGTCCTTAGTTCTTGCTACTTTTATATAATAACAAATAATGAAACTCCATGCCTCCATCCTGAACCTCAAAAACTAAAGGAAGCTAGCCAGCACAATCTATTCATCATGCCACTGTACAAGGAAGTTAAGTCGGCTATTATGAGGAAAGTAACTTCAATGCTCTCCCTCTTGTTGACATGAGCCGTAAGAATTAAAGGAGTTTGAAGGAACTTATGACTGGTTATCAATTAAGTTTTGCACTTGGATGCTTATGCTATATAACTGTCCATTATTGATTGATTGCATTTGCCGTTACCATCATTTGATTTTAGCATAAGATTTGGGTGGACGTATTGTTGTGTGTAAAGATGGTCTGTGTGTTTCTAGTAATGTTGTTCAATACAATATGAGTGACAATTGGACCTGTCAGTAGAATATGCTGCTGATTTCAAGCATCTCATATTCAGAAGCAAAACCCAAGTCAAGACTCATGAGGTCGGTAAAGTTTTTATTTCATTGGCAACTAATTAACAAAAATCAATAGAATTGTATTACCATCAAAATGTAGATAAGACTATCCTGAGAACTAAAGAAGTACACTCCAAAATTGGTGTTGGGTCAGTGTTGTTGTGTTTGTACTTTGTAATATGTCATGCCATGTTTGTGCCCATGTAGCATAGCTAGAAACCTATAGAATCATATAATTTCTGAGGAACACACCATTACTTGAAACAAAAGAAGAAATTTTCTCAGTATTCTTTGTTTAGATGAAACGACATCACATTTAGTTGTCTAGTTCTTCTAGAAAACTAAATAATTTACATGAATTGAACATATTCTTGGACTTTAAGAGACATTTTGGTGTACCGTATAAGGAGAATTAATAAGAAAATTTAGCTAGATGTTGATATTATCAAGTACCTGAGAGAGAAGTGAGGCCATAAGAGTTGAGCAAAGAGCAAGGACAAGACCAACTGTGACAATATACTTATTGTCAAAAGCAAATTGTTTTAGAAATAGAATAGCAAGTACTTGGTATGAACTCATTGAAATTTGTGGCAATACTAACTTACATCACCTATTGCATTCTATGCTTAGGAAGAGAAAATAAAATTGGTGTTAAATTGATAGAAAAATATTGTATCTTGCCAACAACAAAAACATAAACCATCATATATAACAAGCATCATAATAATGACGTCGCAATAGCCTGTGGAAAATCATTTTGAATATTAGTGCAAGGATGACAACACATGGATCAACAACAATATAAAGCCATAGAATTTGAGCATGTGCTAGAAAATAAGGCAAAATGTCTGGGACACTAAAACACAAGGCCTAAAACAACACAGAAATGTGGAATAAGTTAAAATGGCACTTTGGATACATTATTTCACATGTCTTGAACTTTAAACAACTTACAAGTGTTCCAACTTTGAAGAGCATTGCCAATAAATTAACTAGTTAATGCTAATAAGTAATTTGGCATGATTATAATTTGGGTCGTGGAAACATTAATATATAGCCAAACAGGAAACCTACATAAATTTTGAAAATGACCCAATTTCTCTAGTTATCAAACCTTAACCTGAATTTTCTAAAAAGCCCATCTTGCCAATTAATGTCAAAAGACAACACAAAGGCCACAGTTCTAGACATGTCCAATTAGAACAATGATAATCAAAAGAAGGAGTAATTATCCAAGTTATTGTATTCTAACCTATATAGTCAATAGTTAATCAGAAACCAAAAAGAAATTATCACATAATAAAGATAAAAAATGAATCCCGAATCTCGAACTTGTTCAACGAATATCATCAAAAGAATGGTACGAGCACTCTAAAATCATGTGTCGTGTCCGTATCTTAACTAGCAGGTACCTGAAATGTAGAACCAGGGCTTCGAAAGCATCGAACCACCTCTCAAGAATGGATGCGATGACTTGGAGATGTTAGCATTTTCACAAACAGTTAGTGTGAATATGTATGTGATCTAAGAAAAAAACAAATTAAACAATAAAATTGAACAAATTATTTTTAAAAAAAGTAAAGTTATGTCATGAAAACAGTAAATTTGAGGAAAAATAGAAGAAAAAAGGGTCTCAAATTTACCTATGTTATGGAGAAGGTGGAGATCGGAAGAGAAGAATTGGATCAGATCTGAAGGAGAAATCCTAGTTTTTTAGAGTCTGATGGAAGTTTCTCAGAGGAAGGGCATGGGAGAGAAGGGGATTCTGGAGGAACAACGGATGAAAAATTTTATAGATAAAAATTTAGGAGGGAATATTTTAGAGGAGGGGGGAATTTTTGGAGGGCATGAAAAATTAAAAGAAAGGAAGGAAGCAGCTCTAAGTCACCTTATTAAGGTCTAGATACCGAGCGTTGCCGAAAACACCAACAATGCTAGACTTAGGGGACATGCAATTGTATCATCTTATATATTTATTTCATTGTACCTCTAGTTTTTCAATTTGTTTTATATTTATTCTATGCTCTGAAGTCCTCTTCCAACTCTTCTACAGATATGAACAGGAGGACCTTCTCCATGGCATCCGTATCAACCAATACTCCCCTTCCATTACTCATCTTCTCTTCGCCGATGACACTCTAATATTTGGCAAGGCCTGTCCATCGTCCATCATGAATATACGCAACATGCTCGATCTTTTCTCTTCTTGGTCAGGACAACAGATCAATTTCGAAAAGTCTAGCATTTATTTTAGTAAACATGTTTCAGCCAATGAGCGGCATTCCCTAGCCTCCATCATCGGACTTTCATTTATGAACGGTGTTGCCACTTATTTGGTTCAGCCTCTCCTCCTATCAGCAGGTCGACTTTCATCCTACAATGACTTACTAGACAAATGTCGTTCCCGTCTTCAAGGGTGGAAAGCGAAATTACTGTCACATGCAGGGAGATCTGTCCTCATCAATTCTACACTGGCTTCCATCCCTGTGTATTCCATGTCCACGCGCAAAATCCCCGTCGGCATTACTCAGGCTTTGGGGAAGTACCAACGATCATTCTGGTGGGGGCATGACACTACTACCAGGCGTCTTCATTTCCTTGCATGGACGAACTTCACCAAGCCGAAGTGAGAGGGCGGATTGGGGTTCAGAAACCGTCGTGGGTTAACAACTCCCTAATCGGGAAACTCTTGTGGATCTTCTTTACCAAGCCGGATCTACTTTGGGTGCGTCTTCTCAGAGGCGTCTATCTACATAATAAATCGATATGGTCCATTACCAAGCGAAGAAGCATGTCTCCTGCGTGGGCTAGTATTCTCAGTGCTCGTACATTACTCGAAGGAAAGATTTGTTGGAGGATTAACGGAGGGTGGGTGAACATCAATGACGATCCTTGGGTGCCCAAAATCTCGGGCCACAGAGTTCAGATGCGCAACTCCGCTTCTGGCCACTCGACTCTCGTCCGAGAACTTATGGACCTCGACACCAACAGCTGGAACATCCCATTACTCAACTCTCTATTCTCATAAATGGAGGTAAGGGCAATTGCCTCTATCAATTTCAACAGTGATGAGGGACAAGATGCACTTATCTGGACCAGCTCCAAGACATGAGCGTTCTCCTACAAATCCCTCTATGAGAGCATTCGTCGTGGGACTCCTTGCAGTTCATCCACCTTCTTCCACCACCTGTCTTGGAAGCACCTCTGGAAAATGAAGACCATATCCCCGCGCATCCAGGTCTTCATTTGGAGACTCCTAAATGGCACCCTCCCCCTTCTTTCAGTAATACATCATCGTCTACCACTCACCAACCAGCTGTGCCCCTTCTGCCTTCTTCACGAGGAGGAAGCTAACCATCTTTTCCTTCACTATCAAACAACGCGTGCGGTCTGGTTTGCTAGTCCTATCGGACTCCGGGTGGAGAACCATTTTGATATACATGAGCTGCTACACCTTTGGTTGCAAGACGTTAATGCTCAAGAGACCTTCCGGCTTGGTGCTTCCCTTCTCTGGACAATATGGAAAGCTAGAGCTAATTGTATCTTCCGCCATATTGCCCCTTCCATCCCTCGCATCATCCTTCTAGCCAATATCATTTATGACAAATAGGACAAGGGTCATCGAGCAACCATGGAGCCAATACTAGATCCTCCAGATAACCCGACCATCCCTACAGTTGGAGCCCGCCGGTGGAGAGGTCCATCAAAATCAATGTTGATGGGGCCACTGAATCGTCGACGATTGCAGCATCCGCAGTTGCGAGAGATTGGTCTGGCAGCTTCCTTGGTGCTGAATCTTGTTACATTTTGCCAATCCCATTCGCTGACTGCAGTCTTCTGGCCGAGATCTATGCCATTAAGTTAGGCTATCAATTGTCTTTGCTCTTCCCTAACACAGAGGTGATTATCGAAGGTGACAGCATCACGGCACAAAGGATTGTTCAAGGCGAGCCAAACCTCATCCCTTGGAGAATGCTCGACCTCGTCCAGTCTATCAAGAAGGATATCCCAGCTTCTATGTGCACCAAATTTATGTCCGTTCGAAGATCAGGAAATCAAGTAGCGCACAGTCTTGCAAGATATGATCTACATTGCAAACTTCTACTTCTTTTCTTTCCCCCCGGAGTGTATTCTCCAGCAGCTTGCTGTAGACATCCCACAATTCCCTTTTCCTATTCCTGTTGATTAAATTGGATATTCAATAAAGGCTACTTTTTTTTTAAAAAAAAATTTGTTTTAAATTTATAATTACTTAATAACAATTATCTAAATATTATCTATTAATTAATTAATTAAAACATATGTAATTATTTAATTTACTAACAAAAATTAAATTTGGAAATTTTTATATTTATGGACAGAGGGTTTACAAATAATTTGGGCTCCATTTTGCTATATATGTTTACTTCGGGAGAGTTAGTTGTCATTTAACTTTATGCATCTTCAAGTTGGTTTTATGGATCATGTGGAAATTTGAAGCTTGACCTTCTTGATGGGATGTGATTTAAATGAAAAATGTGCATAGGATCAGAACAAGAGAATTTAACTTCGAAGAACGCCGAGTTTCCAACTGAAGTATTACTATCGATAAGGCTTTCATTTATGGATGATCGTATCTAGAAATATAGAACAAAGATATCTATGAACATTGATCCAATCTAAAAGATAAAATAATTGACTAAGGTTCTGCTTGACTGTCTGATTCCCACAACAAGGACTATAAAATAATTTCTTGTAAGTTTATTGTTTTTTGATCTCTCATATCCCTATTTTTGTAAATTTATGATCTGCCCTCTCATTCATCATAGCTTTGTCTTCAATTTGTTTTTCAATTGAAGATAGTACGTAGCTTTGTTTCAAAACCCTCAAATGAGCTATTTTTCTTTTATTCCTTCTAATTTTAAACCAATTTTAGCTAAACTAGTCATAATCATTTCTATAATATATTTTTATATTTTTAGTTTTTATATTTTTGTTTGCTAAATTAGTAACAAAGATAGTCATTTTAATGTACTCAGTCTTTTATTGCTTTTGGCAAAAGTCAAACCCATCAAGAAAAGTCCAGTTCAATTGAAATAACCAAATCAAACCAAAATTTAATACAATTCGATTTGGTTTGTGCAAAAAGTCGGTTCGGTTATGTCGATTTTGTAATACGTTCGGTTCTGTTCAGTTTTCTCAAAGTCAGTTTAGTTTGAACTGAACTGATCGAATCCTTACCCATACTAGCGGGGAGAGGGGAATAGAGCAGTGCTGGCGGGTGGGGCTGCAATGAGCCAAGTCGTTCTCAAGCTGCTCGAAGCTCGCTTCGATAAAAGTTCGTTTGAGCTCGGTTCGTTTAGTAAACAAGCTAAGCTCAAGCTTCATTTTGAGCTCGTTTAATAAACGAGCCAAGCTCAAGCTTAGAAATACTTGGCTCGTTTGAGCTCGCGAGCTAGCTTATTTAGAAGCTCGTTTGTTCTTTGTTAAAATTTAATTTTATATATCTTTGTATAACAATATAGTTGTGTCCATTATATTTTTATGTCCTTAATAATTGGTGTCACGCCCCAGATCCAGAATACTGGAGAGCGGGGGCAGACACAGCCAGCTACGTATATAGAAGTGTATTCCACCTCCATATACGGTCACGGTTGTCTAGATGTATAAGGGTTTATCTACAAGCCATCAGTCTCTTATGGTCAAGAACAAGCCTAGTGTCTCAATCTCAAGCAAGCAAGTAAATGTAACAAGATAGTAGATCATCAGATATACAAAGTAAGGCGTCCCAAACATTACATATTCAGACGATCATGAAGCTAGTCGTACAAAATGCGAGGACTAGCAATAGTTTCAGTCATACATGATCAACCCTAGGATTTGTTAATCATGTTACAGCCCGTAGGCAGACAAAAAATATAAGTATTCAACACGAGCTAACACTTGCTCGACGGCTAAACGCCTAAAAAGAATAATTTACACTAGAGTGGGAGAGCAAAATAAAATTCACTCATTGCCAGGGTTGCGTCTAGTGGTCACCATCTGGCTGGAATGCAGGTAGAACCTCGGGTGCTGCTCCAAAATCTGGCCATACAAAACCAGCTGGGTCAGACCCTAGAAAGAGCAAGTGCCACAAGGAAGGATTCACTTAGGAACTAAAACCAGCATATTAGCACATAAAAGCACATAAGGACATAAATGGAATGATAAAAGACATGAGTTAGAGAAAACAGGGTGATAAATGATAAGATAACTAAAGGACCATTCCGGTAACCAAGTTACAACCCGTAAACCAAACAAGGACTGGGGTTGTAACCCTTCACATGAACAGAACTTAGTCTCTAACCAATTATCGATAAAATAAAGCATAAGCAAGCATGTCCTGAGATAACCATGAAATAGATCTAAACAAGACTAGACAAGATAGGACTCCATCCAACATTCACGGCCAAGCAAAGAGTACGGCTTGATACTTTAACTAACTAGGGTTATCACAAGCTAGTTACTAGCAAGATACAATGAGATATTCCTACGGCCATAAGCCCTGCAGACTATCCAGGTTATCCAGATGCAAGTTACAAGCATTTATAGTGGATACATCGTCCATGAGACAAATGTATCCCATGTACATATAATAGTGGGTACATCGCCCAGGAGACAAATGTACCCTATTAGGTGACTTAAGGGTGCAACACATGACAGTGTGCATATTACTTATTTCAAGAAGTACCCCACATGACAGTGGGCTGGAAATGTGCCCTACTCGACGGCAGGCTACAAGTCCATCAGAGAAGGCACCCAGATAATGGGATTGTTTGTAGCCGAAATATCTCTATCTATATGAGCTACTTGATCAATCTAGTCATTAATCCTAGCTAGATTCAGTATGGATCCCTGACCGTGGAAAATCAGGAATTCATGTCCTAGACATGATGCAATACAGAACATGTAGCTTGTACAAACATACTCAAGAGAAACACCCATGGTGTCCAAATTATTCATTACTTGTAAGTCAATAAAGCTGTCGTAACAGCAATCATGGTTCATGTCATGTCATATCATGTTACTTGTCTGGAGTGCACCACGACGGGTACTATCATGTTAAGAGTAGTTGTTAGGGGTGTGCCACGACGGGCCACAATCATGTTAAGCAAAGAAGTGACTTGAGTGCACCGCAATGGGTCACTATCGTGTTAAGCAAAGAAGAAAGACATATATTATGAGTGTACCACAACGGGTCACTATTGTTACTTATTAAGAGTGCGCCCTAACAGGCCATTATTAAGATTAAGAGAAACGTGCATAAAAATAGCTAGTAACATATTCTTGAAGCCAAGGAAAAGATCTACAACTTCTATGTTGGAAGTTGGAAGAGATTCTGACCACAAATCAGCCAAATAGGACAAAAAATAGCAAAAATAGGCATTGTGTGGCCAAGAGTGGATGGGGTCTCATGCGGCAGTGGATGGGTAGCCATCCACGCGGCGGGGTCGATGGGGAGCCATCCATGTGACAGGGTCGATGGGGAGCCATCCATGCGGCAGGGTCGATGGGGAGCCATCCATGCGACAGGGTCGATGGGGAGCCATCTATGCGGTTGGGTCGATGGGGACCCATCCATGCGGCAGGGTCGAGGGGGTGCCATCTATGCGGCTGGGTCGATGGGGTGTCATCTATGCGGCTGGGTCGATGGAGTGCCATCTATGTAGCTGGGTCGATGGGGAGCCATCTATGCGGCTGGGTCGATAGGGAGCCATCTATGCGGCTGGATCGATGGGGACCCATCCATGCGGCAGGGTCGATGGGGAGCCATCTATGCTGCTGGGTCGATAGGGAGCCATCTATGCGGCTGGGTCGATGGGGACCCATCCATACGGCAGGGTCGATGGGTACCCATCCATCTCTGAAAAATCTAAGAAGGATGGCCATGAAAACCCATAGCTTCCAAGATCCATAAAACCTTCACCGTAAGTCCAAATTTGGACTTCAATAGATGAAAATGGGGTAGAATAAAATTTTCTACAACATGGAATAATCAAAACTTGAAAATAATAAAGTTTGATAGATCAAAACCCAAGAAATCTGAAATTACAACAAACTTAGATCTACAAGAAATAAATCATGGAAATTGAAAATGCTAAGTACTAAAGTGTCTTAGAATCTCGTGAGAAAAACATTGGAACAACAAAAATAGAGTTCCTCCATGAAGCAAGTTGTACTTGCCTAAGCTCTTGGTAGGTGGAGAGTGTTATGAGGAAGAAGAAGGAGTAAATAAAAAGTGAGAAAGTAATGAAGAGAGAGAAAGGGTTGGTGGGTTTATAAAGGGGGAGGGTTCTCTCATAATGAACCAAAAGCCCAATCAAACCAAGCCAAACCAAAATAAACCAAACCAAGACCAAACCAAATCAAGACCAACCTAGACTAGGCTAGCAAGTCAAGTCCAACTATGGGTCACCTGACAAACGTCAGAGATCTAGTATACGTATACAAAAATATGTATAACGGGAAAACGGGAGTGACAATTGACATTAAGGAACTTTTTAAATTAAAATTTTCAAAATAAATTGTTAATATTATATGTACTTGCATTCAAACCAAACTAGCTTGAAATCGATCTTGTTAAGCTTGAAATCATGCTTAATGGGCTTGAAAGAGCGAGCTTGAAATCAAGTTTAACGAGATTGATTTTGAGCTTGTCAAGCTTGAATCAAGCTTGCTTATCAAGCCAAGCTCAAGCTCAAACCAAGCCAAGCTCAAGCTTAATACAAAAAAGCTCAAGCCAAGCTCAAGCTCTAAGATAACAACTTATCAAGCTCAAGCTCGAGCTCGATTAATCCTAGTCAAGCCAAGATCAAGCTTACAAAAGCTTGGCTCGACATGGTTCATTTGCAGCCCTACTGGCAGGAGAGTGGAGTATATATATATATATATATATATATATATATATATATATATATATATATATATATATATATATATATATATATATATATATATATATGTATAGAGAGAGAGAGAGGAGAGAGAGAGAGAGAGAGAGAGGGAGAGTCAAATTAAGTGAATTATAGTTAGGGAACCTGTCACACCGAGTATTTTTTGGCAAAACTTTTAGTTTGACACTTTGTTCATTTTTTTTCCCTAAAAGAGTTCTCCTTTGCTTTGCTTTATATTTCTACAATTATTTTTGCTTAATGTAATTAATTTATTAAAAATTAATACTCCACTTAACTATATAATATTTCTCATTAACATTTGAATTTAATGTTAAAAAACTAGGCACCGATGTTACTGCCGCCAGACACACAAAAAATGACTTCAGTGTCATTGGCGCCAAACTCAAATTTTTTTCTTGGATTTTTTTGGTTTGGTTTTTTTTTCTTTGGTTTGATTTATCTTTTAGTTTGATTTTTTTTTCTTTTAATTTGGTTTAACCTATTAGTTACTTTGTTATTATCGATACTATAAATAGTAATAAAAATATTAGATAATATTTTTATATAATAATTTATATTAACTAGTAAAATTTGATATTATTATTAGTTAATATGTAAATTAATATATAAAAATAAATAAATATATATGTATTTATAAACAAATAAATTTGTATATTTTTATTTATTTGTATTAAAAATAAATTATGAAGAAATTAATATGTATTTACTTGTATTAATTTATAACAAATCAACATGTATTTATAAACAAATTAAACTAAAAGATATTCAAATTAATATATTAGTATACAAATAAATACTTACAATAACAAATATATACAAATTAATATATACAACATAAAATATTCAAATAAATATATACAAATTAATATATACAAATTAAGATATTGTTAATTTATTTGAATATCTTTTATTTTAATTTATTAATTTGAATATACTAATTTTAAAAATTAATATCTTTTAATTTGTATATATATTAGTTTTTATAAATTTATTTTTTATTGTATATATTTATTTGTATACTAATATATTATTTGTATATTTTATTGTTATTTTATATATTAATTTATTGTTATTTATATTATACAAATATATTAGCTTTTTATTATCTATATTAAGTAGTATATTAATTTGTTATTATATGTACTAATATATTTATTTTTTATAGAAAATTTGTTATTAATATAATAAATAAAATTTAAAAATTATTTTGTTTATTAATACATATATCTCCTTATTTTTATATATTAATAATTTGTATATTAACTAATATAGATAATGATTTTTTTTATTTAATATCAAATTATTATTAAAAAACACTATTAATTTTTTTACTATTATTATCCATAGTATAGATAATAACAAAGTAACTAATAGATTAAACCAAAATAAAAGATTAAACCCAATCAAACTAAAAGATAAATCAAACCAAAGTAAAAAAAAAAAACCAAAACCAAAAAAAAAAAAAAAAGAGTTTGTTTCTGGCGCCAGTGACACAAGCGTCGTTTTGTTTTATTTTTGGCGCTAGTGGCACAAGCACCTATTTTTGTTGTTGTCTGGCGCCAGTAGTTGTACTGGCTCAAGATCCCTTTCATTATAAATATTCCAAAAATATTTTGTTCTGTGCAAATTAGGTAAAAATTTTCATCCTATATGAATTTTTTTTGTAAAATTTAATATGCTACTAGTCTTGTGTAGATATGCCTTAAAAAATTCATAAAACCTTTTTAATTATTTAAATAGATGAGACCATAAGATTTATCTTAAAAAATTTATTGCATGAAAAAAGAGACAAAAAATGCTTCGTTGAAGATACCGCATCGTAAAATATACGCAAATGACTTCTTATGACTGAATGCGAAAACCATCGTAAGAAATATGGTGCAATCTTCGTTTTTTTATACATATTCAAAATAGAATCGTAAAAGAGCATAACAAATAACTCACTTGTGACATTAAAAAAATGTCACAAAAAAGGACACAAAAGTACATTTTACGACTAAAAAATATATCACAATACAAAAAGGACGCAAAATAAGTTTTTACAAGTTTAACAAAAAGTTACCGCAAGAAAGCGGCACAAAAAGAAATTTTTGTGACTGTAATAACAACCGTAGTAATAAAGCGAAAGCAAAAGTACTTATTGCAACGACAAAATTAAGTCATCACAAGAAGACATTTTGCGACCAAAAGAGGCAACCGTTGCCAAAATTAAGATCAAAAGTACATTTTGCGTCGCTTATATTATGTCATCGCATAAAAGCGACGCAAATGATCATTTTGTGACCAAATATAAAATCCATCGCAAAATGGAGACACAAAATATTTTTTCACCGCACTTTAAGAAGTTGTTGCAAAAATGTCGCAAAAAAACTTTTTGGCTACGACTATTATAGGCCGTCGTTATAATGTGATACAAAGGTCCATTTTTAGTAGTGAATTAATTAGTTTCTTGCACGAAAAAGAGCAATTACATTGTCTACAAATTATCATGATTGAATGAAAAATTAAATTAAAATTGCTGACTAAATACATTCAAGCTCTTAGTCTATCTTCAACAATAACTACAAAATAAATAAATAAGAAGAGCACAATTACATTGTTGATACAATTTTATCATAAACAAACGAAGGATTAGATATGTAAGGGGGACTAAACACTATGAAGCTCTCGTCATGCTTCTCCTCTTTAAGTCGAAGATCTCCACCCATTCCTTTCTCAACTCTTCCAAGCCTCACAGAGGTTCCGATTAGTCTACCGACGATCCACTGAAATCTCTAGTAGCTTCTCCCAGCTAATCTCATATTCTTCACTAAATTGTATCAATCCTTTTGCAAAAAAAGGGAGGAAATAAAAAAGTTGGGGGAAATCTACCTCCCACCGTACACACATAAGAAGCGTGCAACTTATAATAGGGTGTGTCTTTTCTTTGGTAAAACACATGTATATGGAATTTAAAATAGTAAAATGATTAATACATTTACAACATTTATTTATAGCGGCAAAGAAAAAATAAATTTGTATCATTGTATAAACATTGTGATATACATAGCTTTTAAAATATTTTATAAAATTTGTTGAATATAACCCTTTTACTATATTTTTTAAACATTGTAAAAAGATAATATATACACAACGTTCATATAAAGTGGTAAAGTAAAATTAATGTTACGACATTGAACAAACATTGTGAAAGACAGCAAGTTTAAAACAGTTGATAAACATTGTTGAATATGAAATTTTTACAATGTTTTAAAATATTGTCAAAATTAATAACTTTGACAACATTAAATAGATGTTGTCAAAATTTTTAAGTTTTACAATGTTAATAGAATATTGTTGAAGATAATAATACACTACTTTTGTGAATGACAATTGTAGAAGCATTAACGTTTGAATATAAAACATTATTTGCACAAGTATTTTACAATGTTTTTATAATAAAGGTTGTAGAAGACCCCCCCTGTTTTATAATGTTTTTAGGATGTGTTGTAGATAAAATGTTGTAAAAGGGATTTTTTCTTGTAGTGTTCATATCTTGCTAGTTCTTTATCGTTACTATTTCTCATTAATTCTAGCTTATTTTGTGCTAACAACATTAAATGTAATATGGTTGTACTTTGCTTCATTTCTGACTGGATCGTTGATATAGGTGAGGATGACGAGTATCTCTACACTTCTTATTATGCACCACCCAAGGATAGTGCTAACAATGTTGGTACCGAGACTCAGAAGCCATGATCGATCTCTGGAGGGATCTATGTCTACCTTTTATTATGCTCTAGTTTTCCTTTCTTAGTTGGATTGGATTTCTTTTCGGATGGACCATATTATTGTTCTGGATTCTAGTCTCTTTGTTATTGGATTTGGATGTTATTATTTCATTATCTGTCATACTCTTATTTTCTTAGTTTATGTTATTGCTGTGTATGATTTGTCTCTGTGTTCACTTGTATCTTTGGAGGATTTATTGTGTGTACTAGACAACATTCTACTGCGGACACCACGACATAGGATGGGCTTGGATATGATCTCATACTCGGTTATCCGGGAGCGGTCGTGACATTTACCTCAGCCGACAAATTCATCATTCTAACTTATCATCCGCGTTTAGTCCTAAATGCATTGGCATTGATAAGTCCACAAAAAGGATTCTTAGATGAACAAACATGTCCATATTACCTCTGAGTTGTTCTTACGTTTCTTACCATGTTCCTTTTCATCTCTGAGTAAGTTACCTATTTCTACAGTCCAAATGTTTGTCATGTCTAAATTATCTCTGAACAAACATTCTCGTCCTTCAGTGATAGTTATTTCTAGTCACCATCTGCACTTGAGCCCTAAGTGCCATCATCAAAGCCAGTACCACAAGTATAACACACACACACAAAAAGAATAAGACAAGCAAAAGAAAATTGTCTTTATTTATCACCCCATAGCTGAGGCTACAAAAAGGGGAAGAAGGAGTAATTCCTTCAAAAGAAAGAAAAGAGAAAATCATTGCCCGGTAATGTTGTTACACAGCTCATTTATATGGTGCTTTAGGAACTCCGTCTTTTCCTGGACCACGATCAGAGCCTGACATTCCACCTGCTGGTTCAAGGCTGTCTTATCATCTAGAGCAGCCAGCTTTTTAGCAAAAATATCAATCTTAGCCTTGCGCTCTCGCAGAATAGTCTGGTGCCGAGCGTAGTCCTCCACCTGCTGGTGAATAAGCTCTTGTTCTTATGCCTTCGCCTAATCTGTAGCCTCAAGGGCAACCACTGTCTCTTGGAGCAGCTTGATCTACTCCTGAAGTTCATTTATACGTACGACCAAGCCATGTTGTACGCCAAAAATTGATTCCTCAGCAGATGCAAGGTCTATCTCTTTGGTGGCAGTATCTGCCAAATCTCGATCGTAAGATGCTAGGTCAGATTGGTACGATGCCTTCGCTACAGAGATATTCTCCAACAGTTTGCTCCTCTCCTCAGCAATTAGAATGGAGATGTTAGAGGATTGCAAAGATTGGAGTTCGTCCAGCTGAACCTCCGTCTCTCGAAAAGCTGCCTTGAGCGCAACAGCTACTACTTCCTGACCTTGATTGGCCTTTATTGAGTTAACTTGGTTCAGAGTAGCCGTCTTGGCAATTAGAATAGGACGGCCACATTCTAAGGCATTCTCTATACCCTTTCGCAAGACGAAATAGAAACCCTCTATGAATGCACGGGTGTATTCATCCTCCTCCGCAAGAGAAAGGGGTGTCATCGATGGTATTGTGGTTGACAGACCTGCAGAATAAGAAATTGGAACAGGAATAGCCGCAAAAGCGGCAGAGAAGCTCAAAGATCGAGACACCAGCACTTTGTTGGATTCGCCCATGCTCGGGGTGAATATAACTATATCCTTTGAAACTGTTAGGGAGACAGTTTCTGCTTAATGCCCTCCGAACCAAAGTTAAGGATGAGGACAGCTTCCCTGGGGTCAAATGTACCCTGGGCACAAGATGGTCAGGAGTCTCTCTTCAATGGTCAATCGACAGTTTGTTCAGGGTTGTAGCCAACATCGAAGGGACATCCTATATAGAGGAAGACCGCTGAAGTGGTGACTTGAGGAGGATCTTCAGTTAACCTTTCTGGGTGATAACTGCATTAGAAGTATGAGACAGAGTACTCTCCAGTTCTGAGACCTCAGCTACGGGTATCACTGCCGGTACTTCCCGCGGAGGAATACCACCACCTCCTTCAACAAAGGTCGGAACCCCCGACGTTGGTTCTTTACCTGAGAGAACGATCGCCCCGAGGATAACCTCCTTGTTGATTTATTGGGAGGCTACCTCCCCCATAGTCTTGTCATGAAGGGGGCTGCTGAAGAAGAAGGACCAACATCAACCCTACTTCCTCAGGGTTGGACTGGGTATTGGCTTCAGGAGGGGGCTCTATGACCACACCCCGGGTAGGGTGTCAGGATGCGCGGTGATTGCTCCCCCTCCAATTTCGGTCGCTACGCTAATTCCGAGCACTGACGGGCCCGCTGTAACAAGCAATCTCTATTATGTTTTAGGAAAAAAATGGAAGAAAAATCATGGCAAGAAAACTTACCCGACGAGCTTGCCCTCGCCTGGGCTCTATTCAAAGCAATCATCAAATCGTCGATATACCCTTCGCTAAATCAAAGGAGAAAGTTATCATATTTCCCTAGGATAAAGAAGCAATCATCAAATCGTCGATATACTCCAGATAAAGAAGCCGCAACGACCGCATCCTCCGCGATAGGAGACGGAGGTAGGTGCGACATTTCCCTAGGAGCCCTGGTGCTTCTATGAGCCATCTGCATAAAGAAAGGAAAAATGGTCAATAAAAGTTCTTCTCTTTCCATAAAAAAATCAGAGTTATAGGGCCCTCACTGGGGAAGTTACTCTGGAGGTAACCTTTTTCATCCTCTTTCGTCGAGGGGATTAACGTATTATTGACCCATTAAGCCATGGTCAAACTGATTTCGATAATTGACTTAAAACTCCAAACTTGATATGAAAAGAAACCGAAGATCGCAAAATTCATTTCCATAATTTTTTTTATATTTATTATGTTTTTTTTATTGAGTCTAGATTATATTGTGAGTCGGGATCACTGGCATTTAGAAGTTTAATCCTAAAAACCAATCTTTGATCCATTTTCTGACCCAAACCAAACTTAGACCCAAAACCAAAAAGCAATTCAGGTTGACCAGGATCCCTGATAACCGAACTCGGTCAGAGTTCTGTTCGAACTCGGACCAAACTCGGTCACCTGGAATCACTCCTGGTTAGCAGCTTTTCTTATTCTTTTGGATCACCAACGTTCAAAATTATGAACGTTAGCCTACTGAGTTCTGCCCGAACACTGCCTCAAAAATTCCTATAAAAGGAGAAGAAATTTCTATTTCTATTCACTCATTCAATCTTTATCTTCTCTATCTATTCTTAAGCTTTCTATTCTATTTACAAAGCTTCAATCTTCAAATTTCTAAGACAACTTTGATCCTTCTAGTGCTGGTGGTTTCCGATTAGAAGTATTCGAGTTGTACAAAGCTTGGAGTGTAAAAGCTTTTCTCAGAAAGGTGTTGTTGAAGTTTGATTGTGGGCTTCGGATAAAATACGACGGTGTTGAAGTTGGCATGTTCTTCGGAGTAAAGCACGTGGTGTAATCTCTATTCAAAATAGTGGATTATAGCGAGCAAGAGTTCTCACGAACTGGACTAGTCTTCTCAGAGGAAAACCAGTATAAACTTGTTGTGTCTGCGTATTAATTTCTTGCCTCTACTATTTACTGCTTTACTTGCATTTAAGTTTGTTTAATCATTTACTTCACCTACTTAGATTTTTTAATTGATAATTGTTTTCCAATGCACTCTATTTACCCCCCTTTCGTACTAAACACATAGAAATTAGACATTATTTTCTTATAGATCATGTTTTACATGGAGATATTAACTTAGAATTTATAGACACTGAACATGAACTAGCTGACATCTTTACTAAAACCTTGGCTGAAGATCGTTTTAACTTTATAAGAAGGGAATTAGGAATTTTGGACGTTGAAGTAATATAATTAAATGTTATTTAATTAAGACTTGTAAATTCGTGGACAATATTTTAGTTATAAGCCGAAAGGGCACTTCTGTCACACAGGTGTAAACAACCTGAAGCGACATGGCATACTAGTCTTCGGACTACCGCTAGCTGGAATTCGGCCCCTACAGCTAACCCGACATATTCAATACGAGTTATGTGTTATCAATTGATTAATATTAATTATTCATTTCAACATAATTATTTCTAATTAATTTTGCATTTATGTTAAAAACTATCACACCCTTTCCAACATCTGTTCTGATTCCCAAGTGACCCAACATCTGTTCTGATTTCCAAGTGCTTTCCTACATCTATTCTACTACTTTCAATTTTCCTATGACTCCTAAAATTTCTATATCTTCAAAAAAGAAAAGGAAAGTTGATGAAGGTTCATCCTCTACTCCTTATGAGGCAGCCTCATTTTTTCTTTACACTCCATCCAAATCCGACGAAGATTTCTTTGATAATTTTATATTTGTGTCTCAAAAGGCATCAAATGAGTGGTTTAATGATTTTCATAAAAGAAAACTTCGTCCGGGTGCTCCTATCAATTTTATACTATTTTTGATCACATGAACGTTTTTTAATATCATCAGTTGCTAGATTTAGTTCAATCTAGTTTTTCTATATATGCTAATGTTATTCGTATGATTTATTACAACTTATCGGTCACTAATGGAAAACTGAAATCAAAAGTTGGTGGAATCGATATTGAGTTTGTTGCTGATGACTTAGCTATCATACTTAACATTGCCAATGTTGGGAAAGCATTAGTCGATATCACTTCTGTCTAATTTCCTGAAGGGACAACTTTTGATTTCTTTTATGACTCGTTATGTGAACCAAATCCTCGACCGAAAGGCACTCTTCGTCCTAAGCATTTGAACAACTACTTCTATGATCTTCATAGAATGGTATTCTCTACCATCATTCCAAAGAATATTGCCACTGATGAGATCTCCTACCTAGAGCTTTCAGCTTTCTATCAACTCCACTTTTATGTCCCCTTCAATCTATCCAAAACTATCATCGCCGCTATAGAATGGTGTCACAAAAAATCGTGACGTCTTCTTTATGTGATGTATCTCCCGTATATTTTTTTAGTTCTTTGAGGTTGTACTCGAGGATTGTCCGCAGGATGCTGCTCCTGCTTATCTTCATGAGCATCGTCTCTCTACTCCTGTTCCTACCGTTCAGGCTCTACCTCCTCTAGTTGACACATTAGCTACTAACTCCCATCCTACTCATTCTTCTGGTGGCATTATCCTTGAGTCAGTTCAGGCTCTTATGATGGATCAGTTTCGATCTATGGATTTTCGTGCCACCCTCCAGCTCTAGGTCATATCCAACTCTGTTTGGGATATGTCTTACAGTCTTGCTCACAACCCTAGTGGTCCCATCCCTATGGTTCGTGATCCCACCAGACTTGGGTACAACATTGATGATCCAGAGCCTCAGTGATACTTTGACCCTGCTGCTGCCCGCTTTGATCCCAACCGTTCTGCTGAGGCCGGTCCTTCCGTGCTGCTGCTGCTGATGATGATAATGAGGATGACGATTGAGGATATGTTTTCTCGTGATAGTTCACCACTAGTTATGTTTTTAGATTTCTTTTGTGGCTATGTATTAGTGATAAATGCTTCTTTCAAGCATTATCAGTTCTAGTATATTATGAGTGATGTATGAACTCTATTTCAGTTTATGCTAGTATTTTCTATTTCAGCATTATGCATTCTCTTATTTGTGTTAAATATTATGCTCTATTCTTGACTATGCTGAGTATTACTAGTTCGATCACATCATTTTGCTTATGTGACAAAATGGGGGAGTAATAATAGATACTTAAAATGCTTGCTTTAAAATAATTGCATACAAATATTTTATGACTAAAATTTTTTTTGGAGATCTTGTTTTTTTAGACTTTTACAGATATTCAGCCGACATGTTTTGTTACGGGGGAATAACAAGACTTGACCATACATTACGGAAGAGCAACTATATTGTATCAATATTGACGACCAAAGCTACTATCGTACTCTTAATACTGCATCAACTCTACTTCCAAATCAAGCTAAACATATTCTTAAGTATCAATCGTAGTTTTGTCAAATTATCAAAATATAGGAGATTTACGGGAGAGCAAGTATAATGTACCAATATTGACGGCCGAAGCTACTATCGTACTCTCAGTACTGCATCAAGTCTACTTCCAAATCAAGTTGAACATATTCTTAAGTATCAACCATAGTTTTGTCAAATTATCAGAATGGAAGAGATTGTTGCCCATTAAGCTATGGTCAAACCGATTTCGATAATTGAATTAAAACTCTGTACTTGATATGAAAAGAAATCGAAGATCGCAGATTTCATCTCCGTAAATTTTTTCATATTTATTCTGTAATTTTTTTTATTGAGTCTAGATTATATTATGAGTCGGGATCACTGGCATTTAGAAGTTCAATCGTAAAAACCAATCTTTGATCCATTTTCTGATCCAAACCAAACTCAGACCAAAAACTAAAAATTAATTCAGGTTGACCAGGATCCCTGTTAACCGAACTCAATCAGAGTTCTGCCCAAACTCGGACCGAACTCGGTCACCTGGAATCACTCCTAGTCAGTAGCTTTTCCTATTCTTTTGGATCACCAACGTTCAAAATTATGAACGTTAGCCTAGCGAGTTCTGCCCGAACTCTATCTAAAATATTCCTATAATGAGAGAAAAAATTCTCATTTCTATTCACTCATTCAATCTTTATCTTCTCTATCTATTCTTAAGCTTTCTATTCCATTTACAAACTTTCAATCTTCAAATCTTCAAGACAACTCCGATCCTTCTAGTGCCGGTGGTTTCCGATTAGGAGTATTCGAGTTGTACAAAGCTTGGTGTATAAAATCTTTTCTCAGAAAGGTGTTGTTAAAGTTTGATCGTGGGCTTCAGATAAAAACACGACGGTATTGAAGTTGGCATGTTCTTCGGAGTAAAGCACGTCGTGTAATCTCTATTCAAAATAGTGGATTATAACGAGCAAGAGTTCTGACGAACTGGACTAGTCCTCTCAGAGAAAAACCAGTATAAACCTGCTGTATTTGCGTATTGCTTTTTTGCCTCCACTATTTACTGCTTTACTTGCATTTATGTTTGTTTAATTATTTGCTTCACCTGCTTAGATTTTTAATTGGTAATTATTTTCAACTCCACTCTATTCACCCCCCTGTCGCACTAAACACATAGAAATTAGACATCATTTTCTTAGAGATAATGTTTTACAGGGAGATATTAACTTAGAATTTATTGACACTGAACATCAAATAGTTGACATCTTTACTAAGCCCTTGGCTAAAGATCGTTGTAACTTTATACGAAAGGAATTAGAAATTTTGGACGTTGAAGTAATATAATTAAATGTTATTTAATTAGGACTCATAAATTTGTGGAAAATATTTTAGTTATAAGCCGAAAGGGCACTTTTGTCACACGGGTGTAAACAACCTGAAGCGACATGGCATACTAGTCTCCGGACTACCGCTAGCTGGAATTCGGCTCCTACAGCTAACCCGAAATATTCAATACGAGTTGTGTTATCAATTGATTAATATTAATTATTCATTTCGACACAATTATTTCTAATTAATTTTGCATTTATGTTGAAAGCTATCACACCCTTTCCAACATCTGTTCTGATTCCCATGTGACCGAACTTGGTAATAGTTCTGGCTGAACTCGGACCATCGAGCAGGCTACCTTTATACCCAATACAGTCCCTGACATTGAAGTAGAAGAGTTGGTTATAGCCAAACTGACGCACAAAGCGACTTGGCAAATAGGGTTCCAGGTATATTCATTCTGACCCCGACAGAGTAAATGGGAATGACAGATAGATTGCAGCCAGTAGAAGGCTTCCTCCGATAAACTAGTGGAACATGTCCTCGGGTCCACTAGCTCGTTCTTCTCGCTAAAGCCTTTGTAGGTTGGGGGGACCTTGAAGGTATCATACCCTTTCATATTTGCCATTGCCCTTCGGCAAAGAGGGATGTCCCTCTACAACCAAGACTACTATCAGTAACGATGAAGAAGAGCATCCCTTAGTTGAACGGCAGAGACCATGCTCGGACTCATTAAAGATGGGTAATTATCACGCACCATAATACTGGAAAGCGGGAGACAGACACAACCAGCTACATACTTTGAAGTGCAACCTATCTTGCAATACGGTCATGGCTGTCTAGATGAATGAGGGTTTATCTACAATCCAACAGTCTCTTATGGTCATGAACAAGCCTAGTATCTCAATCTCAAGCAAACAGATAAATGTTACAAGATATTAGATCATCAGACATACATAGTAAGGCATCCCAAATATTACATATTCAGATGGTCATGAAGCTAGTCATACAAAATACGAAGGCTAGCAAGAGTTAAAATCATACATGATCAACCCTAGGATTTGTCAATCATGTTATAGCCCTCAGGCAAACAGAATTTAAGTTGCAACACGAGCTAACACTTGCTCAGCGGCTAAACGCCTCAAAAGAACAATTTACAATAGAGTAGGAGAGCAAAATAAGAACCCACTCATTACCAAGATTATGTCTGGTGTTCACCATCAGTATGGAAGACAGGTAGATCCTCGGATGCTACTCCAAAATTTGGCCATACAAAACCAGCTGGGTCAGACTCCAGAAATAGCAAGTGCCACAAGGGAGGCTCCACTTAGGAACTAAAACTAGCATATAATACAAGAAGAGCTGACAAAACAACATAATCAAATAACACGAAAGATAGAGTTAAGGTGGCATGCTAGCTTGCAAGTATGAAAAACAGAGGTGGAATATAATTCCCATATTAATCATAAGACAATCATTCAGGCACGGCCAATCAAGTCCTGCGGCTTGCTATCATTAGCTAACTAGGGTTATCACAAGCTTAGTTACTAACAAGATGCATTTGAGATGTTCTCAAGTCACAAGCCCTACAGCTATCCAGGTTATCTAGGCGAGGTTGCTTAGAGTTATCAAGAGTTTAGAGAATCATTAGGTGACTTGGAGTGCGACACATGACAGTGTGCTTTAGTACTTATGATTTCAAGAAGTGCCCCACATGATAGTGGGCTGAAAATTTGTCCTACTCGTCGGCAGGCTACAATTCCACTCAGGTGTGGTCGGGACAACGGGATTGCCTGTAACTGGAAAAATATTTTTATATGAACTACTTGATCAATCTAGTCATTAACCTAGTCATATTCATTATGAATTCCTGACCGTGGTAACCAGGAATCTATGTCCTAGATATGATGCAAGATGAGAAAGGTAGTTTCTATAGGCATAATCAAGAAAAATCAACCATGATGTCAAGACAAGAGTTATACTAGCAAGTCAGGATAGCTGTTGCAACAGCATTCAAGATTATCATGTCATGTCAGGTTACTTGTTACTTGTCAGGATTACTTGTCAAGAGTGCGCCTCGACAGGCCATTATCAAGATTATACATGTTATGCCAAGTTTGCTTGTTGCTTGTCAAGAGTGCGCCTCAATGGGCCACTATCAAAATTATTAAGAATAATTTATATTATCATGTTCAAGTGAAGGTCAAAGCTCATGTCCAAGTCAAGTTCAATAGTATCAAGCTATCAAGTTGGGTCGTCGCAATTTAGGCCAAATACAAGACACATGTAAGATCACAAGCATATACAACAAGAACTGAGAGAACATGCATGGGGATAAGGGCAAGGGGTATCGAGGCCAACAAGTGGCGCTGGTCAGGTGGCGCCAGGAAAGTGACAGGTGCTGGACCAAAAGGTGCCAGCCACCAAGTGGCGTGGGACCAGATGGCACTGGACCAAAAGGCACCAAGCCGAAAAGGCGCTGGGCCAAAGGGCGCTATGGCGAATAGGGTGCGCCTGGGCCAAGAGGCGCTAGGGCGAGCACGGTGCGCCTGAGCCAAGAGGCGCCAGGACCATGATGGGTCCACATGCGCCAGCATGCCAGCCAGCATGCACCAACATGCCAGCCAGCATGCGCCATCCAGCATGCGCCAGCCCCAGCATGCCTCCTGCTCATCTTTTCCAGACAGCTTCCAAATGTTCATGGAAATTCATAAACTCAAAAGGGCATAAATCACATAAAACAAGTCAAAAAAGGGACTTTCAAGGGTCTAAATTGGGTAGAATCAAATTTTCTACAACATAGGACAATTAGATTCCGGAAATAACAAAGTTTAAGAGATCAAAACCAATAAAAACCAAGAAAAGCTACAAACTTAGATCTACAAGAATCCAACCATCAAAATCGAAAATGTCAAGTTCTAAAGAGCCTTAGAGTCAAGTAGAGAAGAGAATAGAACAATAAAATTTGAGATCCATCACGAAGCAAGTTGCACTTGCCTAGGATTTCTTTATAGGTGGGAAGGAGTTATGGAGAAGAAGAAAGAAATAAATAAAGAAGTTATGGAGGAGAGGGAGTGGAGTTAACTTATATATCAACCCCTTCTCATCTCAAACCAAAATGAACCAAACCATAAATTTGTATACGTATCCTAAAAATACGTATAACGAAAAACGAGAGTGACAGTAATACAGCAGCAGCCAACCCATCAAATAATGGTAAAGAAGTTCGGGGTAAAAGAACTCCCCCTTACTTCCCTCATAAATAAGAACCTTGTCCAAAAATTAGCTTAGACCTCGTTGAAGGCCACAAACCATCGCATGGAGAAGGGCTAGCTTCATGCCGAAGACAAGTCGCATTGTAGGGAAGATTAAATTTTAGCTCAATCTTTCGAGAGAACATGAGCAACTAGGAACCACGTAGTCTCGAAGCCACATCATAATGTACGCTGCTAACCGTGCCTTCGACGGCTTTGAGAGTATGCCACGATAAAAATAGTAAAAGATAGTGTCACTCTGGTCTCCGACATCACTTTCGTAGGGATTTTTCTCCCCTATCAATGCTAGGGATTTGAAAATAGCTTCAACCGATGAATTTGGACGAAGACCGAATATAATCTTCCCCTGAGGTGCTTCCCCTAGCATGAAGACATGTCGCTTCCAGGCATGGGTATGGGGGGTGGATTTGCGAAGGTCAAGGTGCTGAGTTATCATATGATGACACATGAGCTCTCTGTAAACTTTTATTATCTCAGTATTTTTGACTTCTAGACCCTAATCTTCTTCCGGGTGGGGGTGTACTCTCCATATGGCTCATAACCCAAGGGCAGCTTTGAAACCCAATGCATCTCATAAAAAGTAAAACCTATCTCTGTACCGGGTGTGAAGAAGGTGCCCATATCAGGGTTATACATCTCAAGCAGCGCTAAAAAATGGGTTTGTTCACCTCTATCCCATATTGGGTAGCCCTGATTGCATAAAATAAACCTAAACTCTTTCGTAGGCCTCCATATTCTGCGAAGGCCTATTCAATGATGGTTTCCTAATCCTTTGAAGAATGTACCCATCCTGTAATATTGTAAGTGCCGGAGGGATAGGAAACATCTGCCTCCACTATCCGGTTGGTGAAGGTAGGGACTCTAAAAGACGTGGACTCAACTATTAATTTGCCAGGATGTAATATCCTTGTTGAAAAAGTAGGACTATCCCTAACAGCCTCCAAAACAGAAGCGGAATAGAATCTTAGTTTGAAGTGATCCGCCAAAAACCCGGGTTGAGTAGGGGTCAAGTTCCAGTCTATCCTCCTTTGTGAGGCCAGACAAGTAAAAGCTGAAAGGGCTCGATGACGGTCCATCAGGGGAGGTACATCGTCAAGTCATTGAATATAAAGTACCAATCATCCTGTAATTTTAGAATCTCGTCAGCATGGGATGTCATGCAGTCGCCAAACAAAAACTGTGGTCTCAGATATGAATTCTGTGACCCGTCCCCCTTCGAGATTTTTTCCAGGTTCAGCATATGTCCCAAGAAAAAATTAGACTGTTCCTCAATGAGGTCCGTTCGCGCAACCGACTGCCCGGCCTTGATAGCGGCCTTCACGGGATCTACCATGGTCTCGGTGAAGTTCAAGCCGAGAGGGCAGTGCAGAGGGCCAAAAAGAATTTCACCCAGAGAAGGCACAACCATAGATACTACAAAGAGGAAAATAAGAGAAGCTTGGCGCATACACCCATCTGGGTGCATGGACTATTAGGCGTGAGAAGCTTGGTGCATGACCTATTAGGTGCGAGGACTGCCTTCTATCCGCATCAATAAAAAATGGCACACATCTGATTAAGTGCATGGACTACTTTTTATGAGAAACGACATATAGCTCATCAGGAGCACGAGGCATTTTTACACGTGCTCGCAAAAGAGAAGGTGTGTAAATTGATTAGCATATGAGACTGTCGAGCTAGGCGCTTAGCCACTTGAAACAAATAGCACAGACATGTGTAGGAATCCGATCACGTCTCGAAGGAGCGATCGAAGTCATTCTGACCAAAATAAAGTGGGGACGAGTTTGCTCGACAAGGCAGTCATACCCTTGACTTCACCACGAATGTCGAGGTGAGTTTGCTCATTGGTAGAAGTAGAGGCGACCGCCTTGGACTTCCCCTTCCCCTTAGCAACAATAACTTTGGGTGCCATGACGAGATAAAAACGGTGGAGAATTTGGAGGAGGCAGGCAAGCCACTGAAGACGAAGATCAAAGAAAAGAAAAAAACATGAAGAAAGGAAGAGTCTCTCTTCGCCCACACCTATTTATAGGTTTTTGAAATACGTGTTTCGAGATTGAGGTGAAACGCCTACCGCCCCTTTGAAGATTGAACTAAATCAATAAACACCTATCCTAAAGCAGGTTTAACAGGTTGGCCAAACTAAGGGCTACGCCAAAATTCATGTGCTGACATCATCTGAAAAGGTGCGCCCCACTTTTGTTCAAAGTGTTTCTAAATTTATTTTAAAAATTAGAAGACTATGAAGTGGGTCTTGTAGAAGCATGGGTCACATGCCTCATTTGGGCAACAGTTTAGCGTTGGGCTACCCATGCCTCCTCAAAGTAGTATTACAGTCACCTAGGCATCATGATTACTTATGCTCTCGAGCTTTGAGCAGAATGCCTCAATCTTTGTGCAAAAGACAGCTAAGGCTCGTAGATCAAAATCATGATTACTTAGGAAACTCACATCTCGCTTAAGGTGCACCATTTCTTCTACTCATGCCTCGCTAAAGATGTGCCCTTTCTCTTACTTATGCCTCGCTATGGGCGCACCCCTCCCTGATCGTGCCTTACTTTTATGGGCGTACTTGATTCATCGTGCCCCCGCCTACGCATCTCAGATCTCTCGTCCCAAGGCTGCATTTAAAGAGATTAATTCCTCTCGAAAAATCCAACACGACGCTTCGATTCTCGTGCAGAAAATGAACACATAAGTCAAGGTTCATGCTCCTTGAAAATAGTACAGATAGACACGTATTGCCTGATCAAATCTAAGCGTGTGTCACCCTAAATGACCCCCAAGTGTGTGTGTTCTTCTACCTCGCGCCTATAGTTTTACCCAATACAAACAACATACCACCTATGACAGTGATTGCTAAGCGCACATGTCTCGTTGGCCACGGGTGGAACTGGGTGCATGCTACGTGTTGAAGACCTAGTCGCGCCAAGGGAACAAGTTCTAAGAAGCTCAAGATCTCCTCTAATAGCAAAATCCTAAATCTACGTAGCAGTTAGCCGCAGTCCCACACCAATGAAGTCGTCCTTGGTTATAACTGACTCTTGTTTAGGAGAGCTACGTGGCGGTTGAAGACCCACACGCTTGCTTGCTCATAGACGTGTGTCCTACTTTACTTTCCCTCTATAAATAGGAGGGATCTCCTTCATTCAAATCCTTCGGTTCCCTCCATTTCCTCAAGAGTTTTTGAGTATTCCAGAAAGAGTTCTTGCTGCTTTCTTTAGCCAGTGAAGTTAAGTCCGGCAATTCTCTCCCCCAGTCAGATGGTCAACGGAGTAACGAAGTAACCCTCTATTATCACGACCTAGATAAAAATAAAGTATAATTGGGAGATTTCTGTTCAAGGATTTCCTTTTGTATTCTCGTTCGCAACCTTTGAAGCTCTTCTTCGAAGCACCATGAAGTGATATCAAACAGATAAGTTGCAGGTGACTTTCCATGCTTCATACTTTTGCGTTATAGACCATACGGGAGAGATAGAGACCTTGAGGTCGATCTTAGATTATAGATTAGATAGTTCTTCTATTTTAGTGGGTTTATTTCTGAATGTCATTTTCATGAATTATTGGATTTATAATTTGAATAATTACTGTGAATGAGCAAATAGATGTGATTTTAAGATTGATATTGAGACCTAGACAGCATACTATCGTCGATGATATGGCGTAGGCTGGACTTGGCTAGATACTCGTATCCCAAAAAGTAGGTTAATGTCCCGCTCCGTACGGTGCATAATGCTGAGTCGTTGACTTGAAGAGTTGTGTTGACCCGATTAAGTATTGATGCAAATCGATACAAGAGTACGTTAACCCAAGAAATGCATCGAATTGGATTGATACAAGTGTTAAATTGGCTCAAGAGAAAGCATTGAGTCGGTTTGAAGATTCTAAGAAATCGAATCAATGCGGCGCACAAGTCCGATTCGAATGAATATTGATGCTAGTTGGTTTCGTGTGCAGGCTATACTTTTATGCTAAAATATAAGAGATCGATATTTTGCCTTATTTCACTACAAGAAAAATAACCTTTTATGACATTAAAATTAAGACATACATAAATAGTATGCCGTAAATAATTAATTCACGGCATGCATTTTAATGAATGCCGTAAAAGAGGTTAGAATATAATTTGGTAGGGTATTTATGGCATGGATTGAATGCCGTAATTTTTTATACACAAAGAAGGCATACAATATATGTCATAAAACCCAAAAAAAAAAAGCAGATTTTATTTCACCCTTAATATACTCTCCTCGCGAAACTTTTCAGAAACCCTGCTGTTTGTGCCCTAAATTTTTTTTCCCTCCCAATCCCGCGCATACTTCCTCCCCTCCATGCATACTTTCCCTAATTTCACCCTTCTCTCCCCCCCACGCATACTTCCTCCCCTCCGTGCATACTTCCTCCCCTATGCGCTGAAGTTCTCCCCCTCTCAGCGCATGCTTTCACCTTAAAAAGGTTCGACTTCTTCCTCTTCTATTTTTTTTTTGGAGTTTTTTAGGGAAGCTCGTAGTCTGGCTTCTTCCTCTTCTTCTTTTGATTTTTTTTAATTTGTGCTCAGATAATAGCAAGGGCGGTGGAGAGGCATACAAATTTGTGAGCACACTTTTACTCTAATTTTCCTCTTATATATAGGATTTTATTCTAATTTTTTGTGTTATTTTGGGTTTATAAGAAACCCACGGCTACAGTGAGCACATCTACGGTTGTTATTTAGGCATACAAAATTTTACTCTGATTTCAGACTAATTTTTGTCGGTTTTGTTAATTTTGGTTTTATAGGCATACAATTCTTTTTGTTATTTAGGCTTACAAATTTGTGAGGACATCTACATGGCTGAAGAAACTTCAAAAACTCGATTACAGTATTTCAGGTTCAATTCTTTTCTTTTACTCCAAGAAAATTAATTTTAATTTCACATTTTTGTTCTTGGTTTAATTTGGGATTAGTATTTTATAAATTTGTGTATATATCACCCTTTAGAATCATGTATTGAGAAAGCTTTTCATTTCATATCATGGACTTGCTTTTATTTTGCGTCATATATCATTTGCTTTTGTTATTCGTGAAACCGTTGAACTATAGAGCATGTTTGTAAGAAAAGTTCTTAAAATCCCTTTGACTCAACCCTAGCATTTCCATTTGAAACTGAAAAGTTGACTCAACCCTAGCATTTCCCTGTTACTCATGGTTCACACATAACTGGCATCGAGTGATGTAACACATGTAGTTGTGCTTAACTGGAATACTTTCTGTATATAAGGTTCAAAATCGCTCTTGACAATTCACTTTTTATATATGCGATTAAAATTAGTTTGTGTACATCGAAATTACAATTATTAGTTAATGTACATCTCAGTATGAAATTGTCAGGTAAATCCTAGCTAAAACATTAGCTGTTAATCATTATTTGTACATGATCTTAGACTTACCTTTTGAATAGTGAGTAATTAAAAGTTTTTGAGCCACCTTTAGCAGGTTATAATTTGTGAAAGTGGGTCATAAACAATGGACAAAGACTGGCTACGCTTAAAAGGTTACTATTTATTCCTTAAAACTATAAACATTACCATATAAGACTACTTGTTGCTTTCTATTAATATAAGATTATGTGTGGGGGTTTGTTGTTATTTGTAGAGATTCAAAAACATATCTAAATGGAGCACGAGGTTGGCTGATAACAATTCAAGCTAGTAAGGAAAATCCAGAAAAAAATTTAGTGTCCTTGTTGTCGATGTTTAAGTCATCGATTTCACCATTTTGATATGGTTTATGAGCACCTAGTCATATTTGGAGGATCTACATATGATAAAGGGTCTTTCATGGAGAAAGTTCAACTACAACTAGAGACGAAGCTTTTGAAATACATGAAGCATATAAAATTTTAGAGATGCAAATTTTGAAGATAATTTTTTTTGAAGACAATGATAATAATATGGAACCTGCATATGAAAGAAGAGATGTAAATTTTGTAAATCTTGTGAAGGATGCTGAACTTCCTTTGTATGGTGGATCTACTTACACAAAGATGTTGCAATTATTGCCTATAAAGTATAAAGCTAAACATTGTCTCACGGACAACGGTTTTAATGAACTTTTTTAGAGGCTTGGTAAAATTCTACCTCAAGACAATAAACTTCCTGATTCTTTGTATTCAGTAAGAAGCTACTTAAAAATTTGATCTAGGTTATGAGGAGATACATGCTGTGTTAATGATTGTGTATTTAGAAAGGAAAAGGAAAAATATAGAAACATGTCCAAAATATGGGGCTTCATGGTGGAAAGTTGATGTGCGCACCAAGAAGATTCAAAATAGAGTTCCTGCAAAGGTGTTGAGGAACTTTCCTGTAATACCAATATTTCGGAGATTGTTTAAATCACCAGAAAAGGCAGAAAAAATTAAGATGGCATGACACTCATAAAAGTCAGGATGGAAAGATGCGGCACCCTGTTGATTAAATGGCCTAGAATACGATTGATAGTAAGTGGCCAGATTTTGCATCAGATCCACATAATCTTAGGCTTGGCCTTGCATCAGATGGATTTAATCCGTTTGGTGATCGTAGTACTCAATATAGTTGTTGGCCTGTTATTTTTGGTTGCTTATAATCTGCCCCCTTCCTTATGCATGTCAAAAGAACTTGATGTTGACGTATTGATCCCTGGGCCTAAGCAACCAGGAAATGACATAGTTGTATACTTGGAGTCACTGATAGAAGATTTGAAAGAGTTATGGACCAATGGTGTGAGTGTTTTTGTTCATTTAGTAAATCTATATTTAATTTGAAGGCTATTCTAATGTGGACAACAAATGACTTTCGGCTTATGGAAATTTTATCCGGATATTCCACAAGGGCAGAGCAGCATGTCCAATAGTGGAATTGAGACATCTTCAAGACGATTGAATCATTGTCAGAAGCATGTATACATGGATCTTAGACAGTTTCTTGCGCACAATCATCCGTTTCGATTAAAAAAGTCTTGGTTTGATGGAAAGGAGAGCACAGAGGTAAGCCTAGAGCACTAACATGTTCAGAAGTTTGATGTAGTAAAGACCATGTCAATAATTGGGGGAAACCAAAAAAATAAAAGAAGAAAAGGAAGAAAGCAACAAGAACCAAACAGTGATTCAATATGGCCTTGGAAGAAGAAATCAATTTCTTTGAGTTACCTTATTGGAAGGTATTATCATTACCCCCTTTCTCTCTCTCACTATATATATATATATATATATACATAATCATACATATATATATATATAATATATATATA